>JACXIP010000021.1:13552197-13730248 GCA_014737485.1 Bombus picipes
CCCACCTCTCTCTCTCTCTCTCTCTCTCTCTCTCTCTCTCTCTCTTTCTCTCTTTTTTCCCGATGTGTCGTCGGCCGTTAATTCTGGGCCATAACCTCTGTCGAATTCTCGCGCTGTGTAGGAACGAAGGCAACGCCTAAATACGCGCGTATTTCCATTATAAATGCAAGATGGCAAGAATTACGCTAGACTTTACAGCGACGGTATATATAGCAATTTTCGAGACTGTTAAAGCAGACGTTCCAAAGAATATGCAAACGCTTGTCCGAGCGAAAGCAACGAATCGTCGTCGAACGTATTGAGGAATAATTTGTAGATGGTATGAACGCGAATCGAGAAGGTTTTACGTGTATGTGTTTACGTGTGTGCGTGTCAGTGTGTCATACGTTACAGACAGACGTGGCAGACAGTCTCGATATACGGAACCGCGCATCCTAGCGACTTCCTTGTTCGATGTATAAACCAGCGCACTCAAATGGCATGCATGTGAATGACTCTCGATTATTATTTGAGGGGATGAGTAACGTCGTCTATTTTGTATGCAAAACGATGCTCCGCGCGTTAAACGCCAAGCGCCGCGTGTTGTCGCCGTTACCAGGAGATTCTCGGAAAAACGATGCATTTGTATTATGAAAATGAGAAATGAATATGAATTTACTTAAGTAGGTGGTTAATGAGCCGATACAATGAAAAATCGATCGAAGCAATTGCAAAATACGCTGTAACTGGTTCGTAGCTGCTTCAAATGCCACTTCGTTAGTGCAAATTAATCTCATAGCCGAAAAATATGAGCTGAAAACCCTGCGTCAAGTTCAACGAAATATGTTACTTTAGTGGAATAAGTTTCGTAAAATAGGATATTCATCGAAGATATTTATCAAAGGTTCCTAATCAAATTTTTGAAAATAATCGGCCAACTATATTACGCTATTTAACCAGATAAATTATTAATCGAAACTGTGGAAAAACCGACTTTAAGTTATTCGGTAAATATTCACTTTTCCAGCAAAACGTCAAATTAATATTCTATATTGTTCCACGAATATAGTCGCAATGTTTGCCTCGAAATAAATAACGGATAAAAGTCGTGCTTCTTTCCTACGTTAGAGTTTTCTTGGAGCATTCTTCTAATCTTTTGCTTTCCACGCTTGAAACACGTTACGATCGCAAATGGCATTATCCTATCGTTGCTCGAGGCACTTAAAATCGTATGTTCACTCTTCGAATAGGAGGGAAGTCCTTCGAGTAATTTAAAAGAACGTAAATGCAATACAATAAAAATAACTACTACTCCGTCGTGTTAACCTCAACCGATATAAATAAACAGCTTCAGACTGTCGAACGAAACAAAAACTACGTACGCGCATAGCTACGTCTTTCTCAGAGATCCGTGTTAAAGCTCCTAGAGAAGGAAATAGAAGCAATTGTTGGACTAAAATCATTTCTTAGGTATTTCGTAGTGGACGAAGAACGGTTGAGAAACGTTGGAAAATCTCCGGTGTGCTCGGGTCTGGGTTTCGAGAACGACTCGTTTCAAGGGAACTTTTCTTTTCTTTCTATAGCACCGTCTATGGCCCTCGACGTTATCTGTCTCCTGTTTTCCTTTCCACCTCCGCCTCTGCACTTTTCCGAGCTTTTGTTTCGAGGTGAAGCTGCCCGATAACGACCGTATCTGGTCAAGCCTGAGAAACGAGTCGAACCGACGACCGTCTCTCACTAAATAAAATTATACCACTTACCCGTGGCATTTTTAACACCGTCGTCATCCACAAACCTATTCGTCTTCGTCGATTTATTTCCTTCTGCCTCGCTCTGTTTAATAGCTCCACCAGTAGACGCAAGATCGATGCGTTGTTTCGCGAGAAAAGTCGTAAGTTTACGGCAGTTCGCATTCAGCGTCAAATATTTAAAAATACACATCGATACAAAGCACTTTCCTTCGAACGCTGGAAAACACTTCCCTAACATTTCTCCGGTGCTCTTTTCATATAAGATGTTCCTAATATTACGAAGGTGCTAACAAAATTCAGCGAATTAGAAAAGTGGCGTTTTACCTTCACATCGAAGTAACTTTCAAACAGCGATACGCACACCTCTGTACAAAGGTAGAATACCGAACATATCCGTAGAACGTTCGGCTACGTACAGGGCTAGAAACGTTGTGACGCGCAAGCAATATCACGCGAGACAGCATAATTCTAAAATGTTGTGCAAGTTGTTCGCATCCACGCCTAGTTCGCGAAACGAAACGGTTTAATCGAACAGCCCAAAAGGATCGAGAGCGTTTGCCGCGAACGGAAGAAAGCGATAATCGTGGCAAAAGTGATTCACCTTAAAACTCTAAGACGACTACAAGGTTACGTCGACGTTATCCTTCGCGGTGATCTTTTCCAAGTTCATTAACGCGTTCTACGTGGGTTAAAACGAGTCAATCGAGTGTACGTAGGCAGTCAGACGAGTAGACGTCCAACGGTTACGCCAGAGCGTCCGGATGACCAAAACGGATCTCTAACATATCCGCGACGGATACGTTCGTATTTTCACGTTGCGCTATCATAATTTTTCATCGTATCGTGCGATCGTTTCCTGCGATCTAGCAGTGGTACGACGCGAGATCAAAGACGAATGGTCGTGGCGAAAAACAGCAACCCCTTCTTTATTCGTAAACGGAATTAATCGACGATGATATCGAATATCGATGATCTTTGTCTTCTATCCTTCGATCCTTTCTCACGAACTCTCGTTGTAATCATAAATCGTACATAGGAATCACGAAGTAATCGAAAAGCTCGGCAAGAATGACACTGCTAGCGACTAGCTGGAAGCGAACAAAGATGTTAATTTAATAGTCGAAAAGTCGAAGCGATTAGCGTCTCTTCCGTGTTGTAGCAACGAGCGGCTCAACCAGAGTTACCTTTATGCTCGGCTCTGAATAATTTATACAGGTGCCGGGATATTTTTGGCTGTCCCGTGGAACCAACAAAAAGGGGAAACGAACGATAGAACGTTACGTATTAACGGATTAATCCAAAGAGAATTCTGAAAGGTTCGCTGGAACGTATGTGTCGCAACCGGATCGAAAGGATTAAAAGGATAGAACAATTAGAACGAAACGCAACTATGAGATCAAATACATATTTGTTCCGTGTTTCCGTTTGCAAACTTTAAAACTATCAAACTAATAATCGAATAAACCTTGCGCGTCGTTCTGGATTTTATACAATTTTCACTAATCTTCATCGTAACAACGCAAATGAAACGACAATTTCAAATTTCACAATGGAAAATGACTCGAATTCGTATTCGTCGCACCGTTGCAACGAGAATACTAACAAATTAGAGGAAACGATACACGAAACCGAAATATATAGATCGACGTTTAATTGTATACGAGCCATGAAGCTGGTCGAGCGGTTCGCATTTTCCGTCGTTCTCGCATCGCTTAATATACTGCACCGAATTTTTGCACTTGGTGGAAAGAAGCAAGAAAGAGGAAGCAAAGGAGAAAGAGGAGGAAAAGGACACGAGGTTCGAAGCTATCGCGAAAAGAAGCTCGTTCGTTATTTCTTTCGACGATTTCCCTTTTTCTCTGTTTCAAGTATCCCGTGGGCAAACTGTCGATGCGAACGAATGGAAAGATCGTAATTATCGCAGCAAGTCCTGTCTTATCTGTTGTCCCGTGTTCTCCCCTCGGTTCTTCGGGAAACTCCGACGGCCATTATTCCAGCGGAATGCAAATCCGATACAAACTGCCGCACAATTTCCACCCTGGTATCCACCCCTTAATTCTAACCGAGGTGCTCCGTTCGAAGGCATGGGGTGGCTGCAGCGGAACGAGACTGCGTTTGCGGCGAGACAAGGAGTCGCTCGAATAAGTAGCTCGCTGTCAAGATCTTAGGAACAAAGATTAAGATCATCGCTCGAGGGCAAGAAACGAGAGATAAGGTCGGAGGAAGTCGCGAGCGAGCTCGGGTTGGTCGTTCGCGGTGAATTTCGTGAATTCGTTTCATCGACCGAGACGTACGTTTCGAACGGATCGTGGGTCCGTTGGTCCGTGATTCCATCTCGGATAGTGATAGGACGATTCGATAGATTTTTAAGCACATCACGGGGCAAGCATATCTAAATCGTGAAATAATTAAGTAAACAACGAGGAAACGGCCAATACGGTGAAACAGGTTGAAACGATTTCCATTTAACGCGAACCGCAAAGTCTGAATTCGCAAACCGAGATTACACTCCCGCATGGTCGATGGTTAATGGGAGGGAGATCATGCCAGGTGGTTTGGTTAATGGAAAGCGCTCTCGTTCTACGTTACCGTGCGATTACGGCTCAACATTCTCCAATAAATGAGACGAATATTTTAACCGCACCGTTGAAAACGGTGCAAACAGTCTAGCCAAACTGTTTTCAACGGAAAGAGCTGTTAAGATTTACAATTGATGTACCTACGAACGGAAGCAGTATCTTGTTTCAGGATCCTTTTTAACCATGATATTAGCGCAAAGTGCAAATTAATACACGATAGATAGTAAAAAGTCGATGAGGTAAAAATTTCAAGCTACAACGGGTAAATACTTGGGACAATTCAAACGAAACGTTATATTTGTCATCGATCGTTGGAACGACTAAAATATTGTATAGAAAAAGATATCCTGCGTATAAACGCGACTCGGACTCGATCGTTGTACGATTATTCCATTATCGTGTGATCGAATATGAAATAATCTTCGAAGAACAGTGTCGAATGAAAATCCACTTAAAATCGATATTTACACGCTAGATATTGGATCACTTGGATTAAAAAAAAAAAAAAAACAATAATAAAAAAACTTTGAGCGCTTGAAACGTATGTATATCGTATCGTTTCGTCGGGTGAATCGTTGCGTAGCCCGGAATCTATCCCTCGGTCGAGGCGGTCACTCGCCACACAATTAGTTGGATCGCGATAATCCTAAGGAACTGTCATAAAACGAGGCTTTTTGATTTACCGTTAAGGCCGTTAAGGCCGTTAAAGCCGTTAAGTAGCATAAAACATCCTCGAGTTAGGAGGTACTTTATGGTTATTGCTCCATCAGGTAAAAATTAGGGAAACGTGGGTTTTCTCGCGTTTCCCAGGATTCGACTCGCGAGCGACCAGTGGCGCAGCAATCTCCACCGAGCAAGAGTTTTCCTTTGCAACAGCATCGTCACCGGACTTGGCCGAATCTACGACCACGGATCGGTCAACATCTCTTTACCGGGTTTCCACCCTTCGATCATTCACTTACTTAATTCATATCTACACACCAGCGTAACTATCTTCTATATAATGTTGTTGGAAATATATAATATCTTCGAGCTGTTACTCAAACACTACTCATTAAAACCACCTCTGTCATCCTAATCGAAATAGGGGATCGATCTGTTCGCGGCGTCGATTATCTATCTAATCGTAACGGGAATTTACGACTCCCGTCGACGCGCTTCCTCGCGATCGCGTCTTTCCACGACTGGCCGAATAAACGCGTATATTTAATGAAAAAGAATCCAAGATAACACCGCGTTTCCAATCTGTTTTGCAGTCTGTGTGACTATCTGCATGACTATGAATCTAGTTATCGCAACGTCAAATACAGAACGTTAAACTTCAGTAGTATATCTTAAACGGAATTTCTATAATCAACGACGTAACGTATCGGACACACACACACACACACTCTCACCATTGATCACGTTACTTTCCGTTTATAAATCTCCGATCAATGGACATTCCGTAAACTCTCGATAGACAATGGGAATGGCACGTGCACGTGCCAGAACGATCGATAAAATTCTATGAAGAGAAACTGCTTCGTAGATCGAGGGCTCCCTCGTTTTTCTCTCAAAGGTTCGCTTTCTTCGTTGTTATACGCGGCGAAAGGCTTTCAGAAACCGATGGAAAATCCATTCGAGTAGTGAATGGCGAGCGGAAGATGAAGGGTGGGCATCGAGGGACACGACTCTGCCGTATTCCACGTAGATGCGCCCGATGCGATGGGTGCGAGTAATCGATACGAACCCTCTATGCTTCTGGACCGCTCCGAATCAATCCCCTTGAGAGTTACACCGCGTTCGTTTCGTTTCCAGCCCTTGTACCCCGGCTTTCTCCCTTCCAACTTGCACACGTACGCGCATAACGGGGATACGACTATTAACTACCGCTTTTTTCCATGCGTGAAAGGGTGGCCACTGCCGTCCCATTGTTGCGACGCATTTTACACCGACCCCGTTGTAATGGCGTAACGATAATGCGATCGTGGCTGGAAAATTTGCCATATTACGTACGCGTCACGTGCTCTTAAGCGCTTTAATCGATTCCACCCGCTGCTTTGAAAGTAATCCTCTCTCTTTTTGGCAAGTCTTCGATCGATTTCGCCACTGATACCGGTATATTCGAAAGAACATTCGAAAAAGAAAGGACGGACCGACCGTTGGAATTCGCCGGCTATGAAACACGTGGCTTCATATACCGATATACTTTTATATCGCAAAACATACTTTTACGACGCAGGTCGTATTATTTTTGTATTATAGAATAACACGGGTAATATAACACCAGGGCAAAAGTGAAAAGCTTGCTGAAAAGCGTCCCCTTTTTATTAATAGGAAAACACCCGGTTATTATTATCTACTCTGCTCGCAACTTTTAAAATTAACGCGTTATATGCTCCGTAACATAAATTCCAAACTTTGGATGTAAACGATGCAAATATTTTTTTTAGAAAGCGCTTTATGTCGTTAGTAGGAAAAAACTGGTAAGCGGCATCCTCCCTGCAACAACGGCGAGAGCAATGTTAGCGACAGAGGTCGTAACAAAGAAGGGTTTAATATTGCCGAGACGACAAATTGCAGCCTCGTTATTTGGGATGGCATCGCGCCACTCTTGGATCTACGCTCGAACTTTGTCCGAGAATACGACAAAACCTTCTCTCAAACGTGCCTGCGACCGTTGCCGTTCTACGTTAGCTTTATTAAGTAAGCACAAGTTTGTACGTTCTGCTTGTCTTCTGCTTGTCTTCGCGTCAAGCGGATTATTCATTCGGCCTGCCGACTTAAGATACCGTCTCGAACGGAGAAACGAACGCGAACGCGTCACTTCGTGACTTTCATTTTTACCCGTATCCGTGTTGGATTCCTCGTGATATCCATTTTACGAATAAATTTAAAACTATCTATAATCTTTCCTTTATGAAACAAAACCGTTGATTTCAAGATGTTTCGTTCGAAAACGTTGAAAAGCATACGATGAAGTTCGGTCGTATGAGAAAATCCTCGATGCGCAGAAGGCTACAAGTTGCTATAGATATACGTATCATATTATAAACACTCCAATCGGCAATAAGATCGCATCATCGGCCATTCAGCTCCCAGCTATTGCACGTACACGAAAGACTTGGAAAGCTAAAACATGGTTCATCCGTGAGTTCGCGAACGTCTTTTCATCCATCCTAGCCCATCGCATCGTTTCGATGGAACGTAAGCACAACGAATAGAGAGCACGAATCGGTATGACGCGGGTTACCGCGCACACTGCGACGTACGTTGTCACAGAACGCGCGTGCATGACTATCGATTCGCTGACAAAAGACAGATACGATCGTGGTAAGAGCCAACGACTCAACGGTCGGCACGAAAGAAAAGGTGGAAAAGCAAAAAGGCGAAAGCACGAAAGAGAAGAAACGAATGCGAGCGCATACGAAAATGCGTGTACGTGTTCGAAACAATGTCACAGGTTGCATACAATGTGGGCAACGGTGAAGTCGCACGAGGGATTATTCGGCAACGCGCGGAGTGCGTATGATCCCTGAGGGGAGCGCAGCCCAGATAATTAGGGCCAGAGGGGGGAGGGGAGGGATCAAGCGCTTCGTACGCAGAGACACGCGTTTCCTAGCAAATTGTGTACGTTGACCTCGCGCACCGGCTGTCATCATCGTATTGCCAGAGACACATCGAGCTTAATTATAGCTCCGCGGCATTGCGTAAGAATTCTTCCTTCGCGATAGAGGCCAAACAAGAAAGTAAAAAAACAAAAGACAAAAGGATTTGTTCGTCTCGCTGGCAATCAGACAGACCGGATGATGGATCATGCGCCTTATGCGCCCTTCGGCTTGGGCTAAGAACGAAGGTAGCAGCTTCAATTTCCTAACGTAATACTAGACGTTACTTGCGAAATTATTGCCGATACTTTTTTAAATGGATTGTTCATTTCTCAACAACGTATTAGTTTTTCAGTAATTTATCGTTATTGTTAGTTGCATAAGACGTTCCTTTAAAGCTTCTTAATGAGATAATCGATTTAAGTCGACTTCTTTCACAAGCACCGCTTATGATACTTATTATTTATTTATCCTTGTTCGATATCGTCCAATATCGTTTTGAGAAGTTCCATGAGCGAAGCAATAAATATCAGCGAAGCAAAACCATGGAAATAACAATTACCACCTATCACACATAGGCTGTACAATCCATATAATTAACGCTAACGCTACAGTCTGTTGGCAAGCATTTAGTTCATTGCAAACGAGCAGATTAGAAGCTTGTTACGTCCGAATCGAGGATCAAAACTGTCCAACTAAACAAACGGAATAATTAAGCGAAATGTATTTCAAGCGTGTAGTTATTTCAACTATTACGCACAATGTACTACGTTCGTGCAATTCGTAATTGCTGCCGTTAGCGTCAGACCTTGATATAGTTTACCGTGTTCCGGTGAATGTTTCAACGAAAATCAGAGTCAAAAGCATGAAAAAGGTCACAGTATAGAGAGCTCGTGGGAAGATACCTGGCCAGCCGTACAATTTTAATAAGCACCGCGTATAACGAACCTAATATAATTATGGAGCGTTCATTACGGCATAATGAAACCATTAGAGTTCGTTTATCAGGTTCGTCATCTTTGCAACTGGAGCTCCTACTTCTGAAGATTTCTCTCCGAACGAAGGCCCTACCCTCTCTTTTCATCCTTGTCGTTTATAGTATTCAAATGAGAAATATTTATAATATTTAGAAAAAGAAAAAAGAAAGCATAAGCTTAAACAGGTATTTCGTCGATTATGTGTTACTTAATTCGTTATATCGTTAACACTTTTGACAAATCATAAAAAATGTCCAATAACGTATTGTTCCGAAATGTTTTTGCCTATATGTTAAGTCAATATAATCTTACGTGTTATTTCAACAGGATATTATCTCTCTATCTAATAATCGCGCCTGTACGATTTAAATTTCCCGCCTTGTGAATTCTGGTACTATGTAGTATCCAATAGATGGCAAATTCCTTTTGTGTTTCTCGCGAGTAAAAAGTGAACCGTGCAAGCTCAAGAGCCAGTGAGACGCATCGGTAAATCGTGCCTTAAACTAATGAGTAAGGAAAATATAGAGCTTTGGTAACGCTTAGCTATGCTAATTATTAAGCGACCATATTTTTGAAGGGGCAAAGGTCGTCCCGTGGCAGTGCGAACTACTTTTTCGTACAGCCTGGTGAAGCGATCTACCTCATGGGTAAAGTTTAAGCATAAAGAAAACGTGAAACGAACGAAAAACACGAAGAAAGGATTCGATTCCATTCGTTCTGTTAGAGACCAGAGCAGATTTTTACTATCAATGCGTTTGAACTCGTACCTCGTACAAAAATGATACGAGAATTCCTAACGAAACGACGATCTTTCTAAATTTTACACGATCGTGTTACTCACGCATGCATTTTATAAAACACATAGGAAACTACCGCTCAACTCGGTCCTATCGATCGAACGAAACAAGCTTTTGAAATATGTGACTGAAACAAAATTTCAAGTTATATCGAGGTTCAAAGGCACAACAGAGATTGACATATTTGACGATCGACAATACTTATAGGACGTATAGTGGAAGAGCAGCTCGAGTTCTTATAGAACTTTTCCGTCGACTCTATCGAAATGTTAATTTCAAGTTATCGTTCTGCCTTCTCCCGAAAAAAAGCCCAGACAGCTGCCTGCGAAATTAAATACCGCTATCGCTGGTTTCACAAACCTACGATGCCAGAACGCAAATCCGTTGAAACGAGGTTACCGTAGAATAGCGAAAATGCAACTGCAGCACCCACCGGTGGTGCGATCCATCTAGTCGTAGTTTGCCACTCCGCTAGAATCTGCGTAGCCCCCATGTACAGACTCTTTCATATACATTATGCATGTATATTCATACGGGAGTTGACAGAGCGGGTGCAAAGAGCGAGCTTAGAAGGGTATTTCGGGATCACTGATTGGTCGGGATCGGACTCTTCTTGTTACATATGCGCGATAAAATGAAGAGATCTCGAGAACAGAAAGCTGACTGGACGTTTTACGAAAGCACGAAAAAACGAGGCTCTCTTTAGATCGAGTATGTACGAGTGACGACGGTGCGTAGCTGAGACAAATAATTCATCGGATAAAAATGGCACGGAATAGCGTTCTATAACTACAAACCAACTATCTATCTGCCATCAACGCGTCAAAGCTTGAAAGGTTTAGAATCGAATATACACGTGTACATATGTACATACGCGTATCCAGCGAAAAATGTGAAATAATTATTACAGGAATTTAGATTAGTACTACGCGTACTACGAAATTACAGATATCTATTACGGAATGGTTCGCGCTATGTCGATGCGAATATACTGGCATATACAAGAAAGAATTATTATTAGTATTACATAATCGTAACTAAAAAGAGTATCGTTGCTGTTAAACGCCGCGATGTTTGTACGTCCTGTACGAACACACTGCTATGTATGTGTATGTACAAACGTGTACACATATTTCACGCAAAGTTAATACGGTGTACGTCGTCTCGTAATATCGATAATTCTAGATCGATGCATTTCTCATTTCACGAGATGCATTTCACGAAAAATAACGCATTATTATAAAATCAGGTTTTCAAGAAATTCTCAACAGAACGACAACGTCACTGAACGTCGCGGATTCGAGTGCGTTAAAACGTTATCGAATGCGCGAAAAGTACTCCCGTTAGCGAGACTGCTCGACTAAAATCTCTTAAGAGCCGAAGCGAACCGCGCGATTATCTTGTTTTCGCTGCGAAGACGCCCAAGACCTCGCTGGTAATCTTACGATTACTGGCCATCGGCAATCGCCCACGAAACGGAGCAATTAGGCTTGCCAATCCGGGGAGGAAGAAAGACCGTTCGTGCAGGCATGCGAACGAAAGAATCGTACACGCGTGCCCGCGACGATTGGATAAGTGCATTCCTGTACGGCGTACGGTGTGTCCCTGTGAATAACGACCGAGGCACTTTCACATTATCGTTTGAACGGTGCGCGCCTCCGTGTCCTTTAGGCTTAGGCGCGCATTTACACAATTACAACAGAAAATTCCATTACTTCGAAACACCCAGCGCCAACTTTACCGCCAATGCTTTTTAAATGTCGCGCGGATTGATAGATCCGGAAAACGATTCAATCTCGTAAGATAAGCTCTTTTCATTACAGCACACACGTTGACGTTACTTTTGATTTTTTGCTTTAACTGTAACTACTTACTTTTAGACGGATACGCAATCGTTCAAACTTATCGAATTATAAAATCGAAACTTAAGTTCCACTTGTAACCGGAATTTTGACGCAGAATCAGATGCAACGAACGTATTAGGGTAAAATTTAGTCAGAAACAGCATGAAAAATTGAATCGTGTCGAACGGTACAAGAATGCTCTCGTATATCGATGTTCTCTATCGAGCTGCTAATCATAGTAGTTCTAATCGTACGAAGAAGCGGGAAGCGAACGACGGAAGCGAACGGCGAAATGACAATTGGTATAGCATCAACCGGTTAGCTTTTCATCCGTATCGGGACAGTGAAACAGGGACATGGTCCCCATGGTACACGACTGCCGCCAGTCCCCATAGAGCTCCTGGCGTGCACCAGAGACTCGCGCGTTTCTACGTGTCGAACGATAAACGAATGGTTCTCGAAGCGTGGTTCAATTAGCTGCGTTACAACCAACTGCAGTTTGTCTGTCGGATATTTGTGCGTGTTTTATCGAGCATACTCTTTGGACACAGCCGCGACAATAACGACACCGATGATCGTTAAATGGTCTTGCAATGTCCCGCGCCGAAATGGTAGCTTTTACCGACCGGGCGACGCGTAGCTGACGCGACGGAATATTTTTCGCTCGTAAATTTAGAGACAGAATTTAGCGGCTACGACAAATATCGTACCGTTACTAGTCATTTTATAAATAGCATTTTTTCTTTCATCGAATTTCGAAAGGTGGAAAAGCAAAAAGCTAAAGCTACCAAGAGCCACGAGTTGAGCTGTATCATATACTCCTTTGTGACGCAGAGTCCTGACACGCAAGACATCGCGATAAGTTTGGTGCTTGAACAACCGACCGTCAAAGCTCCTCTCCTTTGTCATTGGAGTTGTCAGCCGCGGAAACGTAACCGTGTTCCCTCGGCATTCACCTTCTCTTCTCTTAGATTATCAACATTTGCCGCTACGAAGAGATGGTGAAAGGCGCCGAAAGGATCGCCGACAAAACAACTTCGGTCGTGTAATCTAAACGAGCTTGCGAACGATGGTTCGGGCAGAATCATTTTAGCACCTGCCGCATCGCGAATAGAAATCGATACCCGAGGTTCGGCGAATCGACCTTCTACATACGCTTCGAACGTTGAAATTGTTTCCGGTGAACGAAACTTCTGCGTAACAGTCGCGGCCACCCCGTCTATGGAAAATGAAATTCGTTCACACGGAAACTAAACGCGCTTTCATCTAAATAAATATTATATCGCACGATGCACGAAATACTACTACGGATCTAAATGTGGAACGATATCGCGAAACGAGGAAGCAAACAACTGGAATTTAGTTTTTATCCAAGCGAAATCTATTTTCTTTACCGGACATGAATCGCTTTCTTTCGTCGATCGCCACGAGCAAAATTTATTTTTCTCCGAGGACACGTTTTATAAACTTTCTCCGTTATTTACCATTCGAGAAGGCAGGCCTGCGTTTCACGACGTTCGATGACTGAAATCGAACGATTGCGTCAAATTCGAAGTGTTAGCCGTCTTAATCGGATACAAGCTTAAGCCGAACGACGGGACGGGTCAATAGATAGGTGCAACTGCGGACAGAAAGTGCCGGAAACACGCTCGCCATGCATGGCACGTATTACAGATAAGGGACATGCATCAACGACCGCGTTCGTGCGTTACTTTACAAACCGTTAAAAGCGCCGTTCTACGATGTTCATGTTTCTGGAAAAGAAAAAAGAAAGGGAGCAAACTCGCGGATTCCTTTTGCCGTACACAAATCGTCCTACAGGTTTTTAACTAAATCGTAGGTTTGAAGCCAGTGTCTCGATAAAACGACGTAGCAGTTACGCTGTGTTCGAACAATGTACTTGGAAATTGATCGAAAAACTTGCGCTGTTTCGTAAAGAAAAGGAAAGACCGAATGGCGGTAAATGACAGGTAAAGTGTTTGGAGTGAAATAACCGTACAATGTTATTGCAATCTTTCGCTTTCATTCGGGATACCTGCGCGTACTTGAACCATCGTCGTCCCCTAATCTCGTATTTACTTTTTCATAGATAGATTCGAGATAAGAGCGTCCGTCTCTCGCAGCTCGTTTATCGCTACAAAAAAAGATCGTACAGGTACCTTACAGCGCCGTCCGGTCCCAGGCGAGACAGTCAGGTACGTCGTTAGAGAGCGTTAAACAGTGTCAGAGGAAAATACATCGTGGGTGTACAATGGGAATTTTAGCTTCACCTTTATCGCACGAAAATCGGCTCGACGATGGAAAACTTCCGTGCCGCTGATCCAAAAATCGAGGAAAACGAAGAAATCGAGAAGAAGAAAAGAATATAGGTATTTCGACAAAGATGGTCGCGTTCGTAGATTCGCGTACACCAACATACAGAGAGGCACATGGGCACACGTCCATGGTATGCAACATTTTCCACGGCTGGATGGAAACAACGACGGTATCTCTTTGACGTGTGCTCCCCTTCTTGCAAACTCGTCAAATGAAATTCCATTCTGGCGAGCATCATCCTGGCTAGAGACACATTCGCGAAAAGGACGCGAGAGCCGAGTCTACGAGGTCATCGCAAAAGGTACTCCTCTCTCGTTTCGCGAGAAATTTGTTCGTCCGCTCCGCAAAGCACGTTCTTACCTGAAAGGTTGCCAGACGTTGTTTACATTCTGTTATTGCCATCCTTTTCTCTCGTTTCTTTCGTCCGAGTTGTTTAGCCAAATTTCTTCGTGGGGCTTACGTCGAGGGCAAGCTTTTCTAGAATCGCTCTCTCGCTTTATTTCAATGGATACTGGTTTTAAAGGCTGCAGCATGGTGCGTATAGCTCCTTACGTTTGTTACAGCTCGATTATCGCAATAAGAATGTAACCACGTTCTACAGAGGCTCGATGGTCGCAAGTTTTTCGGAGATTATCGAAATTATTTATAATTATCGATTATTTAAGATTCGATCTTCTTCAGTTTTCTATTCGACTCGAATTTTCGATCAGTCATGAAATTGAACAATTATATCAATGCTACTAAACGATCCCATGCCTATGTAAAAATATCAAGTCATCCTACAAGCGGGTGATGTATTTTTCGTTGATGTGTATATCGAATAAAAATAAACGACTATACGTGCATGCGTTATTAGCGATTGTTGGAAATTAACTGTTTGTCAGAAAACCTCCTCCACTATGAGACGACGTTTTTCAATAAAATTGAATGTCGTAGAAACGAAAGAAGAAATAAAAATGCGCAAAAGATAATATCGTTGCAACAATGGCACGATCAAACTAAGAATCGTCCGACTTACGATCCCAAGCGAACCATTCGAATCGTCCGTTTCGTATTATTTTCCTACTATCCTAGAATCCATCGGATCGATCGCTCGAGATTTCAAGTTGCTATTTAAATTCCGATAGACCAACGACGCAGCGAGATGCCGGCGAAAGTGGCTCTCCTCGAGCAAAGAGAGAAGAGCAAAGAGAGAAGAGAGAGAGAGAGAGAGACCCGAGTGCTTCTCGCATCCGTTCGCAGAAGCATTTAATTGCGAATTGCGAATTGCGAATTGCCGTCTAGGCCCTTAATGGACCGTCCACACCGTGAACAATGGTTACAGAGGGAAAGAGAGAAGGGAACGTGGACAGGGACGCTCCTATTAACAGGGAAGAGAAGAAGACTTTGAACCGGTGTGTATTATAAGGACGAGGCGAAAGGGGATCGAGAGTGGCCTACGTCCTATCGTGAATCGACCAGTTACCCGCACCGAGAGTAAGAAACAATTGAACGCGAGTGCGACGCGACGAGTAACGAGCGAGAAATTGGACGGTACAATACGCCTCATTAATTGTCGTCAAGTTTCAATCCAGACTCGACTCGGATTATTTTGCACGAAAAACGCGATACAATCCCACGGAGAAATTTCATTTCGTGCCAGGAGAAACTATTTCCAATATCGTTCGACGATATCGAAGCAAAGTTAAGCAATTTTGCGTTCATCGTTCCACAGGATACACCCTTACAAATTACTCTACTTCGCTATATCCTATATCATTCTTCACGATTCTCCCTATTTTCTAGATTAATCGAAATAATGCTATATCGTACAGGGTATTAAAAGTCTAAAAACTTGAAAGGATTAAGGATACGTATTACTCGCGGAGAAGAATAGAATATGCTTGATTCGATTACCGCGCGTTACCGTGCATTACCATCCCCTATGCTCGTCAACGCGTCCTAAAATTACATATCTTTTTACATACATATATCGTATAACGTATATCGGCGTAAAAGCGGCAGCTAAAAACAAAAAAACCACTTGTAATAATACGACCCTTTTCATTCGATTTGATTTTCGTTCGTCACGATCCAAAATAATGCAGATACTAAATCAAAAAGATAGTTTTGCTGACGTTCGAAACTGAAAACGGTTTGGTATACAGATTTCTCCTATTCGAAGCTCTCTGAAAGCATTTAGGAATCGCGAGCGAACCCTGCGTTAACACGCATCGACAGCGAAATGTAATATCGACAACCAAACTGTATGACCAGTCGAATAGAACATTCGGCTCCAAATTTATTCGCATCCAATGCTTGCCGATTTGACGATCGATTAAATGCCATCGAGAGCGCCAGCGATACGTACCCAGTCAACCAACGACAATTCCATTAAAGTTTAACGCTGTCGCGAATCGTCCGTTACATACCGCAATTATCGCATAAATTTACAAATACGTTTCCCCATTTATCCGCGCAAGAGGATTTTTGCAACGCGGTACCTGAAATTTCGCACTTCCTGCCAATTATGGCATGGCAGATACGAGATTCACTCGTACGTAAACAGCAAGAAGGAGCTTCGTACCGGAGATGCATCGATTCGTACGTTCGATCATTTTTGTCAACCAAAACGAATAGCATAGGAATATTCCAATCTACACCAACGATGTAAGCTTCCTAATCGTAATTATTTTTCGCGCGTAAAGACTGTACAGACGATTACTTAGTAGAACAAAGACGAAATAACGACGACGCGTTTATTTTTTAGCGATGTTTCATTGTGCGATTCATACGCACGCGTTAAAAATACCCTTTCTTTAATTTAATTTTCTTTCCTTAATTTTCTGTCCTAATTTCAAGAAAAATAATTTCCCTTCGTCAAAATAATTATTTTACTTTGAAAAAATAGTATATAATTGCATCGTAAGGTTAAACGCGGGATTGTCAGGTCATTAAGAAGAGACATGAAATATGTATGAGAGAACTTTCGAGATCGGTTACTTCGTTCTTTATTTAAATTATAAACCTTCCAGCGTATGATCTCAATCTGAATATTTATCGTTAAAGTCGAATTCTAATTGCGATCTCCGCTGCTTTAATTACGAATACCGAATTCTTTCGGGCTTCAGCTAAAATCTCGTTATTTATTGCAAAAATACACCTGTATATGTAAATATAGCCAAATTACGAGTAAAATGTCGAGCGCAGCTTCAGTACAGAGTACAGAGGCCGAAATATTATATTACCCAGATACTACTATTATACGACGATAGCGGGAAAGAAAATATCCGAGCTTCGAACGGATTTCACCTTAATTAGGATTTCGTAACCAAGACGATTTATTACCCCGTATGGAACTTTTAAAACGCGTTTCACATATAGAAGGCATCGTAAGCGCGCGTATATCCATCTTGTCTCATCATCGCCGTAAAGCGTAAAATGAAGCGACGACGGTGCGTAATCGAGGAACGAAGCTTAATAAACGCCAACATGGACTGCGACGACGCGACGCGACGCGACGCGACGGCATAATTATGCTGTAACTCGCAGTGACGAGGGAGTCCCCGGATTGGATAGACTTGCCAAGATATTCCAAGTTTCATTAGCCCCTAATCAAGCTTTCTCCCGCCATACTGCCTATACTTCTCCGCGCAACCCAATAACTTTGAATTGGAATCATGCATTTTACATTTTTGCGATACCTAACGAAGATAACGATCCCTGTGTCCCTTCTATTCTCTCACATTCGTTCGTTCATCGATGAATTTATCAATCAAGTTACAAGTATCCCTTTAAATTTCGCCGTGAACTTGACAACTTGCCGTATTTACTGGTATCGGTGACTATCGTATAATAGCGTTAATAAGTAGCAATTCGTTCTCGAAATCACGTTCATCGAACAAACAAAGGAAATATTTAAAAGAAGAAGTAGTAGTATCTATCGCGCTCGAAATTGTGACGAACTCGAATTGTTATTCTTCGAGATATTTCGTCTTTTTAAAATAGCCTGACTTCGATGCTCCTATCGATGATCCCATTCACTCTCGATACGAACAACAAGAAAGGAATTTCTGAAAAGAACGGCCAATTTCTGAAGAACGATCGTCTTCGAGACAAACGATTCCCGAGGCAAAATCAAAAGCTATGCCACGATAAAGTGAAATTAATTCGCAAGTTTCTCGAATAGTCGATACAACGAATAGTCCTCGATAAACAGGACATCGCAGTCGTAACTAGAATATAGAATATAGGATATAGGATATAGAATGTTCGTTTACCGAGTATCGTCGGTGTCGAAATTTAAAAGAACATTTCTCTTCCCGACTTACGAAACTTTCCCATTGGGAAATCGTAAATTGTCACGATCGACGAACCAGGCTAATAACCGCGCCCAGTGCCCACTATCAACGACGAATTTGCATTTTACCGGGTGAAAGAACGATAAATTCTTACGGTAAAACAAATTTGGATTTTTTAAAAGTAATTGCACGATCCGTGTAATTATTTAGAACTGTCATACAGCTTTGCACGATGCTGGAAAAGCGTGTTGCAGTCATTTCCACGGACATAAAAATTACGAGAGTTTTATGTTATTCGAGTCGCGCGAAATGCGAATTGCATTTCAACGCTCTGCGTGCCACTGGTTTAACGCTCGTTTGACTTTCCATGATGGAACTTTCAAGCAGAAATCTTCTCCGCGTTCCGATTTTTTAATTAAAACATTATTTCCCATTACCGACGCTAATAACTATTAATTAAACTATCCAAGTGAAAGTAACCATTTCCGCCGTTATCATACTATAAGCTATCACAGTTGATATAGTACGATTGAAATCTTCGTTCGAGCAAAACACGCCACGTTAGTCGAAATAGGGTTCGTAATACAGTGGTAAAAGTAACAATGGTACGTGTTTGTTCACAGGAACGAGAGTGCTGCGCTGACACTTCATATTCCTGTGGATGACACACCCGCATGATAACAATACGCGTTCAAGTACAATGCCGTGAATCGCAAAGCTCCGTAGTATATACTTTGTTCATACAAGAGCGTATACGTAATGTAGCCGGAAATCTGTATACGCTGTAACAAGGGGAAACGTATCGGCACGAAGGAGAAACAACTCAAATAACTAAATCACTCTCTATGTAACTTACTAAGTGGCTACGTCGCTTTAGACGTAATAGAGGCGAGCGTAACTGTTCTCCCGACGGAATCTTCCAAATTACTTAATGAATATTTTCAGAAAATATCTCAACTTCTTTATCTACGGGATTCGAGCGGGCCAAGTTTCAAGTTTTTCTTCCTGAAATTTCCCTTCGTAATGTAAAATCGAAAACACGAAACTACGTTTCGATGCATCGGTTCACTACGAGATAAAAATTTTATTCGGACGTTAATTAACCGTCGTACGGAAATGTGTGCACGAACACGCGGGAAATAGACACGGTTAGAAGTGGTTCGCGAAGAGAACAGCATCTTTTGTTCCCTCTGTTTCGTGCCATTCGAAGAAAGAACATAATTAAGCGATCACGTTCAACGACATTGTCCGTCTTGCGGAAGGCAACTGTTCGTCGGCAAAAAATGTCACTGCACTCCGAAGCAATTCGAAGAACAAACGTTGATCTCAAGGGACTCGTAGGCAGAAAAAGACGCGTCCTAAGAAAGACGCGAAACCGGAATTCCGCCGGTTTCACGATTTGACATGTTAATGAGAGTTAATCGAGGCAAAGAAACTCGGAATTGCACTCCATAATGCACAGTCCGATCGCCTAGTAACACACGATCGTGAGAAGTTGCCTGACGATGATATTCAAAGGAAATTCAACAAGAATGGATAAATTCAAGCAGGTAATACGAGCCGTAAGAAAAATCGAGTACTAGTACGTCGTTGGATTAATTAATTGCCGTTTATTCCGGCATTGTTCGCGTTTTATCGGATTTATGATTTTATCCGTTCTTGCTTAATACTCTGTTAGCGACAGAAAGATAAAAAATCGTTCGATTTGCACACAATGGCCTATTCTTGTCGAATTTCTCGGAAGCTTGTAAAAAGCGTTTGCTGCCAACGATGATAGAAGCGTAATGTTTTAATAAGAGGATATGTATCTTTCGACGGTTATCTTTGTTTCTCTACGTAGATGAACCGCAAGACGACTTCGTCGTTAATTGCTTGCACAGCAATTATCGAAGATTCCACGCGATAATACCAGGTCTTACGAAGGATTAAGTCAATGCACCAGCAAACGATCCAGACGGCTCTCTCGTCCCTAAGGTGAATCTAGATTACGATTACTCCATCGTCGACGATCCTTGAAACAACCGCTATATTATACGTTATATCCAACGACAAAACGCACGCTGTCTCCCCTATATCTATGGTCTATCGGTTAAACACGATCGACCGAGTTGCAAACGATGCTACTTTATATTTATTCCTTTATGGGATTTCACATATAATAACGCGAATATTAGATTACACGCAACACGTGAATATTATACGCAAAGTGGATATTATCAATGGGTGCTGTATAAGTAGACGAAAGTAACAAACATGTAAAGCTTATCCGGACAGCTTGCTAACGCAAGGGAGAAAACTTATTTCTCGCGATCGTCCCTTTAAATTCTACGACAGACTAATCGCCAGGCAGAAGAATCGCGTCTTAATCCGTTGCTTGGTAACGCTGACCTGTTAACGTGTCGATTAATTGCACGCCAAACTACTATACGGGCGTGCCCAGCCAACCGTAGGGCGTGGTAAAGTCAGGAAAGATAGTTACACTCGTAAGAGCCGTTATTTTCGCAGTCGCGACAATTTTACATCGAAAATCCTACGATTGTTCCTACGATTCGAGAGCCATTGCACGATACACCGCTACGAACACGATACGTACGAAACGAAAGCGAAAGAATTATTCGTTTTATACTTCTTATTCTTTACTATACACGAACTAAGAAAAGAGATACGAAATTTGATTTGCTTTACCGTTCTATTTACTTGCTACGTTATTAGTGACAATAAGGACGCACCGCGTCCACGTCGCATTCCACTTTTGACGATATCGTATTCGTTTGAAAGAACGCAAACATGACGCCACCTTGTCGTTCAAATTTGCGTTCCTTCCTTTGCGACTCGTGCGTAACGTGCCTAAGGTGTTAAGGTCCGCATGGGCGCGGTGTAACTCTGTGAACCGGACATACGCGTAAAGAAAAGAAACGAATTTATTAAACCCGACGTTGGAACCCTGAAACGTTCAGTGAAAAATAATTTACAACGCAGAAACTGAGAAAAACGATAGATAATTCGATAAGATAATGCCCCATCGACTCGAACTATCGGGATCTCTTTACGACCAGGCTGCGAAAAGGATAAGAATTACGCAAAGAGTACCATCTTCGAAACACCATGGATCGTAAATATTTGACAGGATAATAGAGAAACACGTGGGCGTGCACGTAGATGCGTTTACAGTCTTTCACAGTTATCGTACATCATCGGGTAATTTATTTCTCACCGATTACGCGCGCGCAACCAATAAATCCTCACGAATATATTTCGTTCTGAAGATATCGGCCACGATGAATCCACGGGACCTACTGAGATAAATAATAATAAAATAACTATTCCGCGGTTAAAAGCGAAGCGGTAAATTTCGACCAATTACTTCCTCTTAATCTCTTTCTCTTTCTCTTAATCTCCGTGATTATTTGTTACGTTCGCTCGAGTTGTTGAGTTTTCTACTTAACGTCGCGTGGACGAGATGTTGTTTACGTCGATGAAAACTTGCGTGATTGGTAAATGAGAAACGGCAGAAATAAACGGAATACGTAATATCGTAACAGTCCGTTTTACTCTCTTTCCTAATAAAGTGATGATATGCTTATGATAATATCAATCGTAACCTGCGCAATTGAAAAGCGACGATAAACGTAGAAAGTTTGTTTGAAATATAATGTGTTACGACTTCTCAACAGTTTAGCCATCGTTTCTTTTCCGTCGTATTTATTCCGTCCTATCCTGATTATTATTTATCCTTGCATGCTAGCAAACTACAAATATGTCTTTTTTTATTCAAACCAAAGAGTCATCCCGATCGAGTCTGATGCGGTGAATCGTAGAAAATCAAACATTTAAATAGACGGTTGCTTTATACTTGACATCGCAAATTTACACGTAACGGAAACTTTAGCTTACCATCCATTGGCAAATGCGACGATTGGTAAACGTTACAATGTTCGGAACCATCGTACCTGAAAAAGGCATGCGATACAAGAGTAAGAGATCCTGCTCACGTTCCAGCAAGAGAAACGATTTCTACAAAGCCTATTCGTATCGTGAGAATATACTTCAAATTATCGCCCGCGCGCCGTGAAAGGTGCTTGCCCCGTCAGATTTAACCGGTACGTCGATCAATAGAGCCTTACAAAACCCTTGCTGAAACTGTATCCTTAAACGGTAGAAAACGATGTTCCCGAGATTTACGATCGATACGATACGAGAGAAGAACGATGCATAGGTTCGTTGGCGAACGTAACGATCCATGCTCGCGTTCACGAGGCTGCGTAACATCGATACACGTATTTGTTGGCCCACGATGGCAATGCGAGATTAACAGTGCGATAAATTGTCAGTAGGGATAGAAGCAATCGCGATTTATCGTTGACGGAAGCGAAAATGGGCGACACGCGTGTCTTACGTTGACCGACTGTGACGTCGATTTATTCCTTTGAGTCTGACGAATGAAACGATGAAAACAGGCGACTGTACGATATGCGAAACGGATTGAAGGGGAGCGGGAGGGGGGGGGAATGGGCAAATTAGCAAATTACATGCCGAGCAAAATATCCTAATTATAAGCGTTGGCGTAATTTAAATACGATAACACAATAACGATGATAATCGGCTCGCTTGCCTCGTTGAAACTTTGAATACCGGTAGATTTCGTCATCCCGTTCGTGAAAAAAGCCCTATCACACAGTTGAATATATTTAATGTCTTCGAGATACTCGTGATTAAAGTTTCGATATTAAAATACAAGGCGACGTCGCGAAACAGCTACGATCGTAACGCGTTAAATAACGATCAAATATTACGTTCCAAGTTGAATAAAAAATAAATTTAACGTGCCAACGAACGATAATCAGAAAATAAGAATATTTAATGCCACTGTAAAAGAGGGGGAAGAGAAAGCAACTAAGAAAAGTAAAAGAGAGTAAACGAAGCGTTTCTCGGAAGTACCGGAGAATCGCGTGCACGAGAAATGAATCTAGTCGACGATGCATGGATAAAAGGAAATCGCAAGGAGTAGGAATAACGAAAGCAAAAGGAATCGAGGAGAACAGGTAGCGGAAATACGACAGTTGAATCGACGCGTAACAGACGACAGTGCGATTCTTAACAAATTCTACCTACGAACCAAAGGGCAATTTCTACCGTGATATTGTTACTAGACCAACCGGCAGAGAACCGGTGTACATGCGATTATTATGCTGAACATTATGCCGGAACTGGTATTATTTTTTCATTCCGTCTCAAGGAAAGCCTTGCCGGGAGTGTGGGATCAACATGACCTGATGCGCGTACATCATATCACGATGTCTAATCTTCGGTCGGTACGGCGATACGATGTATCATTCGCTCAAGTTCAGACAAGCTTAATTAATTAATTATATGATTCCGTAAGAGAATAAGCCGCGGCTCTTTTACCATATCTCATTAGCAAGTACAAGAAATGTGATTTAGTACGGAACTAGAATTTCACCAAGAATAGCTATAATTAGGCAGATTCATTTTTCGAAAATTTGAGGCCTTCCCTCCTCTCTCTCTTTTTTCTTTTTTTTTCTTTTTTTTTTTTTTTGACATCGAAGGAGAAAAAGATAGTACTCGACTTGTATCGTTGAAACATAAATAAGTATTAATGTAACGAAATGGAGAAAGCGGAAGGCTTTGGAGACTAAAATTATTTGAAATTCGCCTTTTATATCGTTTCGCGTTTCATTTTTTCCCAACATGCTTTTTTTGCCTTTAAACTTTGCGATTCTTAGAGCTACGGACTTGTTAACGGTGGCACAATACCGATCGCTTGATTCGCTACAGTAAATATCGTAATCGGTATTTTAGTCTCGCTACTTTCACCATCGCTTCCATTGATACTCGTAAAACGGTAAAACCATACTCTCGCTGTATCTTGCGCTACGTTATTTTACCAAACAGAATGAAATACGCGTACATATATAAAATTAAAAATATCAAATAGCAGAGTGTCATTTTCTCGTTTTGCTTGATTCGTCGATTCATTCGTTTTCGTATCCCTTTGATCGTTTTCGATATTTGATTTTCGATATTTTTACGTTGTTCGAAATAGCCAGGGCCCACGGTAAATGCGGCGATACCTTGTATCGGATGAAAAAGGAAAAAGCTGAAACTTCGTACTATGTCGATTCGATAATTCACCTGGTACCGTTAACATCGACAGTAAATACAGACGTATTATTACGTATACACAACCGAGATAGGAGTAGCGTGTGTGTATTAAATTCGTTGCCGTTTGCTCGCCAATTAACGATTGCCATTCTACCAGGATATACGCGAGTCTCTGCCGTAATTTCAATTACGCAGGGCGTCGCTTGTTTGATGGCTTTTTGCAGCACAGAGAAGCTATCCGGAGAAAGATTAAACAATTGTGGCTGAACCCTAGCCTACAGTGAGACTATTTTAATTGATCGAACGAAAATACTTCGTGGAATGTAGATGCACTTTTTGAAATGACCTTATACGATAGACTTTGTTTTTGATCAAACGAATATCATAGCGTACACCCAAGTATATTTGGTAGGATAAATTATTATATCATTGAATGATCGGTTTGTAAATTTATATGTCGCGTTATTAATCGAGGATACATTCGAAAAATGGCAGCGAAAGTACAATGACCGATACGAACCTCAAACGCCGATTTTAATCGTTTTCATGGCCGATCTAAAAATCGGGGGGACAAATCCGAGTCTGTTTAAAAAAAATTGAAAAAGCAGACGAACAAATCCGTAACCTACGAATGAGCAAATTAAACGTGTACAATATATAGTAAATCTCTAAATGATACCAACTAATGGTACGTTAATACGTACATTTTATAATATCCATTTACTTTTCCCTTTCGTCGCTTTATGAATCAACGAAAAATACTTTGGATTAAAGTCGCAAAATTCAGTGACTTTATCTAGATTGGCTATAATTAAAAGAGATCGCTATGAATTTTTACACAGGGTTCGCGTTGCAAGCAAAATTATGTCACGTTTATTTAATTAATCCAGGAGAAAAGCTTTAATAAAGGCAATCAGCATATCTAATAGCATGCATCTAATAGCGTTAGTCTAGACGTATGAAAGGTGCAGGACGATAGCCATGTTGTCAGGATTAAACAAAGGTAATACGGGACGTCGAAGCAAGCCAAATTACACAGGTGGTTCCCTTCGGGAGTCGCATTAGGACGAAGGGTAGCGGATTTTCCAACAAACAAGCTATCGTATCATATAGTTGGTACAGCTGATACGTATCCGTGATGCTTTCCGCAGAACCATTCGATTCTCCTAACTACGGTACAACGTTCGATTTAACATACACAATACGCGCTTGCAGATTCGTTTTGACATTCCTGCGCGCTGCTCTTATTTCGAATTGGACGCGTACGAAAATTATTTTCCCATACATACACAGACACGATCCATTTCATCTTTTTCGTCGAATTAGCGAGTGGAATGTGCGAAAAACTTGATCGAAAAGCTGGAAATTTCTTATTACGATGTTGAATTTGCTTAAGATTTAAAAACAAACAAGGAATACCGAATCGGATCTGCGTTAACCCTTGGAATATCTAGTCAAGTCGAAGAAAAAAAAATCACCGTTTCTCTCGCTATGCGTTAAATAAAACGTTAAAGCGGTCGACGATACTGTACGAAAAACCACTCTTCGTTCTAGCCATTGTCTCTACACTCAGCCCGACTCCTGCCTTCCGCATCAACCATAAAGCAACCTTAAAATTTGTCAAAGCTCCATGTATATCACAGACTGACAATCGATCGAGTTTAAAATTTCTCTTAAACGTTTATTAAAGAGAGGTAAACTCTCGCTATAAACTCGAACATTTGTGCGATAAATCACCTCGTAGTCCGACCATAAATATAATAGTTGTAACGAATAGACTGTGTACTCAAACGACCTACAAGGAGCAGAATGTTTTATATCGTCATCGTCGACGACGACCGATTCTGCAGTGCCAACAATTAAGGCACAGTGCTACGATAATTTATCGGCAATAAATTTTTCCATAATTCGAGGCAACGGGGCTGCAGCATAATTGGGTCGTAACGTAAGTACAGCCTGTCCCGTAGCACTGCTACGCCTTTCCGTTTGGTAATATTCTTTCAAGCAGCTCCCTCGTTTGCGATAAATCAAATCGCAGGATAAAAAATACCGATGAAATTCATAATACGATTGTACGAAACATGCGAACTCTCGGAAAAACGAAGTTTTACGTTACGTTCGATCGGCCGATCGCGATTTAACTGCACGACGAAATTGGTGCTTTCCATCGGCGGGTGAAGAGTCATTGAAAATTGCGACGGCCTAGTTTCTGCTCGTTATAACTTCTTGCAGAGTAACGTCGAAAAAAGCTCGATTTCCTGGAACCCTACCCTATCCTAAGACTTGCCGCACACGGATCTTGTATTTTTTCGTTAAATTATACATTTTCACGATTATTCTTTTACTGCCTTTCATAATCGAACCTTTCGACAAAATTGATTACATGCTCCGTTCGTAAGACGAACTTGGCCCGATCGATCCTGCAAGGATTTTATTCATTGCCACGCTACAAGCGGCCACGTGCAGTTGACTGCGGCACCATCTTCGCCTATCTTCGCCTATCTTCGCAAACAAAGGAACACCGTTTCCGAGTAGTTAAACGTCGGTGCCTAACGCTAGTTACAAAAGAGAATGTATATCCGATCAAGAAACATTTCGGCTTGTATCACTTCCATTTCTCTGAAAGATATCGAAACAGAATTGCCGCTATCTAAATGAATTTCACGCCATTTTCCACCGATCCTTCGACATAGTGACAGCTATGCGTCATTCGCGGTTTACACGTACGGCCACCACGTATACATATGTATGTGCTCACATGTCGTGCAACGTTCGAAGCACGTGTATACACGAGCGATTGCACGTGGTTAAATTAACATTTGACGGACAATCTATCGCACGGTAACAGACACGCGAGTAAAGCAGCACATCTAGGACACGATCTTTCTCCCACGGAGAAGATATAAACACACGTAAAAACACCTAAACTGATATCGACAGCCATATAAGAGATATAATATACTCGGACTTACAGATTATCGCCTATTGCGTCTGTTTTACATATATATTTATGTACAATAAGATTTAACAGACGAGAATCGAACGTCTGCAAAGGAAACGAGTATCAATGACGATAAATAAATGGCGAATAAAATGAAACAAGCGATTCAACTTTCAACTCCAATCAACAAGTATCGATCATTATTCCACAGCTGTCGAAGTATAACCGAAATGCCAGGCTCGTTTAAAACACGAATCGGGATCCTCGAGGACTCGAAGAAACGTTCGTGTGCGTAGCACGACAAAAATCTTATTGTATTCGCTATGCGTAAGTTTTGCCTCGTAGCGCGGAGATCGATATGCAAATGTACGAGGATGTTCATGTACCGGAGCACTGGCACTTCGGTTTCACTTTAGCATGACTCACGATCACGTTACTTCATTTTATACGGACTCGCGATGAGTCATGTGTAATAGTCTTTGACCAAAATTTATATTATTTCCACTTCATTTTAATATGATAAAAAAGATGATCACCGACGTTTATGTATCTTATTTTTCGCTGTAACAGCTGAATAAATAAAGTTGCGAGCGAACAGTTATACGATAAAAGAGAGAATATATCGTAAAAAGAATGTGAAAAATGTACAACCATCGGACGACCAGAATTTTATGATTAGTAGATAATCACCTATGTTTAAGAATGTTGCGTACACGCTAAATCGAGTCGTAAAAACTCGAATAATACGTATTCTGACAGATACATGCACGTATCGTGAAACGTACGTTACTACGAGATATTAACAATACACAAGCTTTTCAGTTCATTTATTATCTCGTGACTTTCTTCTTAGTGACGATCGACTAAAACGTTTTCGAGTAAAAATTAAATAAGTAGGATAACGATAAGAAAGCACAAGCAGCGTTTCATTCGAAAACGAACGTCGAATAAAAAAATATTTGAGAGACAAGTCGAACTCTATGCCGAACCTATCCTAAGCCTAGATAAGACAGACTACCTACCGATCTAAGGAACTGATCTCTGAAACTAGCTGTAAGATATAAATCGACGGAAATCGGTGAGGCTATTCCTTACAATTATAATACTAATAGTAATAATACGATATTTAATAAACATACCCTTATTTCTAATCACTTGTAATATTTAGGTATCTATTATCTAGGTAAAAATTATCATGCTATAGGTAGGAAAGAATATTTTTAACCAGACTATAAATCTGCAAAGCTTCGTAAAAATTCACGCACCAAGCTCACGCGATATTATCTGCTAGTAAATAAATTCGCGAAAATCGAATCCGTGGATAAACGAAAAACTAGCCGATGTTCGTAATCGTATTACGGAGGTGATTCAGAAAATCGCACCTGCGTGTACGTAACTTTTGACCGCATCCTATATTATAATTTACATTTACAATTTATATGTACAATTGTTCGTACAGTTTAGTTTCTTATTAACGTTTGTTCGACGGGTCGATCCACCGACGATCAATTTCGACGCAAAGGCTATTCGTGACTTTGCAACGAGACGAGAAGGCACCGTGCACCATTTCCCTCATCATCAATGACATCATCAAATTTGTAATTACCTTAATGAAAACAAGCCAAACATGCGCGAAGCATCGAACAAGACGTTGGCGAAATTTCATACCGTCCGGCTTGCGGGCCATCGCACCTGGCAGCCCTGCGTGCAGCTATTAAACATAGGCACATACACATCGGTCGTATAGTTAACCATAGCGCGCGAATAAGTTTCGAGCAATTTCGGTCCGTGTCGAACACGAAACGTTCAATTAATTTCTTGTCGTCGTTCCTCGCGTATCTGTAGTACGTGCTGTATCTGTAGTACCCGGCTCGTTAATTAACTTCAACGTCCGCCCCCTCCCCACCATTACCTCTAGTCGTCTATCAGGATGCAAAGTATCTATTAGCCAGACCTATCCTTTGCCTTCGTTAGGTAATAAACTCGGATAATTATCGCCATTACGGTGTACGCGTGCACCTTCGTTCGGAGTTGACGACGCCGCGGCGCGGCGCGCCACGCCGCGCCGCGTCAGTACCTGCTCCAAGAACGGTGTTCGAAAAACGCTTCAACATGCTCGAGATGTCGCGATCGCGACGCACGTGCGTTGAAAATGCACCAAACCTGACCAATTATCGGATTTTGTCGTTGTCTTGTCCAACCACGCCGATACGCTTCGTCTCCCTTAATGATTTTTTGTGTACAGACGGCGCGAACAATTCCATAGACAACAAATTACTGATCGCCGGGTGATTAAAATCGCGTGAAAACTGACAAAACGATCTTACGCCTTGCTTTTAACCCATTAATACTAGATGTGTAAATTGCAACGTAGTAAACGCGACTCTCTTTTTCACTTTTTCCCGTTTTTTGCCGATTATTTATTCGGACAATCTAGACAGAGGTACGTATTAGCCGTTTCAACTTCGATTATAAGCTTTCTTTTTTAAACGTAAATTATAAAAATGGAAAAGTAATAGTAAACGTGGTCGTCGTCGTTGCTTGAGAATTCCTGGAAATTTCAGTCTGGCTGAAAAAATACTTTAGATACACAGCTATTCTAAAAAGCAGAACCATTCCGGAAGAAACGTAATCGATCGCAAACGATTTTAACCCGGCTATAACTTGATTTCATCTGGAGCGCATGTACGCGTTAAGTGTCCTCTTGATTTTTAAACGAAGCAAATGCTCTCTACGTGACCGATTATTGCATCGCCTTGCCCAGCGGGTTACCTTCAAGCGTTCCATGTCTATTCCATGTTTATCGTCGCAATTTCTTCTATCCGTCTATCCGTCTATCTATCACAGTGTCTAACTGGCTTCCTTGAGAACCGACTGACGAGCGTCGCGATAGACGAAAAGAGCGGCGAGTGTCGTTAAACGACTCGGAAAAGCGAACCTCGAGACGATCAGTGCGGAGGTTAACGAGATCTTGATACTTTGCACAGTCCGTTCACGTCGCAAAGAATCCTCTTGTTGAATTACCACGCCTTGTCCAATCTTTTCGCGTAAGCAAACTGCGCGCACGCGTCTTTCTGCGTCTATATTCATTCGCACCAAACGATTCGCGACTGGACCGCCATCTCTCTCGGCATAAATATATGCCGTGATGCGAATGTGAATGATATCCATGCACGAGTGGAACCAGCCTGGTAAATATCGTTTGACAGGGACCAGCTCTTACTACGACTCCTACTACGTGTCTCGACGTGACGGTTCCTCGATTTGCATAAGATGCCGTCGTAAATCATCGGCGAATGGTTTGGCCCGAGCGTAACGCGCGCGTGCTTCCTCGTAAACGACGCGTAATACCGGAAACGCTAACAAATTATTCGTCGTAGACGAATGTCTTTGGGACTGGTAGAAATTGACCGTACGAAACCGTATCACAAATCGGACGAAAAGCCTGTCTATCTAATCGTACGTACATCTGCGTTCTCGTACTTGAAAAATATCGTTCTCCCCGTTATTTTCACAAATTGAAAATCATCGCCGTAAGAATTGCTTCGTTCTTAGATAAACCGCATAATTGATAGAGTTCTCATTCTCCGTTTACAGAACACCTAGCCAATCTCTCTTTCGTCCTCTCGAGAAACGAACAGATTGCAAAACGCTAGAACATCGCCCTTACCGATAACCTCGATACGGCAAAGATTTTCGAAGATTATGCGCGTGTACTCGTGTACGTTGTAGCTAGATTTTCTTTCTAGTTGGAAAATCGAACGGTGTTTTACAATGTAGCGAATTTACATCGCAGTTAGAATCTGCATCTGTTCGTGAGACTATGTTTGTGTCAATGCGCACGTGTGAAAAGATCCAGCGGTAAAAGTTGATTCTTGTTCCTATTCGCACAATTTTTTCAAGCGAACTTACAAACTTACAAAAGATAAGAAGAGTTACTTAAATCGCGAACAAATCTTGCCACTATCGGCAATGCGTTGGTATTAACGGCGTGATATAAAAAAACAACGGCAATAAAACCAGTTTCGTAATTAATAGAACGATCCGATTCTTGAAACGTTTGCGGTAGGAAACTATTTTGAAACGTCTACAAATTCGTAACAAAACTCCTCCCTTCGATCCTATTATCCATTCGTTTTCTTTATTATAAGCAGAGGCAGCTCTTCCAACTTTACGATAACAAAAGCCTGTTTCCTTTCACATTTCCATTGGTTCCCGGCTCGTACGGTATATCGCGAACCTTTATGGCCGGGCTGGACATCGTACGCGAGTACGTATCGTGAAATTAAGAAAACCGAAGGCCGTGTTCGCATTCGAGCCGAGAACGAATTGAGTAAACACATTAAACAATTTCAAGGAGGTAAAGGATAAGTTAACCGCCTCGTTCGTCTCGGTTTGCCTTTGTCAAACTGCGGCGCGGCGCAGTCATTCGGAAATGAAGCCTTCGTAATTCTACGCAATTTCGAAATTACATACTCGTATAACTAATATATTTTTGAAATCTTACGTTATCCAATTAACAATGTTCCATTATATCTTACCAATACCGATTTACCTTTCGATCGATTTATTAGATTCCTTCGATATACCGATAGACACGCGTAAACTGTTTCAATGACAAGTTTTAATCGAAGCAAGAATCGTCCGAACCATTTTCCGCAATTATATAAGTTTGTCTATTTCAGTTTAAACTTATTCGATGTGCCTATAGTTGAATCTTAAATACCGAGAAACTATCTGCAGAACGCGTTCGAACGAACGTCAAAGTCGAGCTGGCGTCGAGTCAGAATCTTTTATAATCGTAATCAGAAGCTGGTACCAATAAAGTTCATTGTACTCCGTCACCGACGCGACGTGACTTCCGTTTGTACCTTTGTAGATACGACAGAAGCCACGTTGGTGAAATAACACGTGGAAGGAAATAACAGAGGAACTTGGAGATAACGTCAGAAATTTCCAAAGTCGAACTTTCCATTATCGTCTCATCCAAAATCTCCTTTTCCTTTCGATTTGCCGCAACTTTCGATTTGACGCGACTTTAAGCGACGCGATTGTAAGTAACTTGCGGAACTGAAAAGAAGTTGCTTGGAACGAATGCGAGTCCGATTAGTTATTTCTGACAGAGGCGATACCATCGTGAGAACAGATACGCGCGAGACAGTGAGCGGACAGCGGAGGAGGGCAGCAGCAAAGCAAGCTACCACCAGAAACCTTGGCGCTATTATTTCAAACAGAAAACCAATAAAACGCCTGCGATAGGAGATTTATCGAATCCAGAAACGTCGGAATCGTATCTAACATAAACGCAATTGAAATACGGCTACGTGGCGCTCGAAACCAGAAGACAGCAGCGACTATCTTTTTTAGATTTCTATATCAAACCGTCGGAATTTAGGTTTTTCGACGTTTGTTACGATCCACGTTAGCCGTATCGATCTCGATCGTTGATCTACGCGATGAGTCGAGTAACGTAAATCGATCGAAATGCAATATCAACAATTTCGTAATGCCTTACCGAACGCAAACCTCAAAATACTTCCATTAGTAATTACGACATTGCAACATTTTACAAATTTTCAAGCGGAATTCATAATGCAATTTGTAGTGAACTGGTGAAAATTTACTTCGTCAATCTTGTTTAACGAGTTTCTGTATAATGGAATAACTTCGAATGTATCTGCTAAATTGTTTACATTTTCGCAAGTTTATATATCGTCGAACGATAAGAATATTGAGCGAGCCAATGAACAGACACTGTCAACTTCAAACTATGCTCCGTAGTTTGTAAAATTCTCATCTAGGCGGTTCCATTCGATCGCGTTCGTTTGGTCAATTAAACCGGTATCAAACGAGTTTGAGAGATCGATCGAGAAAGTCGTTCGAATCGGTCGATTTATCGTACACCTGCGCCTAACATTGATGTTGCAATTTCTATCTGTGTTATCACAATTGTGCCCCTACGATGCGTAACCCATAGTGCGATCGATACGCCAAACAAACACAAAACGAACAGGCAACGACGAAATTCTAGGTAATTGATCAATACCACGATAAATTTGGGAAATTTAGTTGCGTTCAACGCGACTTGGCGCGAATATTCTTCATATAACGATTCTATCTAACGTCAATCCCTTCCTTTTTAATCAAACATATAGTTTTCGAATTGGGAATTTTTAAGAACGAACAATATTTCTAACCATGCAAGACTGACGTAAGAATTAGGTTAAAAATTATTTAACGTTTCAAATGGAACTCGCCGGTAATAGTAATCGCCTTTGGCGAAACGCGATACGATTGCACGACAAAGAGAAACAACTATACAGATACAAAATACAAAATACGAAATAAAATACCATCTGTAGAGAAATGTATGAAATTACAGGAGCGTGTCAATTTTTATGCGACGCGCCGCGCTCCTGTATTTGTCTATACGTATATACGTATAGTCCAATGCACGCACCTACATACCGGCGAAACACTCGTCGGTATCGTAACCTAAAATTAATCGAGCGCTCGCGTAATGTGAAAAGTAAACCAACCAATTGCAATATGCTCGCGCGTAACAATGCCCACCTATGCTTGCCGATGAATGCAAAACGCGATAATTCACGCGGCAATTTCGTTATCCTGTTAAATAATGTAATACGGTATCTGTGTCAGCGCGGGCCGATTTTTTCGTCACTCGAGCGATATCAACGCAACGGGTAGATATATCGGTGCGTTATAAAGCGACTGTTGCAAATGTCAGTGAAACGTTCATTTACGAAACCGGTACGCGGTCGCGTAAATACAAGTGCATATTTTGTCATACGACCGATCAGGATTATCCAGTCTTCGCCTATACTTTTTCAATCGACGCGTTTATCGCGCGTTTACATATTTTCGTGGTCCGTTATGAAAATCTCTTTAACGTGCAAGATTGTTGCCTTTCGCGTCAGCCCGATCTCATCATCCGTATACGAGCAATTCACTCTTGCCAATTTTACATATACAAATAAAAATCTCGTAAGCTTGAGATTTAGTTTGAAATGCAAATTGGTAAAATAATACGAGACCGTGGCAAACTGATTAAAAAGATGTATTCAAAAATACGGAAAAATACGGAAAAATACGGAAAAATACGGAAAAATACGGAAAAATACGGAAAAATACGGAAAAATACGGAAAAATACGGAATTACAACCATCTAATTGTAAATTCCAATAAAATAGCAATAAACGGGATCTATAGAAAGCATGATCGTCAAACGTGAAGAAAAAAATCGTGGGGAATCGGTTCGATCGATTGGTAGCTGAAAAGAGGAGAAGAGAGCCGATGGTATATCTAAGCGGTGGCGATCGGAGTGCCGCGCCGCGTCGTGAACCCGGGTTCAAGCTTTACGATCCCACTTACAGCTGGACTCGTCACGATATCATTTATTAGGAACACCAATGCAATTACACAATGAAGTAGTAAAGGCAATAGTCGCGATAAACCTGGCCTGTCGATTCGTTCGGAAACGCGGCATGCTGTATACATGAACTTCGGACGTATCGGACGTAGTGGGCATCGAATCGTTATAAATCATATAATAAATCAATTATTTATGCGTTGCTCGCGGAGAACAGCGGGTAACGGGTGTGGAGATCGTAATAGGACTAAAGGGAAACGTGACTGGAAGCATCGTATTTCGCGCGCGTTATAGCTACAAGTCGATCATCGTAGTTACTTAAGTTTAAGATCATCGTACTCTAATGCTCTCACGACATAGCCAAATATAACTCGCGATCGCGTGTGCGTTATCTTCGCGGTGTATTCTTTCCGTTTCACAGAAGCACGCTCGCGTTACACGATAGTAGTACATAAGATAAATAAAAAGTACAATTTCCATCCTTCGAGTACAACCGAGAAATCGATTATATTACAAGTGTAAAAAATGACACTGGTAATACGTGAAACATCGTTTTATTTATACTGTACTGCTGTTATAACGTTTCAGAGATCTAAACTCTGCATTCGGAGATGTGGCTACACGCTCTTAGGTATTATCATAATACTGCGCTACACACGGATTAACCTCTAGTCGGAAAAATTAGCACTGCAGTGAAACGAGAGATCGAAGCAAGTACTCGCTGACTTTAGTTCGTTGTACAGAGATAAACACGCGCTTCGAAAATGAGTAGATTCGAACAAGAAAAATGTGTACAAAATTCACGGTACGAGAAACGTCCATTCGTTGGTCGATCGAAAACGAGAGTACAAAGCAGGTATGTTTTCGTTTCCATTCAAACAGGAAATATCGGAAAGCGAGAAGAAAGAAAGAAAAAAGTCATCAACGAACGATAGGTCTGAACGTCGCTCTGACGACTCATTCGGAAACGAGATCTTCTAATTGTTTCAAGCGCCGTGTAACGAGCAGTCGTTCAACGATTGATCGACGCTGGTCCAGCAGACGCTCGAGTCTGGCCTTCTTGCGAAACATGCGACACGCGCCGCCCTCCATAGCGATTTATTGCACCTAGCTCGATACATATTCATCGCATGTGTTTTAAAGTTTCAACGTCAACTATACCGGCCCGTTTGGAAAACGCGTTGCCGGTAACTGGTAACTCGGCCCGAAAACCAACTTTTATGCGGAACAGGCTGCCAAGGTCGCAAAAATCAAACATCGCCTCATCCTATGGAGACTGATGGAAAAAAAAGAAAAAGCTTGACGACGTTAGCGCTCGTGCTATTGCTAGATGACTATCGATCAATGCCATCGAAGCACGTTTTCTCGCTTGTTCTTGCTTTCGTTCGATCGATCTAGTTTCCTTCGTTCATACGCAGAGTAAATAATTGCGTAACTGATCGCTATATACTGGCTAAAAGAAATGAAAATCGCAACATGCAAATTTACGGTTACTCCTATCATCTGTAAATGTTTCATAGCAGAATTCAAAATAACGTGATACGCATAACGTACGTTCCGATGACGCGGATAAGAAAGCTTAAAATTACACAGTTACGTACACAAGCGTTAACAATTTTCCACCGGACATTCTGTATGCACGTGCCAATAACCCGAAACGAAAATTCCGAAACGTATGTATCTGTATATTTGCATACACAATTAGCCCAATTCTAAGCTTACTTAATTTAGTCGTTTAATCGGATAATCTTCAAAACTATCTACATTTAAGTAATTAATTTTCCACGCGCTCGTTTATCACGAGTACTCGAAATCCTTACACAACAGTCTTGATATCCTCGATCCCTTTCTCTTTTACGTTTTCATAAAACGTATTCATTTGTTCGATTAATTTTTACGCTCTCGATGACCGGCAACATCATCCCCCTGTATTTTTCAATTTCAAACAAAAACAATAATTATTGGACAACCCCGTTTATCCTTTGGTCACCCTGTGACCTAGAAATGGGCGTTGGAATATTACGTAACCCGACACTTGCCAGTAACGACAACTTCGATACACCGAATTTAACCGGACTAGTGAAACGCATAGTTTACCATGTGTCAGATAAACGACTTACAAACAATAAATGTAGCCTACTCGAAATAAATGAAAAGTTTGTGAGCTTAAAGGATTGGTGGTAAGATAAACGAATGCTAATACAAAAGAAACATTCTTCGGTTGGGAAGAAGAAGAAAACGTTCTTCGTCTGTCAACTTTGTTTACCGAGAGATAAACGCTGAGAGCCTATCATGAAATACAAAGTATAGGATATTCCTGGGACGTTGTTAGACGTTAGACGTTAGACGTTAGACGTTAGACGTTAGACGTTAGACGTTAGACGTGAGCAGGGGATTTCCGTACGACCAACGATGACAGGCTCCCACTACACTTGTTGTTATGCAACGAAGCGTGTGGACCCGGCTGAGTGCCGGCTAGCGAAATGAGCGAAATAGCGTTCTCGTGCGGCAGAGCGCACGTGCATCTCGAAGGTTCACTGTACCAGACACTTTTGTACACACAAACGTACATAACCTCCCTTCTCGTTCCTCTCCAGAGTCATTCGTTTAATTTTATCCTTTCCTCCCCATTATTTAGCAAGAAGTCGCGCAACCTCGTGCATACAATAGATTTGCTTTTAAAAAAGAAAATCGAAAGATAAAAAGAAATCGTGTACACTCACCACAGACGTTCAGCCAACCCTCGACACGGCAAGGATACTCCAGTTTCATCGTAAATCGTTGCAGCCGAACACCGAGTGCCAAAGATATACCACACAAGTACACTCGTCACATAAGAAAACGAATGGAACAGCCCGTAGTCAGGACGTGCTATCACTGTTAAACAACATCCGCGACACACATTCTCCCGTACATTGACACGATGCTAGAGAAACCGACGTATTTTTGAATCTGACACGGGGACGCGCGCACACAAAACAATATACGAAATCACGAGGAAAGTAAACGTAGAAATGTCGTTTCTCCGACCGCGAGCATACACACTGTCTGCCGTTGTGCGCGCCTTAACTGTCTACGCGCGATCCACGCACACCGGCGAACAAATCCGAACTAACTCAACAAACCCTCTCACGTCCTCGTTGTACCGATCTTCTTTCTCCTTCTCTCGCGTGTCGCTTCGTCGCTAGCCCCTCTCGCTTTCAGGTGGTGCACTCGCATCTCGTATATTCTTTTCGCATAATTACTTCCACTGTTTTCTTCGTTTCAACTGACAATTTCTCTCAAACGATCGATTCGTTATTTCCCTACAAAAAACATTAATAGATCGAACATACGTAGCTTTTCAATTGACATTATTCGATAATAGAAACGAAATTCGATTTTCGAGATAAATTCATGTTCCATGATTCGATATATCGAAAGTACGAATTGAAAGAACCGACTTTGCTCGCATCTTAATTACAAAAGCCGACTACAAAAATACGATCTTTACGATACCCTGCATATATCATAATTTTACCTAATAATTATGATTAATAAATATTATTATAATCTGTCTAATAAATGTTATTATAATCTGAAAAAATAGCTTCCCATAATAATACGCAACGTTCGATATTTTATTACCAACCATTTAAGGAACTTTTAGCATTATTCTACAATTTTAATTGTTATGTTTACTATGTAAACAATTATATACATATAGGTAGTTTCATATATTTTTACTAGATTGATCACAAACATTTTTTTATACAGTATCTACACGATACACGATATTCTAGCTTGCCCACTGTCAAAGTATGCATTGCCAAATCCACGTTAAATTACACGAAATCCTTCTTCTTTATACCACTTCTCAAATACGAATAAATTGATTTACACGAGACGACTAATTTGATAAAATCTCTAAATAAAAAGGATAATTTTTATTAAACACTTACATTAGCAATAACGGTCCAATCTCGGTGTCATCGATTCGAACGAAAGAACGTTACTATAGATAATTACCGACTATAAGATAATTCTAGAATTATCTATTCGTTCGGTTCTCAACGCCACCTAGTAAGCATATCTACAGTCAGTCACTAGCAAAATGGCGCTCAAGGGACAAGTTGGTCAAAGTGAGTAACAAAAAATAATGTAACTGCCTGCGATATAAGCAAAATTTTTAAATTTCTTTGTATTGTATTATTGGAACAATCTTGTAAATTTATTTTACATAAAGGTCATATCATTTCCATCACTGTCAGAATCCGTAACCTCCAAAAGGGCGTATATGCTGTGATGATTTCATCGTTTATGAAGCGGCTGCTAGATAAAAATGTCAAACTTATGTTTCAGAATCGCGTTGCACTCAAATTTCATATAAAATAGAAACTTTATTGCGCAAAGTAACGTAAGTTGTTAATACGCATACTTACCAATCTCTTAATCTATTGATTCTAAAAGTTTACTTTGTTCATATTCTATCTCAATAAATATTATACTACTTTAATGTCATAAAATCTAAAGTCAATCATTTTTATTTTTGGCAAAACGTGTTTCCGTTTAAAATATATATATTATTCGTAAACATTTATGCTTGGACTTTTATTATTTCTACCTAAATACATAACAACTTACAAATATGGTAATTATATATCCATGCAACTTATTAAAATCATTTTTAAATTCAATAGACTGAACTATTTTAAAACGTTCCATAAACGTTTCGTAAATTTGATACTATTTAATTGTTTTCTAAAAGAGCTCCAACCTAACGTGCCTTTCAATCGTTTCACTGCTATTACTAAGATAATATTTATTTTCCATAATTAAACGTCGCAATATCTCTCATTAAACAGTACCGACAATTACCATGCATCGCGGAATTGTTGAGTCTATTATCGATACAAGTCTATATTGAATAATCTAATTAGTAAATCAATTTCGATGATACGATGAAATCCAAACACTCGTAATGCCCAATTAACGAAGGACTTTTCTTCCGAAATAATCATCAATGTATACCCTTTTCTTTCTATCCATTTTTTACTTACTACGTATTATTCGAAATGGGGCTCCTTGTTCTTTAGATACAATCCTGTCTAGCGTGACGTCATCGTCCGTGAGAACGATCAATACACGTTGAGAGCGCCAATAATTGTCAAATAAGATTACCTACACTCAGATTATTACTATTTTGACAAATATGTCTTACACACGTGTTACGATTTTTATTGTTAATATGTGCCAATAGAATATTTTCATTGCATTTTTCATTAGATATATCAAAGTATGATGAGCGATGTTTTAATGCATACCGATGCATAATAGAACTGCAATTAAGTGATTTTCAGGCTATTAAAAATATGTTTTTTGTATTTAGCGATATATATATGTATTATTCTGATTCTTTCTTATCATATCATTTTTTCTTATAGAGATTATGAACGAAGTGATTAAACAAAAGAAGACTGGAACAAGTGGGGTACAATGGCGTATTTTGGTAGTTGATCAACTGGCCATGAGGATGGTATCAGCATGCTGTAAAATGCACGATATCAGTGCTCAAGGCATCACCTTGGTAGAAGATATCAACAAAAAACGGGAACCATTACCTACCATGGAGGCGATCTACTTGATCACACCATGCAATTCGTCTGTCCAAAAGTTGATCGAAGACTTCAGCAATCCTACTAGAACTACTTACAAAGTAGCTCACGTTTATTTCACGGAAGGTACGCAGTTTCGCACTTCCCACATTAATTACATGACAAACATTGTCATAAGAGAAGCGGCCATAAATAATCAAGATAATTTCATTCCTATCTTGATCACCTTAATATTTTCTGAACCCGTTCTTTTTATTTCTCGCGTACACATGAAAGTTCATTTTCGATTTTACGTTTCTTTCACAAGATACACGTTTAATAAACAGGAAATTGAAAAAGAAATTGTACGAGAATGGACAGTCCGGTACATTCGATTTCGGTAATCCACATAAGATTCTAAGTATATCTCTTTACAGCATGTCCCGATGAGTTGTTCAAAGAATTGTGTCTCTCCCTGGTAGCTAAACGCATAAAGACACTAAAAGAGATCAACATCGCTTTCATACCGTACGAGGAGCAGGTAACAAGCAAGGAAACTGTAACAGAGAAACCGAATGTTTGATAACTTTACGTTTTCCGTGGTGATGGGCACACATTCACCAACATATACACAAACAAACAGATATCATATCAACGCCCTTTACAGACGCCACCCTATTCACAGCCGTATGATATTTTGACTCACAGCCTACCTTCCGATTTTTCGATCAGTGATTATGACAATGTTAACACAATTATTTGACTTTTATCCCTTACTCGCCTATTTTGTACAGTACTCACATACATATAAAGCACGTACTAACGACGGAATGCATTCATGCTTGCACGCGAGCAGTGTGTCCGGAGGAGCTGTTCAATGAACTCTGCAAGTCTCTCGCCGCTAAAAAGATCAAAACCCTGAAAGAGATCAACATCGCTTTCCTGCCTTACGAGTCGCAGGTGACGAACAAAAGAAAAAAACTCGTAGCTGACTAGTAATAGTTGTAATCGTGATAGTTACTATTTCTAATTTTCTCAGTTTCGATAAACAGAACTCCTATATATGCTTCAGTTCTTTATTTTACGGGGTAGAATGTAGGCGAAAGACTTCTATAATTACCCTACGTGTATGTTCCTGTCTTTCCTTTCGCGATCAAACTTTTCTTTTTCTTTTCAATGCATGCAATTACCAGTCCTGTTATTTATTGTTATTTTATTAACTATTTTTCTATTATATATATATATATATGTGTGTGTATGTGTGTGTGTGTGTGTGTGTGTGTGTGTGTGTGTATATGTATTACACTGCCTTCGTAAATTGAAATAAGATTATAACTTAATATGTAACAACCAATGCACAGATAATATTAAAACGAGTACGTAATTAAATAGGTTTTCTCTTTGGACTCGCGTGAAACGTTCGCTTGTTTTTATAACGCTTCCTTCTCCAACTTGAGAACAGCCAATATGGAAAGAATAGCTGAACAGATCGCGACGCTTTGTGCTACTCTCGGAGAATATCCATCAGTTAGATATCGAAGGTACAATATAATATATATTCCTCTTCTTTTGCATTGCCGTAATGATTAAAATATTTTTAGTTCAGCTTGAGTTTAGAATTCGATCAAGTGTTAGATTACTTCTTCGTTGGTTCTGCATTATTTTAAATATTCATTATTCCTACAGCGATTTCGATCGAAATGTTGAACTGGCACATATGGTTCAACAGAAATTGGATGCTTACAAAGCGGATGAACCGACGATGGGCGAAGGACCTGAGAAAGCACGTTCCCAATTGCTTATCCTAGATAGAGGATTTGACTGTGTCTCTCCACTGTTACATGAATTAACGCTGCAAGCTATGGCATACGATTTGTTAGATATTGATAATGATGTCTACAGGTAAATGTAATATTTGTTATCATTAATTTCAATTGATGCTTCAATATATGAAATTTTTTATAAGATTCGAAGCTTCAGCGGGGGTACAAAAGGAAGTATTATTGGATGAAAATGACGATTTATGGGTAGAGCTTAGACATCAACATATTGCTGTAGTTTCACAGTAAGTAAAATAACGAACAAATTTATTAAAGGAAACGGTGCAATATCATTTACAAAACATGTAATTTGTTTCTAGGAATGTTACTAAAAATTTAAAGAAATTCACAGAATCAAAAAGAATGCCACAAGGAGACAAACAGAGCATGAGAGACCTTTCACAAATGATCAAAAGAATGCCACAGTACCAAAAGGAATTGAGCAAATATGCAACACACTTGCAATTAGCAGAAGATTGTATGAAACGTTATCAAGGGAATGTAGATAAACTGTGCAAAGTAGAACAAGTATATGTCACATATAATCCGTTTTTTTCTCTTTTTTTAATTTTCATGTTAACTTATTCAACAAGTACGATATATATCATGTTTTATTAGGATTTAGCAATGGGTACAGATGCTGAGGGAGAACGTATTAAAGATCAAATGAAAAATATTACCCCGATTTTACTTGACCAAACAGTGCATCATTTAGACAAATTACGAATTATTGCACTATATGTTATTAGTAAAAATGGTATTTCTGAAGAGAATCTGAACCGCCTAGTTCATCATGCCCAAATATCTGCTGACGATAAACAAACTATAGTAAACATGGCAAATCTTGGTATCAATATAGTTGTAGATGTAAGTATTTTATTTTGCCAATTATTAACAAATTATATATTCATTCTCCAGATATATATATATATACTTTTACGTGCTTGTTGTTAAATTAATACTAATTTATCATATTACACTTATAGGGTGGAAACCGCAGAAAATTGTATACCGTACAACGTAAAGAGAGAATTACAGAACATACTTATCAAATGAGTCGTTGGACTCCAGTTATGAAGGATATTATGGAAGATGCTATCGAAGATAAGCTTGATTCTAAACATTTCCCTTTTTTGGCTGGACGAGCTGCAAGCTCGGGATATCATGCTCCAACTAGGTATAGTAAGAACCTGTATGGAAATAATATTAGTTGCTAATATTTTTGTAACATCATTGTAATTTACTTTTAGTGCAAGATATGGGCATTGGCACAAAGACAAAGGTTCGCAAACCATTAAGAACGTACCACGATTAATCGTTTTCGTTGTCGGTGGTGTTTGTTTTTCTGAAATACGATGCGGCTACGAAGTTACAAATGCTTTAAAAAATTGGGAAGTGATTATTGGTGAGTATATATTAAAAATTTTCGCCTAATTGAACTTGTTTCAACACTGAATTATCATTTTACTTCAGGATCATCGCATATAATCACACCAAAATCCTTCTTAGATGACCTGAGTAAACTTCACGTATAAAGAAACTTTTATGTTGTAAACAAAATAAAGACACGTTCCCGCATTCCTAATATGCCATTAGCTTCGGCTCCATCAATAATAAAAGCCACGAAATATTCATGGATGATCTCGAATTACAATTAAAGTATAAGATAAGGAACATACAGTCAATTGTTTAAGTCGAGTAGTTAGTTAGCGACTAATTAGAAACATTGAAGAATGCGAAGAATGGCATGTCATAAATATCATATGGCCAGAATGTAGATGGCGGCAGGAGGAAAATATATCCGGTGTTAAGTGCCTGCACGTGGCCTGCACGAATAAAAAATTAATATGGAATGAATAAATCTGTTGGAAATATCGATGCTAATCGTACGGAGATGCTTAATGGTAATTTAGGCTCGCGATTGTCTAGCTCGGATATCGTATGTTATTCCATGTCATATTGTCCCTTTGTTGATAATACACGTTTAACAGAGAAATTTGATGTATTGTAGTGAAGAATCGTGATATTCGTGTTCAAGTTTCTCGTTATTAGTATCTTTTTTATCTCGCGCTTCAAAAGCTATTCATTGTTACATTATGATAAAGAAGACATAGTCAATTTTGTTTACAAAGTCAGTATTTCTTCTTCAATTCATATGAGAATTGAGTGTATATATATATATATATATATATATATATATATATATATGCTTTAGTCATATTGATTTCAGTAAAACATAATTTAATGAAACTATACGATGGCATTGATATTTATTTTATAAGTGGTTAAAGCTATTAAAATATCTTTAAAGATACAAATGTTTAAGTATCTGCTGTACAATAAAGCGATAGATATACATTTAGTTATTTATTATACTTTTGTTGTATTATCGATTTATAGCTGAACAAGTGCATTTCAATGGCATATATATATATATATATATATATATGTGTGTGTGTGTGTGTATTAAATTATACATAGTACAAATGCGGCTATTAGTTTATCTTAAAGCGTGCATTTATTTCAATTTAAAAACTGTCCAACTATAAAAGACTTCTAGCTGTTTCATTCGTAAAGTAAAAGTTTTACTATATCGTTAAGTATATACATGTTGAAACTTCTGCTGCATATACAAAGCAATTGTATATCACTTTCGATTGGTGGAAGTTAGTTAGTCTGTTAACGATCATAATGATTATCGATGTGCGTTATTATTGCGATTACTTAGCGGTGAGATTACTACAAAATTTACGGTACTGATTGTTATATAATATATATATATATATATACATATATATTATATAATAATAATATATATATATAATACATATACCTATGTGTATGTAGATTGTAGTCTACACAAAATGTTCTGCTTATAAAGGCCTACATTTCGATCCAATTTTGTTTCTTTTTTTATACTTATACCGTACCACGTTAACTAAAGATAAAATTTTAACAAAACAAGTTGTCAGTTGAAATTCACGAACAAGTTAACTCTTTGTATCGTATGTATTACTACGATAATCGTTCATGGGTTATCGTTCAGCATGGGTCAAGACTCAGAGTTGCCCATATAATGAAATCCAGCTGTCATCTTAATTAAAATATCGACCTTGCCTATCACATTGCCTTTAAATGTCGATCCTGAGAATCCTGAGATCTTGATAAGTTTGAAAAATACCTAAATCAACAAAGAGGATCGGTCTAGCATATAGCGATGTGATTGAAAGAAAAAGGATATCAAGTTATCGCTTATATTGTAAATATACTGAAAATAACGATTCTTTGGAAAGTAAATACTATAATAAGGATTTGAATGTAGGCAAGTATGTATTGGACAAGAGAAAGATTTCAATACCGCTAGAAAGAAGGCATTGCAATAAATTGCTGCCTTGAAGGTATTAACAAAATTTTAATTAATTTACAAATATATCTTCTAAATTATGCGCCGAAATCTCTGCAAGTAGATATAATGCTACTCGTTGTAACTAATCTTTACAGCGATATAAAGTCCATCTCTTCTGTTTTGCCAACTTTTCTATTTAATCGTAGATAATTTTATTATTTGAGAGGTCATAATAGAAGATTTCAGAGACGTTTTCCTGTCTTCGTTTGTGTGGCCGGCTATTGCATGTGGACTACTTTACGAAGGTATAAACACCTTTCAGGCACAACAATCGCTCGGCCATGCATTAGCACAGCTCTGACAAGAATTGCAAAATCTGAAAATGCATTTGTAATCGCTCATGATGCGACAGGAACAGCTACTACACCTCTATCCCGACATCCAGGTACTGTATCTAAACTTTATGTTACTCTCATATATATCTTTATAGGTCTTATGTACGATCTTTTCATTTTATTAGTTACAGACTTTTATACGAAATTATCAGAAAGATCAGATTTGTTAAAGTATGCACAACAAAACGGAATACCTATTTCAGTAAATAAAAAAAATATCAAAGTAAATGTAAAAGAATCATGGAGCTTTGGCGCAAATCTATCACATATTGCGAATAGTTGACATTATTGTATTATTGTAGTTTCATTTTGATTTATTAAAGCGTGTAGAAAAAGAATTAAAATCTAAATACATATATGTATATTTTTAGTTATGAATCGGGTATTTTAGAAAATTCTCATACATTAGCCCCAAAACAAATATGTAAAACGAACGATGAACCATTAAATTCTTAGACGGAATCAGAAGAAATTGAAGTTAATTCTGACCAGGAATACCATCCATCGTATGTGAGAAAATGAAAGAATAACGAGATATTTCTTGTCCCGCTCAAAATAATACAATATTTAAATCAAATCGATGTGATATACATGGTATAGGACGTATTGACATTGTTGAGAAACGTTTTATTAACTTGTAGGTAAGTAAAATGTGATTTATCTGTAAATATTTGAGAATCATTACATATACATACCATCATCACTAATACTTTAGTCCAGGGAAACTTCGAAATCACGATAAGCTAAGAGTCAATATGAAGCACATCAAGAGTTGGAAATGTTTGTATTATGTTGTATCAGATGAAATCTTATTTGACTAACAAAATGACTGATTACGTTTATAAATGTGAAACAACGCTGTAGGCGATTATACAAAATAATGGTTTCGTAAATGGTTAGTATTGTTCGACGAGTGCTCTAATTTGCTCTTTGGTATTAGCAAAATAAATTTTAAGCGAACTCCTATTACTCTTATTACTCTTCGATCTTACAGTATGTACGCATAGCCGACGTGGCAAAGAGTATTCATACAGCGAGAATCTAGTCCAAATGCATGGAAGAGGAGATTACGAGCTTGAAGGCGTGATTTCATTCGTACGCAAGCTTACATATTAAAAAAATTTAGTCGCTTCAAAAAAGAATTATTCAGACTTGAAGTATGATATATAAAATACATTAAAATGTGTAACATTTCGTGAAAAGAATATAGCGCTTGAGTTTAACAAATTTTTGCGCATTTATTGAGAAATCATTTAGGAGGTACCGAAATGAACTTTTCAATCATCAAGTTTCAATCTTAAGACATCTTTTATTCTGATTTAACTAATCATACCGTTGTAACGTTTATACATGAGTTATTTTAAGAGGATGAGGTAATAATGAAAAACTATCGCAACAATTACTTTCAATTAGTTATTAATAATTAAACCGTAGGTAATTAGTATATTTGTAAAGATTATAATAACGTGTAATATGCATTGTTTTATCTGTATTAATTAGTATATACAATATTTCTTATTCGTTCTAACAGATTCGCAACATAAGAGAAAACGTCAAACACGAGACAATAATATTTCAGTTAGTATCTCTTCTATCGACGACTATATAACACTCTTTCATTCTGTCCGTTTCGCTCGCTCACCCTCTCTGTTTGTTTTACGCTCTGTATTTATATATGTATATCTTTATATATATATATATATATACACACACATATATATATACACACATATATATGTATATGTATATGTATATGTATATATAACATGCAAAATTATAAACTAAGAAAGGTAATTCTGTATATGCTTATGATTAATAATCTGCAGTAACTTTGTATTCACACACTTGCCTCGTAACATTAATTCAAATATGTAATAAAAGTCTCTCTTCTTATGTTTAGGGATTAATAAGAGAACAGACAATATTATTTAATTTGATATTGTTAAGCAAATAGAGATTTAAATGAAACAACGATTTAATTCATTACTTGATATTATATTACCAAGTTTGTTATCTACAAAATAAAAGATTCAAAACTTAGTCAAGAATTCTTCCTGTACAAAGCATCGACAGTTTCAAGTTGCAATATACGGTTTTACGGTATCTTAACTTATATATATATATATATATAACGTATTAAGCAAACGGTTTATACACAAGTGCATATTATATGCGACAGATCAATATAAAGTTGCAATTTTGCTTTTATTTGCCTTTTGAAATTAACGCGAATGACACAGATATAGGAGAAAGTTATAAGGTTCTTTTTGAATAAAAATGGTTGAGTAGAAGCAAGTATGTAAACAAACTTGACCTAGTAAGTGATCCCTCTTACTTAACAACATCAAGCATTTCTTTATTTTAGCCATTTATTCTTCATTTCATCATTATTATTTATGTACAACCAGCTTAATATCTCGCTATCAGTAATAAGTCTACTAAAACTTGTGTGCTATTGGAGATGATGTGCGTCCGTGGGAACTTATATAAAAAATTATTTTTTGATATTTTTGATACAGCGGAGTGATTTTGGTGTTACTTACGAATCATTACGTCTTTACCTAGTAACTTATACTGAGATCTCTAGTAGGTTAATACAATCTATCGGCCTCCCTTAAATATTACAAACCTTATCACATATATAGAGGTGTGTATATTAGTACTTATTACTTTTTATACATAGATTCTATTTAAATTGCTGCCAATGATTTCTCCTCATATGTACAGTTATAAACTATGTATTATACAATCATAATGCCTAGCGCACGCATTCCTCCTTGCTCTCTTCCATTCTCACTTTCATTCCTATGCCCATCTTTTCTCTTACGCTGTCTCTCTTTCTCGCTTTCTCTTTGCCAAACTCACGCTCTTAATTCTTTATTCTTTTTCATTCTTTCTTCTTAATATCTTTTTTTTTTTTTGTTTTAGAATTCGTGTCACTATTGAGCTCGTTACTTTAACGCGACGCAATTTCATAATCAGAGGAATTCTTCCAAACATTTGAAGACACTTGCAATTGGTCAGTCTAATGGTACAATATAGACAATAATCGAGCAAAAACAATTAAAATCATAGCTTTCATTGCTCCATCGTTTAGCGAAGAATTCATCGTTTCTGAGCGATACGGTTTTGCATTATCAACTACACCCAGGACACGAAAGATTAAACAAATAGAAAAATAACATATACAAAAAATATCGTTAAAAGCGTTGACTGGAAGATAAACATATACTAACTGTACACGAAAATATTTAAACTATTGCAAACGACTTTCTCTTCCATGAAAAATCATGTTTCTGGTTATATGATATTTCTGGACAGAAAAAATCGATTATGTTTAACACGACATGACATCTCAATGTTTTCTTTTTTCATATCTGCTAACAATTTATGTCATATATTACATCGCATTATAGCGTACCACGATCATACTCGAATATCAAATATATTGAATTTACAATTATATTTGCCAATACACGCCAATACACGCCAATACACGCCAATACACGCCCCAATACACACATTCTCGAAAAATCTTGCTCGAATACCGATAATGATAAACGTTAATGAACGAAAACGGCATATTTATTACGCTTACGCTTAAACTTCGTTCGATTTATATCTAGGACAATTCCATTATCTCCTGGAAACATCATTTTATACCGAAAGAACACTCTAATTTACAAGAACAGAAAACACGATCGATCATTTCTCGCTTTCGCTTATTTCGCAATTACCGACATCCTCGCGAGAAATTGCCCTATCGCGTTAAGTGCATACAACAACAATTAACATATGGATGACTAAATCATTATACATGCTAAGACGCGAACGTCAGTATCGCTGTAAATAGATTGCTAGAGCTCGAGAGCCAAGATTTCATCGTAAATCTTGAATTTTGATTGACAAACATCCGGAAACGATTCCGGCATGTAAAATAAAAAAAAAGGATGTAAGATAGTCTACTTAGTATTGCTAGAATTAGTACTGACGATCAACGAACGTGTGATCGTGCTGATATGAAAGCGCACACAACACATGAGAATAAAGAGCCATTCCATAGATGGATACTTATTATATCGCAATAGACATGTCTCTCGTCCATCTCCGATGCACTTAGCAACGAAAACAGGATTACAAACATCGGCGCGAATATGATCAGAAATTTTTCCTCTCCATTTTATTGCGTCAATCATGTTTCGAACCGTTTGCCTGCGATCCTGTTTCCTCGCGCGATATTTCAATCGACCAGAAACAACCACATCGCACAGTAAATTTTATCGTTATACCCGACGAATACTTCGAACGATTACTTACGACATTATGATTCAATCATTACGTTTTTCCAGTCGGTGCATCGATGCACTTGCACTTAGAATTTACGTTTCTCTTGGCTGGTCGTAATTTATACGTAACTAAACAAATCATACACACGCACACATACAATCAACGTTACTTTACAAATGTGAATACTAATGATCGTGTATCTTTCGTGATCTTTAGCATTGATACGCCTCCTACACTTTCCTGTTCGTCATCTGGACACGTTCTTCCACGTCAAGTCCAGTTGCGATCGTTTAGAAAAAACCCGAAAGAAATCCGAAAGACTATACAAAATAAATTTAATGCGACAGAATCAGGTCTAAAGGCGTGTGTAATAATAAATTGTTTGTATACGCTTTAATGTCGCTAGCTACGGTCATCTTTCGGCGAGGTACATAGCAATTTAAACGCTAGTCAACTCCTTTTGTCTCATCGGTCGCGCCTTTCGAGAAATTTTTCTTTAAAAATTTGTCTTTAAAATGGCACGGCCGATTTTTAAAATGACACTTCCTTTTTAAACTTCATCAGGTTTTTCGAAAGCTGAATTGTACGATACCATGATAAATCGTGTTAAAAGAAACGCAGAATAAATAAAATTAAACGCTACGTATTGGTGATCTACCATCAATATCGTGTACGCCTTGATATAAAGCGAACACAACGATTACTTGAGAGCAAAACGAGCTCATTCTGATGATGTTGTAACCATCGTGTATCGAAGTATGTACCAAATTGCGTATACGTCCTTCTCTGAATATCATAAAAGATCTTCGCATTGTTTGCAGTTGCAAAATATTTGTTCTAGTATCACGTAAAAAGTAACATGTATTTGTGAACAATAAACTCTTCCGAATTAAGATCAAAATAAAATCGAACATCTTTTATCACAAACAGCTTATGCGAACGTAGCGTTTCTTTAACTCCAAATAAAATCTCATTTGTCACGCTACAATAAAGAGAAAGACATTGCAGGTTTGAAAAGGCTCTTAAAAAAATAAAATTCCTTTTAATGAAATAATTTAATGATAATATTAATAATAATATTAATAATAATAATTAATATTAATGATGATAATAATAATGATAATAATAATAATAATAATAATAATAATAATAATAATGATATAACTTACATAATAACTATTGTTATTACGTAATGTCTATCCACTACTATCGCCATTATTATCGCAACTTCTACAAATTCAAATACTTCTTTAAAAATGAATCCGTTTGTAATAGTAGTGGAATAATAGCAGCACGTAATAAATTCGAACTTCAATCAGTAATCGGTTTTTCAAATTAGATATCGTTTTTTGTACTTTTTTTTTGCCGATTGAATGTTTCTACTCGGGATACGCATTATTACTGACAGATCACGTACAACATACAAAAGGCCGAGTTCTTTTTGTAAAATTTTAATCATGACCCCTTGAAAAAAATACCCTTTGCATCTTGATAATTTACTTCTTACGCTCTTTCTAATAAATTCTTTCGCACAAACAGTTCATGTGTTGTCACAAAAAAAAAAAAAAAAAAAAAAAGAAAAAACCCGTAATTCTTTTCTAGATAATGTTTCATTTACGAGTCGGTACCGTGTTACACTTTCTGTTTCTGTGATCCTAGAGTATACCAAGGATTAGGTACATATGTGGAATCTGATCTAAAGGTTGGTAGGATTGATACTACATCATTCTATAATCACCTTACCATTATTCGTAATAATTGACGATTTTTCTCTAAGGTGAGTTTACAAATATTTCTTTCCTCGTCTCTCTTTTTTCTTTTTTCTCCAAATCAATCGATTGGCCCTCTCTGATTTCCAAGTTCCAATTGAAATCGATATAGATCGGGCTATCGTAATGATTAATACGATTAAATTCATCAATGTGTATCTCCGCATATTAGGTATATTTTTTTCTATAGTATTGACTTAACAAGCCTATCTATTTCGTGATTACAAATAGTATATATTCATAATCCAGAAAGAAATATGCAATGAAATTATTAGTAATTGCTAATAATTATATGTATTATTGGCAGAAACACTGTCTATGTAATCCTACCAACGATTAATGACTGAATGTGGAAAAATATAAAACTTAACTAAATATACACACAACTTTTACTCTCCCCCCATGCTCTCATACTCATCCATTCGTTGATCGCACGTAATATATACTCTCTCTTTCTCTCCCTATCTCTCATACGCTTTCTTTCATCACTTATCTTCTGTATAATATTTTTTTGTTTTGTTTCCAAATTTACATAAAGTACAAACTTATGAAACCCGGAAAAATGTAACACAATAGTCAGTGTAGCATTTTCAAAGTATTGTGTAAGTATTTATCTAATTACAGTAGGTCACACTTAGGTGTCCGTCGATTACACACAAGTTTTCCATCATTTGATAAACTGTCTCTTCTGATTCACTCAAACAATGAAATCAGGGTTTTCCGTTGGAATGTCCCAACTCACACCACCATTGTATTTGTTTACTGTTACACCAATCTTTTATTCAGTTTATTGGTATTTCACTATCATTTCTTCATTTTGTATTGTTATTATTATTTGTTATTGACTGACGTATGTATCAATACGTTTCTTCTGTATCGTCCAGCGCCACACATTCATCCAAGTCCCGCCCGGTTTTAATGGATTTATAATGAGCAGCAAATAACATTATAACGATTCCTCAAACGCAGCCATCAAGTCACTTTGCATGTTCATATCAATCTGTCCTGCCATCTGAAATAATAAATATACACATTCTTGACAAACTCGTCTACAACAATCGAATAGACGAAATAAAATCGATCAGCGACTAATTCTTTCTATAAAACCATTCAACACTTCTGTTATCTTTCACAAGTTCACGCCAGCGCTGCTGCTATTTGTGTTTCTCGCTGTGGGGCGGTGCTCGTATGGATTATTATTTGAGGGCCGCATATTATTATTAATTAAATTTTAATTTCTATTATTTAAATTTTCAACTATACGGCAATTTTCTCTAGTCACGAAACGAAGAACTACATTTTTGGTGGTACGCACCGTCTGATGGAACATTCAAGTATGAGCCACCGGTGATGCACGCCGCCTGATGGGAGACTCGAGCGTGAGCAGCCACCGGTCGTACTCGCTGGCGTGAACATGTTAAATATTTTCTACCTTGATTTTAATGATATTGTTTCTGTCTACTAGCGCTGTATGTTTGAATCTTGTTATACATTTATAATAGGTAGAACTTTAAAGATGATTCTCTGACAAGATATGAAATATCCGCGCAGATAAAAAATTATAGTGAAACTTACCGCCTCGCGCCGTCGTCGTTCTTGTTCTCGTAGTCTTTGACGTTCTCTTTCAGCTGCAGCCTTGTCTTGACTGGATGAATGACTTGGACTACTACTATCAGTATCGACGATAGCTTTGACCTCTTCTGCCCTTGATGTAGCAGTCATGACGTTTCCTTGTTGATCACCAACAGTTTTCCTGACCTTGTCTAATGCATCTTCTTCTTCTCGTTCTCTTCTTCTTTCGCTCTCTTGCCGTAAGCGCTCTCGTTCTGCTTGTTCTTTCTGTTGTCGACGCATTTCTTGTTGTTCCAACAGAGCTCTTTGCTATAAAACAAAATTAGTATTCATTGCGACATGTATCGCACATGTATGTATCTTATCTAGATAAAACGGAAGAAATAAGAAAATATTGTATTAAGTAACCACGTATACATTACGTTCAAATAAAATTGTTGTATTATTCACAAAATAAATATCATTCACACTAACCCTATCTTGTTTTTCCTTTGCTTGCTTTTTGAACGCTTGGAATGAATCCTGTGCAGCGCTTTTCATACTACTTCCTGCCGCAGATTGGGGGCTCGATGCTTGTGCTAAAGATGACCATGATGAAGCATTTTTCACATTTTGTTCTACAGTCTGCATAAGATTAACAGAGAAAGAAGATTAGATACGGTTAATATAGGAAAGAAAGAAAAATACGTAATTGAACGATCGTTACTCTACCTTGTTTTTAAAAGCTGAAGCAAAATTCGACACAGGATTTTTCGAATCAGGCGGTGTCATCTTTTTCTCAGGCATGAGCTGCGAACTCGAATGGTTTCCCATTGGTGGCATTCCTGTACTCATTTCTGCAAAAAGAGCTCCGGCTAGAGCAATAGCATTATATATTCGATTAGTAAGCAATTAATATAGCAGTCTAGATTGTGAACAGTATACATTAAAGAAAGACAGCGAGGATTAAACAAATTTTCAACAAATCTGATGCATTTGCTTTACAACACCAGAAAATACTAGGTTCGCCATGCAAGAAGAAAAATGAAAAAGCATTATTTAAAATATAAGAAAGTAGATAAATTTTGTATTACTAAATACACGCATGCGCGCGCGCGCGCACGCACGCACACACGCACTATTTTAGTATCAAATAGAAAATGTGAGAAACAATTGGAAAATAAAAGCGATCGAATGATATGTATAAATAAGTATAATGAATTAAATTTAAACATAAAGATTGAAACTTGCTGCGGTGTAAAACATAGATACGCTTTGTAATGCATGCTTTGAACCTAAATTAATCATAATACATACCATCCATAGATTTTTGTGGCATTTGTGACTGAGGAACTGATATCGATTTTTCTTCTTTCTTGATTGGTATTTGAGATATTTGCATTGGCATAGAAACGATGGGCATAGGATCAAAAATTGAGCCCATTCCGCCCATATTCATCCCCATATTAAGACCAGCTATACCATTATTATTCAACATATTGGGAGGAGAATTCTCACGCTTAATATTGGAAAATCCATTGGAATGCTGTTGCGACATTGTAGCGTTATGAGAATTTTGTATATTGGTCAATGGCGATGTTGTATTTATCATACTCTCTAGTTGATTGTGCATTGACATATGCGTGGCCAATCCTTGTGACAAATTCATATTAAGATTTGCCATGGTAATATTTCCCAAATTTAAATTAGATGCCATACTTGCAGGCATCATATTTACTGGTGTTTTTACATCAGGCAGTAAATTTAAATTTGTATTATTATTTGTTGTATGGGGTGTTTGAATCATTGGTATGTGCGATTTTTTTTTTAATGACATCGTTTGTTCTAACGACGTTTGCGTAGTAGGCACAGGAGCTATATACAAAAAGAAAATTTTATAAGAACATATTGACGTATGTTTTGTATTATAAAAATAAAATAAAACAAAACATAAATCTTATTAATTACGACAATGCCCGTTTAATTGCGACTGATCTCTGCAACTATCTGGATAGATGTTATATTTGTATGGCTTGTTCATCTCTAAATAAGTTTGGAATTAAAGTGAGAAGTATTGAGTGTAAGCAACATACAGAGGATGCTTGCTTAATATACTAAGTAAATAGTTCTATAGTCAAATATTCAATCGATCAATCGGTTAAACATTGCTGCAATTAAACGGGTATAGTGCTGTGTATGCAGTACAATAAAACATATACCTAGAGTATTGTATGGTTGCAAAAGGTCTGACTGTTGAGTTAAAGTTGCCCCGTCTGTAGGTACAGGTGTGTTTGCATTTGGGAAAGAACTGACGGATGTTGGTGGCTGTGGTGGCTGAGGCACAACCGGTGAAGCTACTATAGAATTCGTATTTGTAGGTGTAACACTCGGTGGTGGAGTTGGTGGATTAGATGTAGTTGCTGGTGGCGGTGTAGGTTTTTTTACAGGAGCAGTCGTAACCATAGCCGTGGATCGCGGTGGTTGCGCTGGCATGGATGCGTGACCTGCTACAGGCATTCCTTGACCAGTTGTAACAGTTGCTACTGCCACAGACTGTTGACTATTACCACCTAATAAAATTATTGTAAATGTGAAATTAATATAACATATAATTATAGACATAGAATACAAAATTTGATATGTCTACATGAGAGTGCGACGTGCTTTTGATAGTACATATTTCTTGTCTGTAAATACAATCACTTGATCATCTATATGAGTATTTCCCGTTTTGAACATTAACATTAATTTAATTCACTTAAATAATTCAAATAGTTTGTACACACCTTGTTCCGAAGAAACGTTGCTAGATTGTGTTACAGCTGGTTTTGTTATTGGTCCCGTAGAATTTGTTGGAGGTTGACTGTTCATTAAAAGACCTCCGGTATGATTCATTGTAGGTGCCTAAAGATTGTACTGTCATTTAATATATCATGCATAAAAGAAAAAATGTTTTACTATGTACTATGTACTTTACTATGTACTATGTACTATGTATCCAGGAAGATTCAGATATAGAAGACAAATATAATATCATTTATAAAAAATACGTATATGCATGACTAAACGTATATAACTAAACTAAGTACACTATACGAAACACGAATGTAATTATCAAAGTAAGAAACATAATTAACGTGATTATAAATATACCTCGATTATAGTATTTGGTTGTGACAATAAAGAAGAAAAAGAAGACATGGAACGAGTTAACAATTAATCGATGCAAACATTGTGATCTACTGGTTCCTACAAGATAAAATCTTACCGATGTAACTGTAGTCGTTGTCGAAGGTGGTCCTGCACTTGGTGTACTCTTCTTTGTTTTCTTTCTTGGAGGACGATTGGAAGAGTTTCCTGCAATTGAATGTAACGTGCATCTAATGGTGAATACGTGCAATCAACCGTTTTCTCGTTACAAGAGACAGATTGATGAAGACATAGTGAAATGCAGTGTGCAGAGGATACCAATCATGAATGCTTGTTCTCAGAATTGAAAAAAATTCTCTCAGAGAATGCCAGCTAAATGTTATATATATATATTAGAAACAAAATCAAAAGACTTTGAGCATATATTTTCTAATAGATTTTATTCATATGCTTATATTATAATTGTATCACTGTGTACAACAATGTTAATTTAAATATCTCAATTGTATGACTTTTTGTGTGGACACTTTCATCTTAATGATCTCTTTATATTAAAAAATTTTAATGCGCTGAACAATTCTTTTTCTCATTCTACATAAAGTTAGTTGTATTCAATTCATTTATGAATAATTGCGTGTGCATATATATATATACATATACATATACATATATATATATATATATATATATATATATATATATATATATATATATATATATATATATATATATATATATATATATATATATATATATATATATATATATATATATATATATATATATATATATATATATATATATATATATGTATATATATATATATGTATACACATCATAAATACATACATACATACATACCACGCGCACGCATATACGTTCACGCTCACGTGCAGCGAAATTGCCACATACACATATATATAACGTCATATATATGTATGCGAGGAGCACGCAGTTCCCACGAGAATAATAATAATAATAATAATAATAATAATAATAATAATAATAATAATAATAATAATAATAATAATAATGATAATAAAATATAACATAATATAATAATATAATAATGATTGTTACAATATAATAATCATGACAGTGACGAAAATGATGATTACAAAGTGTTGACTACAAAAACCATCAAACTGCCTTTGTTTCTCTTCTTTTCCTCGGTACTCATACAGTGTATTGTAATTGTAATATAATATAATTAATGCAGTGTAATAAAATTAATGCAAATAAAAGTGACGTAAATAGTACAATCAACTTAAACATGAATGATACAGGAGTCTCATATACTCATACAAGCGGTTTCAAATGTAATTTCAAGTCGCAGTTAGCACAATATTGAGATCGGTGGTAAAATGCTCCTGCTCGATGTTTGTACGATATCAGTTACAAGCAGCAATTCTAACACTATATTTAATCTGATTCATGCTCGTAGATAAATCATATTCATCTATGGAATGGTCGATAGTAAACTACAATTCACAGAATGTACAAATACAAGACAAAACAATTGCAAGAGGAAATAACGAAGAGCGAAGAAACATCGAGTAGAAGTTCCAGCGTATCTTAATTTATATAATATAGTTAACTGGACCACCAAATGAGCCAACCCCGACTCTGTACGATTTTGAAGAATCAATATTTTTCATCTTTTTTACTTCATTCATCTACTATCTTTGTATATGCATTTAAAAAAGTTTCCTCTCTGTCGCCTCTTTTTCTCTTAACTTACAACTATTATTAATATTTTATGATATATTAGTTTTCACTATGTACAAAACGCGTATGCTTGTGTTATTGTTGATATTCAACACGTAATACGCACAAAACAGATGGAACGCACGTGTGATTGTTGAGAGCTAGAATAATTAGTGGCTTTAAATAAAAAGGATATCTCGAACCTCAATAAAATAGCAAGTTCGTTGAATCTGCTTTTGCGTATAACGATCTCGAAGGAAGAATGACGTTCCAGTCTAAAGATGCGAAAAAATGTTGACGCGTGCTTTTATGTGGAATAAATGCTACAAAAAATTTCGGAAGGCAATATCAGTATTATTATAAAATGCCCTATATCTCGTGTTACAAGCTAATGGTGATTGTATTGTAGTAGATGCATAGTTTCTATCTAATTCAGCACACGCCATTAATTTGATCTCACATAGTCTAACTAATTATTTGGAATTTTTCTATTTACTTTCAGTATTTTGAGAAACATAAATAGTAGGACTATTTTCAACAACGTTTTGTATCTATTTTAATGCTTATAATTTTTTTAGAAATCAACGAATAGTTTCCTGACCAATTGATTATAGTTTCTTTTCACAAAATTAGTTATAATTAATTTCTTCCAACTTCATTCTTTTCATTCTTTTGCTGGAACAGTAAGTACGCTGCTGACTGTACGATTAATGATAACATTAAATTGTACTGAGTGCAAATTTGATCACTTTTCTTTTTTTTAATGTTCATGTTATGCAACATTTTGAAGCGTGAAGTGCTTTCTCGAAAGCACCTTCAAATCTTATACCAGTTACGTCCATAACTTCTCACGTATATACTTTACTATATATAAGAACTAAAGTTCTTTTTTTTTTTTTTACATGATATTTCAACAAAAACGCTATCACGGAGCAGATATTTATACATAGAAATATAAAAACAAAATATCACTAAAACTAACTTCATTCGAACTTGTGTAAAAGGTTTTCTAAAAACGTTTTAATAGGACGGGTTAAAATTAATGTTATTTGAGACTTGTTTATAACACGAATACTATGAACCAGTTGCATGTATTATGTATATTCAAGAAATGTATTACTGAGACGAAACCAGATTTATTTTTGATAAGGATAAGTGTCCTTTTATATAGCAAGGTATGTAAAACCACACCAATCTACATAATTAATAATTATTATCTGACATAGTGATATTGATTTAGTAAAACGAAACTGTACTAAACTGTAGTTCAAGTAACTTTAAAAATGAAAAACTGACAATGGCTATCAATGAAGAACTAGTGGTAAATAGAACAATGAAACGACGATTAGCAAAGCTTAGCGGAGTGCAAACAATGTGTTTGGAGGCTAGGGTGCCTTGTTTGTATTGTAGACCACTTCTTCCACCTGCTCTCGTTCCTAATTCTTCTATAATTGTCGTCAGTTCCCTCTATTCATTAGAAACAATGTATCTACCTTTATCTGTCTGTGTTGTCAGTTTGTACACTCCCCTTGCCGTTCTCTGATATGTCAACATAAACCTTGTATGCTCAAAGTCATTAATCTCATAAAAAATAAATGAAAATTATTGATTGTATCACATATCACTTTCTCCGCACACTTTACATTTGTTTTGTAACTATCTTTTACTCGAATCCATGTAGTTAAAGGAAGATTTAAGATTTTAGCTTAATTTCATCGTTTCATCTAAATAATATAGTGTACTATTATACCAAAGCGTATTTATGAGGTGATAAATCTTAGTAATTGACTTTTTAAAGGAAGCACCACTTCTTTGGCTTTATCAAAATCAAACTAATTGAGAAATGGAAATCATTATATGAGGTAACATTAGGTAAGAGTTTCTTAGGAAATATGTGAGCTCTGAAATTGTTCGTGGAGACAATTAACACGAGAGTGTATCTAATCAAAATCAGTATTTGACGCGAAAGCTGTGGATTATAATAACCTTAGAATGTGGATTTGCAAATCCAGCCACCAATACACATTGTCTGCATTTGTCTTCCGTGTGTATCATAATATTACTGCCTAATTTGTTTTTCTTAAATATTGACTATTAAGTTCCCATTATATCCCCAGTCTAAACTGCGGAAACAAATATAGTGTTCAGAAGCCTAAACACAGTTCTCACGTCACTCAGGTAATAAGTGCATATTTACACTTAATGTAATAATGACGCTCCTTAAATATCATTGTACTATCTTCTGAGAAATGATACGACATGAATGAATCAATGTGAGGAAACAAACTTAATGATTTAAAAAACACAGTGATACAAGTAATGCTCTGCTTATCAATTAATGTAAATAAATATTAAATTTGCAAGAGTTAATATATTGCATGATGTTGCTTGGGTTACGTAGGGCAATATAATTGTCAGGAGAAGCTACAATGTATACTCCAAGGTACTAACATTTGACACTACAGTCCCTGTAGCTATAGTTTAGTATGTTCTTTATATATGTTTTATGCAACTTTCTTATGTTCTAACTGCACAACCTTACTATTCCAAATGTCTGATCAGTTTTAAAACACATGTGTCCTTACACACTTTAACATGAGACTGCAGTGAAAAATTCAGTGACCTTGAATAGTGAACTATACTTGACTTTCGAGCAACAGAATGTATTGTCAACACCGACAGGGCAAGAGAAAATATAAGTAATCATCTTTAATCAATAATATAATTTGTGAAACAAGCTGGCATGGCATATGGTATCCTCTAAACACAGTCTGCACTCCACTAGCTCACCTTTTTTCTTACCATTGCATATTGTCTAGTAAATTAAATAAAAATTCTTTGATTGTATCAAGTTTCAAAGATTTGATGTTCGACAACACTTTCAAGGATACGTTTATTTAAAAAATTATACACAAATGTAAATAAATCTACGGTTATGTATTTATCCAATATCAATTTCATAATGACAATAAGTATATTTTCGCGATGAAACTTGACACCATACTCGTACTTGCATTAATATAACGCAGCACTTAAGCTATACGAATAACGCCGTCCTAATAAATACAATTAATAAGCAAGATTTAGCAGCTTAAGAAGATATTTGCGATGCGTTTGTGCAGTCGAACCCTCATTTAAAAAATCTTTTTATATTTACTTTCCAACATCACCATTGCATATATTGCATCAATAATGTTGCACTAGTATATTCGATTGTTTGGTTGCCAATACAAAATTAGTTAGGCACAGAGTTCAAGTTATCTTTTCTAAATATTAAGTCATCGCCAAATCATGGGGTATTAAATGCTACTATCATTTTCTTGTATAAGAAGATACAAATCTGGTATATATTCTTTAAGTATTCTTTTCTTTTCCTTTTTTCTTTCTTTTCTTGAAAATTGATGATTAATACATTCAGTTAAAACTATGTTAATAATAACATAGTATCTTTTAATTAATAATCTATTCATAAAAATACAATATATAAATTATAAATGTATTATGTTGCATGCAAATTCTTTTTAGGAGTTTAGGTAGTTATATAATATTTATTGGAGATTAATGATATTAGAAAAAATAGTAAATGAATAAAATAAAAGCAATTTTACAATAATTGAAACACAAGATAAATCATGCATAAACAGTAACATTCTCTTTATGCGATAGAAATAACATCAAAGTAAAACAGAGTAATGATTTTATACATATATATAAAATCTTCATACATATATCTGTGCCTTTTATTAATATATAGCAAGTACCCACATGAAATGGCGAATAACCTTATTTGAAATAACTAGGAGAGATTCACGTCTATGATTTTCATATTTCATTTAAAGTAATAAGCTTTTTTATAGTTAGTTTAAACAAATATACTTGACAAATCAAAGAATATGCAAGTATATAGGGATACTATAAATAGAAAGTATAAATAGAAATGTACAGTTTATAACTAATCTGTCGTGATACGACAAAAAAGTGAAATATTAAAGAAAATGAAAATATTGAACATTAAGTGCTTGCTAGAGGTTTATAAGCATATTGTCTTTATAATATTTATGAGCATAAACGTGAATAGAAACCTGTGCTCTACAGAATAAGTTACTAGATAATAAATGTTATGAAAATTTTTGACTAAAAATATTCATTTTTTAAATAAACAGTCGCAAATAACTCCATAATTTTAAATCTCACAGAAAAATTAGTTCATATTTTCATGAAAACTACTTATTTTTAAGTAGTTTATTGTTCCCAAGTAAGGGTCTAATAATAGCAACAGTTACATGAGGTTTATATCTAACCTGCTTCACTGTCGCTTGAATCACTGGTGCTCGAAGAAAGAGAACTACTGCTGGAATCACTATCACTGCTACTACTGCTCGATGCTGACAATCGCGAAGGCCCACTAGCTCCTCCAGTTCCAACTACATCGACTGATTTACTACTGTCCTCTGTTAAACAAATTTGAGAATAAATTTAGATATTTGTAATCACTTCATGCTATAATATTCTATCTTCATCTATAAAAAATAGAAATACAGGCTTATATCATAGTCAAAGTACCAACCTTTTTTAGCTGTTTTCTTAACATTGCCTAATTGCCCTGTAACATCTTGTAATCTTTTCTCTAGCTCCTGTTTTTTCTCTGCCATTTGTTCATCCTTAGATTTACCACTGACTTTTTTATCTATGAAGAATACGAAAATGTCGAATACATTAAAAATGTATATAGATAAGCATGTATTATTTATTAAACGAAGCTTCGCTTTGAAAACTATATCAAAATAATGAGTATATTCAAATAAATTATAATAATTACTTAATAATCCTGAAATAGTAAATTATAAGAGATATTATATCTCTATCAACAGTAAATACTACTAACGCAGTATTATTAAGAATTAAACCTAGTAACATTTATTTCATTATATCTTTGAACTATATTCACTTATTCAAATATATTTTTATATTTTAATAACTATAAAGAAATACCCTAGTAGTTTTAGAATAATAAAAAAGAATAGAAAACCAGATAACGAATCTAAATCATAAAACTATAGCAGAACCTAAAATAAATCTTACGTGGCTTTTTTCTAAGACACGAAGCGACATAGCTTTCTAATTCCCTCAGTGTGGATGGTTTCAATGTTTCAAAATCAATCTCAATTTCATCTGGATTGGAATCCCTTAATGAAGGCTCCCGAGATTGTATTATATGCACAACACGTCCTAATTTATCTCCTGTAATAAAAAAGATTAACGATGTATTGTGAGAAAAAATTTCTTACATTTAAAACGAACTTTCCTATTTATATTATTAACTATTCATTAACTATTATTACTTACCAGGTAATTTATTAATATCCAAACTAAGTTGCCTTTTTTCATCATAAGACATTGGCTTAGCATTATCTTCATCTTCTGAGTCAAATGTAATGGGTGGCGGTTGACTACTAGCGTTTTTCTTCTTAGTTCCAGCTGATCTGCTATTTGCTTTTGGCCTCTTATTTGCAGTATTTGCTGTTGCAGCTTTCCCAGGCCCTCTTCCTTTTCCCTTTGGCTTAGCATTTGCCGCCGTTGGCAGATGATGACTCATGCTTCCTGTTGCATGAGTTTTATTAGGTCCTACCGCTATTGCAGGATGATGAAGATCACCACCCATACCACCAGGCATTTTTAAATCACCCGCTCCCATTGCAACACTAGCTATACTAGCACCAACACTATCAGAGACACTTGGGATTCCACCACTTGGTTTCATTAGTTCTTTCATGGCACCAGTATGACTGGCAACTAGGCTACTACTTTTATTGCTCATTGGCCTTGATTTCGTCTTATCCGGCTTCTTTTTTTTACTTTTCTTCTTACCACTTTCTTCCACTAATTTCCTCATTTGTTCTTGCATAGCTTTCAGCTGTAAACCAAATTAATTTTTTTTTGTACTACATATATAAAAAAAATTATATCAATATAAAAGATTAAAAAATACCTCTTGCTGTAAAGCAACTAATTTTTGAGTACGTTCTTCATCTGAATCATCACTCTCAGAAGAACTTTCAGATCCGGAACTGCTAGCACTACTACTGCTACCCTTCATGCCAACCATACTTCCCATTGGTTCATCCGGAATTTTTGCATATCTAATTCGTTAAACGTCTCATTTCATTAAGTAAGATAGGAAAAATAAATAAATTTTAGCATAGATATTTGTAAAAATGAACCTCATTTCAAAAACATCCTGAAGTTTCCTAGCCATTGCAACAACGTCATGGTCAGGAGGATTGTATTTATAACAATTAGTGAATATGAGTCTCACATCACTAGCGAACTCTTGCGCTGTTTTATATTCACGATTATCCATTTTTGTCTGTAAAAGAACGATTATGTCAGTTAAAAACACAGATTTTTAAAAGAATACAATCCAAAATCCAATCTAAATAGTTTAAAAAACATTAACCTTTACAGTACCAAGATCCATTGGTTTCTTGATAATATCATGATAATCGTGGAGGCCCAGGAGTTCTGCATCAACCGGTTTGTAAAATGGCCATGCATATCCCTGTACATAATTAGAGTGTAAATTATAGATTGAAGGATAGACTTAATGTTCTTTCTATTCGTATATAAGATTCATAATACATTACCGAATGTTTCTTTGAGAATAATTCTTTCAAAATCTCGTTACAGGATTTCAAAGCTTCTGAAAGCTTTTCTTTTGACTTCCCAGTAGTATGCTGAGGCTGCAAAATAATATTTAACATAATAAATACAATTATGAAAAAATTAAGAAATTACATTATCAAACATCATAAATTGCAAAATAAAAAGAAAGAAAAAGAGAACAGAAGAAAAGAAAAGAAAAAAGATATCAACTCATGAAAGCATTTTTAATTTACACTGTAACCTAAATTGAAAAATGTCGGAGATGAAAGGACATCGGGACTTCCCTTTTGGAATTGTTGGGAAAAATCCCAATATATCCTAATCCAGACTTTTACTATAGCTACACTTAAGTAATAAAACTAAGAAATAGTTGTAATGTTCTAATCCGATTATGGGTGCTCAAGGTTTATGACGATGGGCTCGGGCTCGAAGTGACATAGCGGGTCACTGAACGTAGCCACGGTCACGGGAGGGACGTGTACCTGACAGAGGGATGGAATGATTATATGGCTTTCCTTAAAAACAAAGATTAACAATATATAAAACAATATATAAAACAATATATAAAACAAAAATATATAAGGGCAGTTCCACTTGGATTTTGGTAGAGTTCAGGCAGATAAGTTTCACTTGTACGTGGGATTATACGTGTATTCGTCATCCCGTGAACCGTGGCTACGTTCAGTGACCCGATATGTCATTTCGAGCCCGAGCCCATCGTCATAAACCTTGAGCACCCATAATCGGATTAGGACATTAAAATTATTTCTTATTTTTATTACTTAAGTGTAGCTATAGTAAAAGTCCGGGCTAGGTTATTCGGGTTTTTCCCAACATTCCAAAAGGGAAGTCCCAATGTCCTTTCATCTTCGACATATATAAACAAAAAGTTTATATTTAAAAAAATATTAAATATTAAAATAAGACAAAAAATTTGTATGCTATTTCTATTCTTTTTTTATATATATACATGTATCTAAAATGAAATGACAAGACAACACAAATGAAAGGAAGGACCATGGAGGAGTAGTAATAAGTGTACCTGTTGGGCCATTGCCCCGATCAGAGGCATGTTGGCCTGGTGGAATGGCACTAAGCCGTCTTCCGCTTGCCTCGTTGGCTGAAACAGCCATGTTACGAACTCTTTGTTAATGTATTAATGGATGATACGATTACAGCATGCAAGGAATAAAAATAGTTGAATATATATGATATCTTAGCTTATTCAGATGATTATTAAACATTTACGTATCCATATTATGAGGTCATATTACTGAAATGATAAACTCTTTTTTTTGCTAGAATTTTACTGTTGTATGCAAAGCAAGACAGAGAAGTTTAAATTTTGTTTTTTTTTTATAGATAAGCTTTATACTGCCAACAGTTTTTTGATCAAATAATTTTTCTAGGTACGTGTGATCAAATGATGAATAGGTTGTACGTTCAATATGAAGATAGTATGAAAACATACACATAAACGCTTCGACATTTTAGAAAATACGTAGTTGCATGAATACCTTATTAAATAAACAAGATATAACTTTTACCTTCTTTATTTGTCGGCCAGACTCTCGCCTTGTGGGTATTTTGGCATTTTTAGGATCCAGTTTGTATAGAGGTTCAAAAGAATTCGCAGTAGGCGTCGTGGTATCAGCCTTTCTCTTCACTCCCTTTTTAAGTTTTGCTGGTTGAGATGGAGGCATTACCGTAGGTGCAGTGGGAACTTGTGGAGGAGGAGGCACAGCAGAAGCTGCCTGTGGATCCATTGCTGGTTGTGCATGGTAACCGCTAGTTGGAGGGACCACTTGTTGAGGCAGAGAGTTATGTGTAGCCATGGGAGTAACTCCCATGGTTGATGGAGGAGCAATAGTAGTTGTATTAGTGCTCCCAGGTACAGATGCAGGTGCTTGGGTGCCAAGAGGAGGCATAGGAATTACACCTGTTGTCCCAGCTGATGTAGCTGAAGGCGTTAGGCTATTTGGTACACTGGAAGTAACTGCAGCTGCACCAGAGGAAGGTCGACCTCGACCTGTGCCTCCTGCAGCCCCTGCCACACCACCTACTGGTGCTCCAACTCTGCCAGCTTTCTTGCCCTTGGGTCCTTTTGGAACCGGAGGTTCGAGTTCCACCTCCTCTTTTGGCATTTGTGCAACCTAGTTTCGTTGATATTTATTTTAAATTGTCACATATGTACAATTTATATATATATATATATATAAAATATTAAATAAGTGTAACTACCTTTGTGAGAAATAATTTTTCGAGAGCTTGTGCCATAACCACAACATCTTCTCCAGGTTTGTTGTAAACATAACAATTGGTGAACATGGTATTGAAGTCTTGGATGCATTCTTTCCCACTCCAATAATACGTATTCTCTAATCGTTTTTTGATTGTGCCCAAATCCATTGGCTGCTTTATAATTTTGTGGTAATCCTATTAAATTTGCAAATATTTAACTGATTTGCAAGTAATTAATCAAATTCTATTGAATATTTATAATGTTAAATTAATGTTTAAAGTGTCTTCATATTTTTATAATATTCTTAATATTTAGGTAATGAAATAAACACTAGAAAATAAATATAAAATCCACATACTGGCAGATTGAGCTTTTTCGCATCTACAGGTTGCTGGAAAGGCCACGCAAATTGATGCTTCCATACTGGCTTGAGTACACCTTTCTGAAGAAATTGCAGTTGATTGGTAACACGTCCCGGGCGATTAGGTGGAGGCACAACAGGTGGTTGGACTACACCATTCACAGGTTCCACGGGTGGTTCATCACGTGGTGGTGGCTCCTTTGCCGGAGTTGCTGGTGTAGTCGTTGTCTTACCAGGTGCACTTGTCTGCATTATCCAGTTTATACATATGTGTTTTATGTCGATGTTACTTTATTTCATTAGTTAGCTCTATAACTACTGTTATTATGTAATATTAAATCTATGAATAAAAATAAAATTCTCCTGCAAAGCACAAATTAGACCACTACTTCTTTTTTATATAAAATCAACATTTAGTAATTAAAATTGCAAATAATATTGCTATATAGATCATGCTTTGGTATTCTATTACTTTTATTTTTATAAAACCTTTATCTTAATAGATAAGAATAGAGGTTATTGTTTTTAATAAGATAGTCCCTCAAAATTCTAGTAGAAACTGCTTAACACGCAACAAAGTTAAATAATTTGATCGATTTATTTAGTAGAATTTCATTATGGTATATAAATTTAGGAATAGTAATAAGATTCGTGCATCATAAAAGTAGATAAACCCATTCATGCAACGAGCGAATTAGGCTGCTAAATATTGAAATTCCATAACCACAGGCAAGCAATTTAGAATTTCTTTTAATAGAAGTCTAATTGAATATGTAATAAAAATATATGTATGTTACAAAAATATTTCCAACTGAAACATAATGGCAACTCTAAATCATTTCATACAATCATGCAATTAAAATATAATAAGGGGAAAAGAATAGATAAAACAAAAATAAAATGAAGTTGAATTAAACGAAATGAAACAAACATAAATTTTTTTTCTATTAAAATACTCTACATATAGAGAGTATATACAAATTTGTCCAAATTGTATTTTGTACGAAATGACTTGCAAGCTTTAAAAATGTATATTATAAACATTTAATATCAAATAAAATTAAAATGTATCAGCAAAAAGTATCTTGCTTCATAAGTAATGCACAAGAAACACATAATTGTTAATATATATATAATAACCTTATATTCTTTTTTTATATTTTAGTCTATCTAGTATTAGTTTACTTGTACATAATTTTATAAAAATATAGAAGCAAGATCAAAAATTGCTCTTGGTACAAATTTGGAGCTGCCATTTTATATTTTAACCATACATATCCTAGTTGAAACAATAGTCAACAAGGAATCTCACCTTCGGTATATTACACAGCCTTTCTCGCTCCTCCACATCTAACTGTAATTCATACATACCATTCAATCAAACAGCACTTAATTTCATTACATAAAGAAAAAAATTATGCTCAACATAATACCATGTGTAAGGACATAGTACATAAGTACAGTTTAAACAAGTTTGATTTTTATTCCAAATAATGTAAATAGTTTAGAAATAGATAGCAGATATAAATTACAGCAATAGGAGGGAGGATAGTTAACAGTTACAAATCTAAATATCTAATTTAAAAAGCATATTTAGTTTAAATTTCGATATAAATTGTGTCCCTATTTAGAAATTCTATACTAAGAATTAAAGAAATTTTATATAGATACTACTCACAAGACTATATAAGGCATTTAAACAAAGAAATAAGAAAAGTAATGTAATTTATATTTAATATAATAGAATATAATGAAAGAAAACTTGTTCTGCTTCTATAAGAAACAAAATCTTTAAAATAAAAATCAAATTGATGAATCTCTATATGCTGTTTAGCACATTTTGTCAACTACATTAGGGACACACAAAGGAAATATATGTACTGAATACAGCTTTTATATATAGCATTAGTAGATTAATAAGCAAGCTGCATTTTAAATTAATATTTCATGAAAGTTAATCTATAGCTCACCGAATTATTTTGCGAGATAGTGTCCACCTGCTGCATCTTGGCTTCGCTTCTGCAACAAAAAAATACAAGTGCGTAAATAAATTACAAAAACAAACATTAAAGGAAAGGATTAAAACATTCAGTATCAAATTTTACATCGCATTGTGGGCTTACAATATCTTGATCTTTAAAATTCACTTGTATATATAACCTATTTTACTTTATCGTTGTAACATAAAGTCACAAAATACCACATTTTTCAATGTTTTTCATAGATCAGTAACCACGTTTATAGCCGTCTCTCGAAATTGCAGGATTCATTACACGAGAGATGTTAAACTCCAACTGATACAAACTTCGCATTTCATGAAATAACTAGGTGTATTTTATAATATAAGGCTCATCTAGTCCACGGTAATGAGCTTCACCTACCTTTCCGACATATATGGTACATAAATGCTATGCAGCAGGTAACTGCCTTACGTTGATGCTTGACGCTATGAGGCTTCATCAACAATCGAGATGGCAAGGATATATTCTGAATCGAGCATGGTAGCTCACTAATTGCTTGCCAAGATGATTGCGCTGCAACCAGGGAGATTGCTGCCGTGGAGGCATAACACTACTCAAGCCTACCAAACGGTAGTACTTTGAATGTCAGCCCTGTACACTGATGTGAGACTCCGTACCTCCAGCCAAGACTTGCGACATTAGCAACATCTGGATAACATAACAACAGGACCCCGTATTGTAACAACCCCAAATTGTTTTATCGCTTTAGAGCAAGTTAAACATTGATATATATTTTCAAGTTACATGTGTATATGTATGTATATATATACACATCACTATAAATTATTTAACATATCATGCAAAACCGAATGTATAAGATACATGCTCGACATATATTTTTTCTATTTTACTAAACATAAACTAGCAATATTTATCATCTACCGTACCAAAATACGTTCAAATTGCTCTGTTAAACCTTTCCTGTTAATGAAGTTGTTTATGAAACTTTTATAACTGAAAACTATAATTTGTGAAACAGTAATGCAGAATGCATGTATCAAATTAAATAACGCTTATTAACATCCAGATACTTATGAAAGGTGTTCTTTGTGTGTTTGTAAAAAAGAATTGTATCTCTTTGCAGTAATCATAAAAAACATAAATATAGCTAGACTATAATCTTTTCAGCCCTTCTTTATAACGCTATATTATCATTCTTTTATTATTATTCTTCTTCTTATTATTATTCTGATGTAAATAACATACGACACAATTAATCTTGATTTTAAAATATAATTAAATCGTACTGTAAATTTGTTTTTATATATCTCATTATAAATACATACATAAATAGACAATTGCAACCTTCCAATATTATACTTTATATAAGGAACCTAAAGCGTCAAATTAAAGACAAAAGAACAATTTGGTACAACAAAGTTACGAAAATTCAAAATCAAGAAGATGTACGTAAATAATATATACAAATGCTAAAAGTATAAGATAAAGAATGAATTGATCAGAAACAGCGTGTCCAAAGCATAATACTTTTGACACACAGTGATATCTGTAAATGTATACAAGAATCAACGTGCATACCCTATTGTTCGAAACCAGTATAAGCCAAAATGGAAAGTTTGATAAAAGTAGCACAAATAACTGGTACACTGGTATAGAAAGTGAGCTGACTATTAAAATAGAAAATTGATAATACATAGGAAAAAACGATGTTGTGAACGACTATAAGATCTCTCTGATGGGAAGCAAGAGCTTCTGCAATGGTGAAGAGGAGCATTGCCAGAACAATCCATGCCGCGAAGACGTTCTACTATTGGTATTCGTATCAAGGGCAGAGATAAGTGAAGAATTCGTGGGTCGAACAGGTGCTTGGTGGTTAGAAGTTGTTATAGTAAGAAAGGAGAAAGGTGAGATCCTCGATACGAGCGATACGAGCGATACGAGCGAGACGAGCAAGAGACGACGGTAGAGAAATAAACGCGGTAGATGCGGGAGTAGAAAGAGGAGGAGGACAAGTAGGAGAAGATGACGAGGGGAAGGGTAGCAGACCCGCGCCCAGCCGATGCACCCAGCCGACGCACAACAAACACGAGCAAGCCGCCGTGTGAGAATCTAGCCGAGCGCTCGACTGGCACAGAAATCATAATGTTTCTCACAGCGGAGAATTGTGGCGCGCGCGGAATAACCGGGCCGCCTTTTCGCTCACTCACACTCGATTTGCCGTAGGTTTCAACATGGCGGTATGGCCGCTCGGGAAAGAAAGCTCTCAAGGGCCCGCCGCTACAGCCGCCACTTACGCACCACCACGACACACACCAAACGCTATACTTATCATCAACGGACCCAGAAACTTGAAAATCATTTGTAATCACTTACCTGATCAATGGAAGTCCACTTTTCACAGGAATTCTATCGAAAAAACACTAGCACTCCGTCTTGGACACTGGGTCGCACTGCGCTTTCTCCCTGCTAACTAGTTTGGCTGGTCGGTGTTATGGCCGTCTCCGAGTGTGCCCCGCCGTATCACTCACTCACTCTCACTCGTGCGAGCGCGAGCGCTCGGTTCGCATACGCGACGAACGCGGACGCGGCCCGACCAACTAGTTCCACACACTCACGAATAAGGACGTTAATCTCTAGTACTAATATCGTATCAGTGCCCCGTACCGAGCTGCATCGACATTTTTCTCGAGTCTCGTACAATCGGATGGCTTTCCGTGCCCATGACGATCTCGGATCTAGAAACTAACGATCGCAGCACCAACAATGGCTATGCATTCTTCCGCGACGTACTGAATGGTTCCGTTCCAATATTCCTCGAACACGACCTGTCTATCCATTCCTCTCACTGCGCCATCATTTCGAATTTTACCGAACTAACTCGAACAAAAGCGCGCCAAATTCAACAGATAATTGCCTAACTAGATTCTATTTAACAAATCTTTAGTTTCTACAGCTAGGTATATCAATGACTAATTCAATTGTAATTACATATTTCAGTTTGATAATTTACCATTATTGGAAATCGCTTGTTTTATTGAAAATGAAGATCTATTTAAAAATAAACGAGTACACAAAATTTATTCGAAAACTTATTTATCTTGTATTCTCCTGTGTTATTAGAGTATTTAAGAGAAGGAAGAGAGACTAGGATTTACAAGGTATACCATAATTAAACGATTTTATTTTCAAATTAAGATTGAACTTTATTAATCAATCCAAAAATTAATGGTTAATTTCCATCGTTCCATGTCCAGCCATATACAATTGCACGTTTGCATGGTTGAAGTGATAATTTCATAAATATAAATGTTAACAGATAATGATAACGGAAAAGAAAATAAATTTTAATATTACCGTAATCGGTTAATTTTCTTATTTAAAACATAACGTTAAAATGTCTTAACCACCGCGCAAGTCGTGGTTCAATTCCGCGATTCTACAATTATTGCAATGCATTTTGGGATACGCGGAAAATCTATAACTATATTTCACTTTTATAACACTATCTTTTAAATAATTAAAATAATATCGGGAACAATATAATAATTAAAAATTTAGTTAGCACGTAGTAAATTTTACAAACGATTCAAATGGTATCTTGTCTTGTAGACGTGTACGTCACATCACCATACAAAGTTCCGTTACACGTCTAAGATAGTGAAATACGACCTTTTCTTTGTCATACCATTTCAAACGAAACACAAACTGAGCTTTTGAAAAACTAAATTTTTCAAGCATAGTTAATAACACACTTGGACAAATAATCTACTAAACATCTAAAATCCTGTCAATGTCATAAAGTAAATAACGCATCGATAGTCTACAGACTCATGACATTGACTACGGTAGTCAATTGGACAATTATAGAGTATATCACATATCACTTATTGTATAGTTAAAGAAACACTAAATAAAAAAAGGTTTTGCGTCAATTTGAATTGATATCCATAACAAGATGCTATTATGTACATTGACACAACAAGCGGTGGCACTAAATCACAAAATGGCGTCTCTTAGATGAATACTGTCACCTTTCAGTAATTTACATGATTAAAATGTGTCACTTCGAATAGAGGCATTAAATCACAGAAACGACAGATCTCAACATTAAGAAAACAACATACTGTGATTTTAAAAAAGGAAATTACGAGAAGATAAAAAAGTGCTCCAAATGCTTAAGATTAACGACCATTTTGGCTTTGATGACGTAATGAAATACGAAAGTCAAGAAAGAAACTAGATATTTAGGAGCCAATGTTAGTGCACACGCAGCATACGTTAGCTTCCTTCCGGTTGCCATTACCTTTATCACGTTCTGACCAGCGATTGGTGTACTTTTGTTAGAGCCTTCGGGATGAACCAATAGCTTGAAAACCAATATTGATGAGTCATGTTGTTTAGGATTTTCCATTGAGTGTTACGTAACGCTTTACGATGTTTACTTCTCTATAGTTCTTTATACTTAGTAAATAAACATTTCAATAGAAACGTGATATAATACTTGAAGCACATAATAATATAACACAATTTTATATGAAAGTACAATATTTTTATTTATTTTCATACGTCATTTTATTTTCTTCTTGTATTCTTATTCACAATTACACAGAAGTTGCTTATAAATAACAGAAAAATAAATGAAACTCGAGAATTAAATCCTATATGTAAATGACGCACGTATACTGTCAATTTGTTACTATACTATTCCCCAAACTTCTTCAAACGCGGAGCATAATTTGCTACACGTTAAAGCACCAGATAGTGGATAGTTGCTTATAGATATAGTATCTTCTATATAATCTGGCTTTACCTGTAATTTCAGTTATTAATAAATAAAATGGTCAAACTAAATAAGACATAACATATAACGATGTATTGTATTTGACACTTGTAAAGTTTACCTGTCCATGTGCCATTGCTCCTACTGTAACGGCTATTGGTTCATCAGGGGGAACTAATTCTCGTGGATTTTGTACTTTATTTGCACTAAATGACATTGCAATTTTACGACAGCCAACTGGCAGATGATCGATAACTGGATTTTTAATTACTTTTAATAATTTCATCGGACCATCAGAGGCACGAATACTGAATTTATGTAACAATTGCACTGCAAAATACGAGAGAAATTAATATAAAACACAGTCTCGTACAAAGATCACAGGAAAGACACCTGATAAGTAATCATTTTTAAAAATGTAGCCAAAATACATCGTTAAAAAGAGCATTTTAATAGGACATAATTAAAAATGGGAAGCCCTTTGAAAACAATCGATAGATTGACAAGGTTTGGTAAAAATCTCAGAAATATAGCTATATAAAGGAGCGATATTTCTAAAACTATGGATTAGCCTTAAAATCATATACAGAGGCAATCGTAGTAACACGGGATTGCTCGTCGACATACTGAATTTTACAACTGCTCACCTGTAAAACAGAAAACGTGACTTATCGTGTTTCTCCTTATGCTCTTTGTATTTATTCGATATTAGTAGAAATTCATCGTTTATATTTACCCATAAGACCAGCAAAACGTTTAAACGTTCTTGGTATCCTGGTTTGTGGATTTACTTCTATCAAAACATTCTTTTCCGTATGGAGATAAACTTGCAGAAGTCCAGCTCTATTTAACGGGCTGTCCATTAACATTAATAAACATTGATGAGTAATATCTGGTCGGCACATGCCAGGATCACGATTATTCTTTTTTAATATATTAACGTGATCGTCACAATTCAATAACTGAAAACTATTTCCAACCTAAATAAAGTTGGTCGTTATAAAATTATTATATCGTTTACAATGAAACCAAATTCTTAATGACTTTTATACGTATCTGCCCCGAATACAATTACATTGATTCCGTTACTAATCGATAAATAAATTCATTGGTACAAGTTCAGGAAGATAAAGTGTAATAATACAGGTATAAAATATATTTTAAAAGTTACGAATAAAATATAACCTTACCTTAACCGATTCTAATTGAGCGTTTTCTAAGATAATAATCAAACGTTTCTCTTGGTTTTTGATGTGAGCAATATGAAGATGTTTAGGAGCTGGATCGTATTCAGAGTCGCTATTTCCATCCCGAGTTTTACGCTTTTTACCCATCTTCCTTAAATTTAGCGCAAGTACGAATCTTTGTAAATACGTACTTACAAGTATGTCAAAAATCAGTGGACAGCAGTAATAAAAGCATAGCGCTTAAAGGACTGAGAGATGGCGGAAGTTTGAAGTTCCGTGAATCTTTAGAGCATTTATTTCGATACGATAGTATATGGAATAAATCTATCGTCGAGCGATAATATTGGATTATATACTATCAGTTGGTATACCAGGTACTAGATGTCAGTAGTATGCAGTTACTAATTTAAAATGCGTGCAGGGAATGTTAAAGGAATGTAATAGTGTTGTTTAACGATATAATAAACAATACAACGATACAATAATGTCGTTTATATTCAACTTGTAGTACTGTTATATAAATTATTGTTAATCTTGAAAGAAAATGAAGGAATATAGAGAAGAACAAGGAAATATTGGTACGAAGAAAATAAAATTGAGCGAGTATATATCGAGATAGGATAATTGTCGGCATAAAATTAGACGAACATACTAATATACATAAGAAAGTTCATTTCCTGAAAGTAAATGCTTTTCGACGACTTTTAATATCAACCAGTTGCTGTGCCTGTTTCTTGAGAGTGTTTCTAGTTGGTATATCCTCTTCGTCTTCAGAAAGCAACGTCGCCGGTGTCATTGTGGATGGAAATCGTGGGAAAAGTGGCCCTCCATCTATGCGTGCTGCTTTTCCCTCCACCGAGTTAGTCGTAATCGATACTGTTTCCAACTAAACAACGAATAGATTAATATCTATCTAGACGTTTCCAGAATTATAAATTACCGTTCGATTATACAAGCAACATGAGACGAAATTCCTTAAAACGAAATATTATTCATTGTCGATAGTAAGTGTTTAGATTATGAAAGAACTTGGACTATCGACTATCGTAGTCTTACGATCCATAATTTCCAAATAGTAAATTAGAGATTCATTTTGTTACACTTTATTTCTAATTACACTTTTGGCAACTATTTGTGCAATATTCAACGAGTTGAAATAGTTCACCTTGTCAATCGATATTTCCTGCAATACTTGCAAATACTTGTCTTGACCACCGAAAGTTTCAATGGTATTAGTTAGCTTCTCATTTATTAGATCTAGCAGCTGCAAAGGGTGTTGAATTTCGCTTGATTCTTCAGGCAACGTATCGATTATATCCTGAAAGATGCGAGAAAATATCGCTATATTATCATTATATTATATCGGTACTCGATTAGTAGCAGTACAATAGTATCGGTTTTCCTGCGATAAAGCAGATTTTATCCTGTGAAATATCGTTTCAAGGAAAAATATTATAATTCTGGAAGAAATTGTTGTTATTGGATGGTGGTGATACCGGGGTTAGGTTGGTTTCTAAGAGAAGATGTTTCTTCTTTGTCCTGGATATTTGTACAGCTACAGCTAGTAAGAGAACCGAAAGAAGATCGTAGGACGAGTTAACGACTAAGGGCAGCACGTACTAGCGAGATCGATTGAATCAATAATTGATTTTCTCGTGGTTCGACGTGCTACCGAAGTGTTTACTTTCGATCAGGTTCGAAGGTGTTAACGCGGTGGGACAGCAGCTTCTTAAGGTGAGAATTGCAGACAGGGATTGTTCAAGGAAGTTGATTGGTCAACGACTCTCAGGTCGGCGGTGCTAAATCTTCAGAGACAATATAATGGCTATGAAAACTCGAAGCGGCTCCATTCCTGTGACCACCATTCAATCTGCTTTTACTAATTTAATTAGGAATTTACATGGTATTTCCATCGACCATTTTAACACCACATAGCCGCTTGCAGGAGATTTCATTTTGTCGGCCTGTTAATTCATCGACATATTTCTTTGTTTCACGAACGAATATACGTTAATTGAAAATCTTTCAAGTATAGGATTATTATTGGCGGCTTGAAACAGTGCCATCAGAGTTTTCTCACGTTAATTTATACTAATTCGCAGTATGAAAAACTTGCGACATCTCTGTTGCATTCTCAATGCGAGAATTGATTGTAAATTTTAATAAACAAAATAAAAAGAAAAAAAAAACATCTCTGTTGCGAAATGAACATTTTCAGAAATTCAATTCTATATTGATAAAGCTTTTCTTACCAAAAGATTAGATAACATGGTGTTTCGTTAATTAGTGAAATATTACGGGAAGATGCTGTAATTACTCACTCGAAATTTGTCGCACACGTTCCACAATGTCATGGCAATTCCTTGCAATAGATCTTCCATCTTCTGCCTTCTCGCGTCTGCTTTTAATCGGCGCGATCGCTGTTGGTCGATGCGACGGTTCAGTTTCTCCGTTTCTTCCGCATTTCTGACATACACGGTGTCTCTACAATACAATATCCTCGACGAATATATAGAAACAGGTGGAAACTCACTGTTCCGCGTCCTTCGTTTCAGAAAACTTTCTCATTTCCATTTCGTCGATAAGCTGCAGTCTCTGCTTTTCTAAAGCCATTTTCTCTTGCTCCGTGGCCAGCCGCATTTTCTGCAGATTATCCTTAGTCGCTCGCTGACCCAGAAACCGGTTCAGAACGTCTTCGGATCTGGACACTCCGGTGGCACTGCGGAGCTTGGCGAACGTCTCTTCGAGTCGTGTCACCTCGTCCTTGGTAATGTCCTCCGCATGCTGTACATGGCTCTCTCCACGCGTGTCAAAATCATCTCGCGGACGCGAATGGAATATCATCTTTTCCAAACGCTCGAGTTCCGTTTTTCGCTCTAACACGCGTTGCCTGGACGTAATACGTGTTCCTTTAATTTACCGTTGTGTTAATTTACTGCCGATTAAATGCCGATTAAATCTAAGAATTGTGTCCGAATAAGATACTTTAAGAACTCGTCTCATTTTCAGATCGATATTTTAGCGCAGGAATAAGCCGCCTTCGCACTCTACTCTAGAATATTTTTCATCATTGTTCACCAGATTTTACACGGATTTACCTCAACTTTCATCGATCATACCTGTATTCTTCAAGGACAGCATGACGCTCTTTGCTACAATTTGTAACCTCGATTTCTTCTTTTATCAATGTTTCCTGCATATTATCCTTTAACGTAATAGCTTCTTCTTTCGCTTTCTGCGCATAGATAATGTAATATTATGCCTTACAAAAGAAAGGAATTATCTCGATACAATTGAAACGATGCCTTGCCTGTAGACGTTTCATTTCATTCTCTTGCTCCTTTATTTCATCTTCCAGACTTTTCAACGAAGACGCATAAAGCACAGATTTCCGTTTCAGATCGGAGCACATCGACCGATATTTCATTCGTGCTATGTTCGCTTTGATTTGCATCATCCTGATATGCTCCAAACGTACTTCCAGTTTAACAATTTTCTGTCACCATATAAACGTAACTCTAACGGATGCTCTGACGATGTTTATCTGTATTGTTCTAACTCACGTTTCGCAACGGATTCTCCATCTTCTCCTTAAATATCTTCTGCATCTTATTGCTCGTTAATTTACTATATTCATCCAGCAACGAGTGCAGTCTCTGCTGTCGCTAAGGAATATTTACGCTTCTATGGATATAAAATACATTCGCGCCAGTCTAATCTTTAAGAGATTGATATCGCGTTGCTCACCTTCTTACGTTCGTACTTAATTAGATCGTGCTTCTTTCTTAAGCGTATATTGTCCTCTTGCATTTTAGTAATTGTCTCATCTAAATTGCGTTTTTTCTCACAAGTCAAAGATTTGCGGCTTACGTGAACTTTGCCCTCTGATTTCCCCTCGTTCTGAAATAACGTCAAACACACACACACACACACACACACATGTACAACGTTTTCACGCCGAATGATTTACTTAACCAATGTTATTTTAATCGTCGCATTCCATAATTACATTCCGTATGTTTGCATATTCTACGTAGAGTTCTTTAACGCTTCGCTTGAGAGTTGCGATTTTCTCCGCGTACTCGTGCTTCTTAGCTTCGTATTCTTCGAAAGTCGCTTTTCTTTGTCCCTCTGCCAACATAAGACACATACTTGGTTATTAACACTTACTAACGATTTTTTATATCGGCTTTACGTACCTATGTCTACAGCTAAGGAATATCGCGTCGCGTCGAAATGACAAATTAACTTCGTTCGACGAGATAATAGATATTTCTCATGAATATCTAGCCATAAAATGTTTATCCAAGGTAAAAGTTTATAACTCAAAGAACAAGAGACCAAACTCGTTTAAGGAAAATATCAAGTTATATACTGTCCTCTTAAATGACTGCTAAGAGCGTAGGATCGTAGGATAATCGTTTCTTTAATGGTACAACCTATTCACCTTAGCTACAGTACCATTGAACGATTTACTTCATCTATTTATACTGTTACGTCCATATACCAAAATCCATCCCTCGCTCAAGACGGTCAACAGCTGTACAAATATAATTAATCGGACCCTCGATAAGCCTAAGTGAAGGCCCTTAACAAGCCTTTATTAACAGAGCCCTTAATTGCCACAAAATATCTTTCAAGTCGAGAAACTTCTTACGGTTATTGTTCATTCAGGTAAAACACGGGAAAAGCGGATTTTTCCCATGTTTGACGGCCTCTTCCACCGGCGAGCGACCGTTAGTGGGGGAGGAGTGGTGAGGGGGGCAGCCAGTACCCATTAATAATTAACTTTAATATACGTGTCGGAGATGAAAGGACATCGGGACCTTTCTTCAGAATGTTCGGAAAAACCCAATACCCCAATTCAGATATTTACGACAACGACATCTAAACAATAAACGAGGAAATAGTTATGCGGGCACTTAAGATTTATGACGATGGGTTTGGGTTCAAGACGACTCGATAATAAGTCACCGAACGTACCCACGGTCACAGGAGGGACGCGTAATAACGGAAGTAGGAAATAGTTGTGCAGCTCTCCTCAAAAACAGAGATTGACCCAAGGAGTGGGAAAAGAACTATATAAGGGTAGTTTCGTTTGGATTACGAGTCAGTTAGTTAGTTAGTTAGTTAGTTAGTCGTCGGGCGAATTGCTGATCGAGTTATCGAGAGAGTTATCCGAATCCTGTATCACGTTGGCACTCGTCATCCCATGGACCGTGGATTCGTTGTCACCAACATCTCGACCATTCTATCGCCGCTATTACTCATAGCCTCTTGTAGTATCCACATTTGTATCAATAAACATCAGCTATATCGGCGATGGTAAGTTTGAGCGAAGGTTCATCGAACGCCCAAAATTCCGACCTTAATCCGACGTATGAAAACAAAATACGACGGTGAAATGAAAAATGTTTCAACGAAAAAGTTACTGGATAGATGCGGTAAGATGGGAAATAATATTTTATACAAATGCTCGAGTTGGCGAGTTCGCGAACCGAATCGATATTTGCTAGTTTACGTTTAATAGAAACGCTCGCTGGAATATTCACTTTGTAATTAGCATTTTGATAGCTAGTATATATCGATATGCCAGTAGAAATGTTCTTTTTTTCTTCTTGAAGAAGCCACTTATGTGACACGAACGTTTTTTTTTTTTTTTTTCTTTTTTAACTTGTAGTCTTTCCGGTTAAACGTGTTCTTATGTATCTCTGTATGCAATCGGCAACTTGCCTGGGAAATAAACGCCAGCGAATTGTTTTCTTTTCTCAAACGACGTTATACGAACGACGTTACAAACGTCGTAGCAAATATGTGAATATTAGACCAGATTAAGCAAACAGACCGTAACGTTACTATTTTCCACAATATCGTTTATATACGTAAATTTACCTGATAGTTGGATCTTTTTCTTGATCTCGGTGACTTTTTTATTCAAATCGTTTAGTTTGTCTTCTATAGTGGGCGCTAACGGGTCAGACATGATTTCACACAGAAACTTGCCAAGTAATCCAGTTTATCGACTGGATACTTGGCGTTGTCCTGGTAACGACATTACGTACAACTGTTTGCTCTAGGTGTCACGCGTAAACCGTGGAGCGCAGAGCGTAAAGCGCAGAGCGTAAAGCGCAGAGCGTAAAGCGCAGAGCGTAAAGCGTAAAGCGTAAAGCGTAAAGCGTAAAGCGTAAACGTGTAATTTATAAACAGTTACCTAATATATCAATTTTTAATCTTTTAATGAATATGTTTTCGTTAATATCGTTACAAAAAACATGCTTAATTAGGGATATTACTAACTTATCGTCAGTGTTATATCGATCTTTAATCTCTGTACAATAAATTCTACTATTTTATCTTTACATATATACTAGCGTTTAAATGTTAAAAATCTCTTATTTGATGAGAATACATCATGCAAATAGCATGAACGAAAGTATAATAGTTCTAGTCTTATTGTTAGTCTTTGTGCTTATTTAAAATGTCTTAAGAATTTAATTCTTAACGAAATACTTAACTATATCTAAAACCGTGAGAAAGAAAACAAAATCCAACGAATAGATAAAGCGTTATGGTTGTTACCGTATATCAAAGAAGAAAACGATGAAACGCTACTGTTCGCAAGAATAAAAGACAAGAAATAATAAATTACATTATTTTTTATTTTGAATTGTTTTAGCAACTGAGGCTCGATCTTTATTTTAATTTAACAAGGAAACATAAAATATGCAGAAACCAAGGATCTTTTAATCAAAGCATCAACAGTTAATATAATATGCGGTCATAATAATATGCGAGCAAACGAAAATGCTGTTACCCTGTTGCTCTTCGTCTTACGCGACGATACATCGCTCGAGGATGTTGGTGGTTCGATGATGGTGTTAATCGTGCCATTAATAAAAACTAACGACCGTCGTATTTACAGTTTCGTGCGTGTATCTTGCGTGCCTTCGGGAACACAAAGGGGAAAGTAATTCGTAAGTCTTGGTCCGTTGAATGCACTTAAGGAGAGGGCACCGAATTATAATTATAATTCCGCATTTGTATTCGTTAAGGCAGCAGCCGCGTTTGGCGCGACCACTGCTACGCTGCCGATGAAATTCGCGTTACACGCAATCAACCGCTGGAAGGTTAATTAATGATCAGACATGCTTGGCCAGTACTTGACGGGGCTTCATACACATCGGCGCGGCGCGGCGGGCGCGGCGTGGCGCGGCGTCTTGGTACTTTATAACTGACCACGTTCGTTGCGTTCCGTTTGCCGCCTGAATTCTAGAGAAGCATCACGCGCCACGGTGTTAGATTTCAATCCGGTCGAGAATCAGGAATTCGATTCACATTTGCGACTCGAATTCGCGAAACTGACAATGAGTAAAACACGTCCAATGGTAATTTGAGAAAAAAAGAAAGACACAAAATAACAAGAAAGCAGCTTAATGGTTACCTCGTTATTACACGTGCGGATGCTTTAATTAACAACCTTGATAACGAAACAATTAAATCGCCGTCGTTAGACTGTTCGTTCACACGCAGAGTGGTGCAGCGAAAAGATGGAATTAATTACAAGTACTATATCATACCTATCATCTACCGTAACAAAGACAATTGATTAAGAATACCTATATTATATTAGGGACAAAAGATACGACTCACTAGCTCGAGATATATATGAGATGGAGATAATTGATTGAAATCTTGTTTAAGTAGATAATACTTTTACGTTTGTAAAAATGTATAACCATATTATTTCAAAGCATCTGTAACAATAATGTATGAAATAAAACCATTATTATATATCAAATGAAATTTAATTTTCAATGTTGTCCGTATATCGATCATAATATCGAGCGACATCGCGGTATTAGTAAAAATTATTTCACGTCCTATTTTTGATTGTAGCATAAAAAAATTGAATTGAATATCGAATAAGTTATCGTGTAGCTAAAGTGTAATAAATGCGCGCTACGGCCTCATTCCGTTCGAGCTGCATCTTTATTGGCTCACGTGGTCAGCCATCCTATGGTGGCGGAGTGATACAGCTGTAGAAGGCAGGTGCGCGCGCATTGAGGAACTACTTTCAGCGCGTTAAGCGAACAATAGGGATCCCAGAAGTGTTTCGGACGCGGTCGTGTTCGTATATATGGTTGCCGCATGCTTTTTTTTCGTATTGCCTCGCGTGAACGTGTACACATTTTTGTTGGACGTATCGGAGGTGACATAGATTTCGGACGATGTGCGTGGTCAAGTGACGGTACGCGGATTTTATACTGAAGTGCACCGAAGTGTTGGTTGTTTCTAGTGTGTGCGCCCGGGTCCCGATGAGTGTGTGTCTACTCGATGTGTGTGGATAAAATTCACGGCATCATGTTGCCACAACGAAAATTGGATTACGCATCGATGGCGTGTTTTCTTCTGCCTCTGCTCATCCTTGTTTTCTTTCCTGCGGTGTCCGGTAAGTGTAATATCACATTTTATTCGAGGATATTACGCGCACTTCGGTCAGGAGTCGGTTTGAAGTCATTGTTCCCCACATGTCGCTGCTAGGCAACAGGTCACGAAACAACGCTGAGCGCCGGCGCGTTAGACGCTTGCTCTTAACTGACATTCGGCATATTTTTCGAACGTTTCCTCCGTGAAACGTGTTATAAAACGTTTGATCAACGAGGTCAAACCGTTGAAAGATTAACGAACGATTTCGTTCGTATAATTAGTATTCCGAAGCGATGTCGGACATTGCCGTGCTTGCTTTCGATTACTACCTGTCTCAAAAATATTGACCGTGTCAGTGGTTGTTGTAGTAGTACTACTCTCCCTTCTCTCTTGCTGCTCAACGCCTCTTTATTTCTTCAAACGAATATTTGTCAATAATTTCTTCCTTTTCATTTTGTTTTTGTCTTTTATACGCGCATGCAGGATACTAGCATTAAAAAAAACATACTAACACTATTATTTTCCACCCATGAGATTCAAATTCTCATTCTATGTACATGTGAAAATTGAATTATTTTCTTATTTATTGCTATCTGAAAAGAAACTTATTTCAGTACTTTATATATTCTTCGCGTATGTATATATGTATGGTAGCTTGCTCGAATACACGTGGTTAGTGGTTATGTTACTGTCACAGTGGTGCTCAATTTCCATACCATCGATAAGAGTGTACTTTAAAGTTGCTAGTCCCTGAGGGACAGGTGCCCAACCCCGCTTTCCAGGAAACGAGTCTTTCTTCCCTTGTGTGCGCGTAAACATCCGATGTATCGCGTTCCCGTTTCTTTTCATTCTTTTCTCGCAAACGACGGTTTTCATTTTCCCTTATATACGACAATTTTTGGCCTAAAAACTTCTGCTTGTTATCGTCTTATTTTTATACCGCCAATTCCGCTATACCGCTAGTTGATATTTTTATAAACCCAAGTACCAAAGCAATGGAACGTAAGCAGAAATCTTGTATATGTATATGTGCATTTCGTATATTTTTGCACCTCCAAATTTCCTATATGTATGTACAGTGGTATGAAAAAAGTTGTCGCAACTTCTCATTATGTTACAACAAATAAAGGAATAAAGAACATGTAGGTATATAGAGGGGCTTCTCATGTACAATTCTATTAATTATTGAGTATATTAAATATATCTCAGCACAGAAAGGACTCTATTCCTTAGAGACTCGATTAAATAAATATTGCGGCAGTTGTTCGTAGTTAACAAAGTGAAAAACAGTATTGGCAAATGACTCGACGCCATATTGGAAACGATGCCATATTGGCGGGTAGCTCCATGTCAATTCTATTTGATTTTTCAAACAGGCTGATCCTCTACGATACAATGGAAGTTGGATCTAACGTAATATAGATACATATTACGATACAAATAACAATACTAATAAATGTAAATAACACTATTAGTTTAACATTGGCGTTAAATGTAATCATGCATATTTAATATTTGAATAATTGAATAATACAATTGAGTAAGAAGAGTACAAGTTATATATGTTGATTATATATATGATACGTTGATAAGAAACTTGTAGCTTATGTGGCTAAGAAGGACGATATCGGATTTTGCAATGTAAGATTTTATCGGGTTTCAAGTTAATATAATTCGCATAAAAATGCAATAAAATTAATAATAATATGCGTATCTAGAATAAAATGTAAACAATGCAGAGTAGTTTAAGATTTTTCGGACGTTTCTGATAGTGAATTTTCATTTTCACTTTTCTGTGCCGCGTAAATCTGTGTAGGCAATGACGTAAGACTGTCTTAGGCCTTAGTACAGTACATACTTAGGCGGGAAGAACGTGCGGTCGGTACAGGGCAATCGACCAAAGAAAGTTGGTAAAACCGAATAGTAGCGACACGCAGACAAATGCAAACTCCGATCATTCGACACTGTTGCATAACAAATTCCATTTTATACCTTCCTTAACCTCTATACACAAAGGTGAATTCTTCGGTATCATTTTGCATTAAAATACGTTATTTTGATCGAATACATATTTTACATTTCTTTTCCGCTGCTAATCTTACAATTAGCTATTATGCTAGTAATTGTCGGTGATAATCGATATGAATTAATGCGAATCGATTTTTCGAAATTTTAACCTTGACGCGATTTTTATTCGAGACGTTGCATCTATCGGGTGAAAAAAGAAGAGAGAGAGAATAATAAAGGATTTGATATCACGGGATTACGTTCTGGAACGTTCACCGATCGAGACAAGTTGGCAGTCGCTTCCGAGAGCGCACCGAGGACCTCGCCTCGAGTCTGTTACTTGGCGTTGAGATATTCTGAATGCGGCATGGCGGCAGTTCTGCAGACTATCCCCGCCGTTCTTATGTTCTCAGGCTTTCTCTTCTCTCTCTCCTTAGGAAACGATTCGCCCCGGACTTGACGTGCTTTCACACAAAACCATGCGCGCGTCGTCCCTGCGCCAATTCACTTTCGCGAGCCTAACTCGCAATTGATAGGTTAACATTTTGCTCCCTCTTAAAAATTCAATTCAAACGAACGAATAGTTTATAATATAGAATGTTTTCGAATCAAGTAAAATGGAGAAAATTAGCATGTCCCGATTGTTCTGTCACGTTCTGTACCGATGATGTATAATATTATACATCGCACATTATACGATAATATGAATTCTCCTAAATAAGAGCTTGTTCAATGAAATAGATAATAATTTGAAAATGTTCATCGGTAGGGGTTTGAATTATGACATTAATGAAATAATTATCAAAAATATTGTATAATCGTATTAGGTAAGTTAATAAATCACTCTAATAAATAGCTTTCTTGACTTTGTTTGTCAAGTCTGGGGAACTTGGTTCAGGAAAATATTATCCATTTGTTAAGGTAAAAATTGCTATCATATGCTTTCATTGCCTGTTATACCTTATTTTCTAATTGTTGTCGTTTGAAACGACTCTGTCATTTAAATTATATTTATAAATTATATTCAAATTATACTGACGCAATATTTATTATTTCGAAATATAATTGATATCTCTTTATTTACTTAAGCACGATATATAGGTATTTTCTATCTGTAGAAGAGCATCTCGCGTTAAAATCGTTAGTGCTACGCAATAATATAAAATATCACTTAGCGTTCTTGTCATTTCGCTCGTTGTCAGAATACAAAATACAGAATACAGAATACAGAATTTTGATGGAAGAAGACAATTCTAATTATGTACTTGTAGCGTACTATACATATAACGTGGCTGCAAGTCGTAAGATCCTTTAAAATTTTCGACAGTCGTTGCGATTAAGATTTTCAATGTCGGTATTCGGCCCTTCCATATCATATATAGAATAGTTACTAGAGATAGTCGAAATCAGGCACGGCTTAGAATGCGACGTGCGATCGACCTGTAACCGGTTCCTCGTTCCCTTTCATCGATTCGGGGGCCACACGAGCCTTCCGTGCACACGTGCACGTATGCACACATGCAACTTGAGATACGCGTGTACGACGATACTAAAGTCCGCCAAGCGTCTTTTCTACCGTTCACTCAGTCAGCTTAGGACTTAAGGACATTCATCAAGAAACGTGGAAATTTGACGATCCTGTGGTAAAAACCTGACTGATTTCGTTCTTGCAAAAATTGCGCGTTAATTTACCCCCGGCAAGGACGTCGTCGTTCGGTTTGATCCACGATAATTCATGCATGTGCGATTGTCGTTAACGATTTCACTGTTGATGAAACCGGATTGGTGCCCAATCAGGTTTTCCACGAGCTACTAAAGACCGCACGAATCACGCGTGTTTTTCGAATGGCTGGATATCGGATACCGATACTTTTTCCTCCTGTTCTCCGATCGTTCCGTTTTCTCCTTCAAGTCGAGGCAGGACATCGAAGAAAGACGATAGATAGTCGGTATCTCGCGGCATCTGTTAACTAAAAGGGCAAGATCTCTGCCCGTACGTCGCTTACACCGACCTAGCCTATACGCCACGCGGACATTTGCATTCGTCTTAACCTCCGTATCGTCCCTTTTCTCCTTGTTGTTGACGCATAGCGTAAAACCGCATAATTAAGGTCTTTGGCTACCGTACGTCTATCCGTTCTTTCCGTCCTTTCCGTCCTTTCCGTTTCTCTCTGCCAGTTACGTGGACGTTCGGAGATCCGCGCTGTTGCTCGGTATCGTGCAAGAATCGAGGATTGTGCCGTCAGTCAATGGCAGGACAGCCACGAGCCCTTATAAAGCACCAAAGCATCTATCCTGCGTGGCAGTATGTAGATTTCCAAGAAGCTCGACTCACAGGAAAAGGAATTTTTCGATGGATAGGAAGCACAGGAGGGATCTTTGTACGCGGTTGATTAGAAATCTATGTTCGATAGCGTCTAGTTGGGTCGAACGCGATACAAGTTTTCACAGAATTGCCGATATTAAGAATTTATCGCTGTTTTAAGAGTTCTCGTGATGATATTTCGAAGCTTTTTGGCCATTTATAACGTCACAAGTTACGCGTATACCTATATTTAAAAATATATACTTGTATACTCCTCTGGTACTTTACCGCGTAGCGACACATGAGACGAATTTGAATTTTCCGACTATCTCCCGACCAGTGTAGATAAACGGACGCGGTCGCAAGGAAATGAGTTACAGTCAGTCGTCGATCAGTTATCAAGCAGTTATCGACGAATTATCAGCTATCTAATTAACGAGTCATTGGTCAGATCCTATTTTACGACTTGTACACTGTCTTAGCGAATCGGTTAGTACGAGCGTCTTCGCCAACATTATCCGTATACTAATTTATCATTTTAAATATATTCGACGGTTTCAAGAAGGAACAATCTCGCCCATTAAACCTCACCGACCAACCATCCTCCACACACAAACCTCTCAAACGATCGTATCATTTCATACGTATTATTATTACATATGGTACAATAGAATTTCCAAAGGATTTGTCTTATTTCGATAATTTTCCAGAATACTTGTGCCTTATCCTTCATTCAGAGACACAATACCGACGACGATGCTATCAGTATTTTGCAATCTAACGACGAACGAAAAGCTATTCAACTACTTGCAACTTTCTCACAAGTATTAAACGCGCGCTCCCTCCGAAGAGAAATACGCTTTAATTCGCTATCGTTCCCGACAATCTTTCGCGGCCAGTGATAGACAAGCGAAACTGTTGCGACCTGGGGCGGGAAAAAAGGTGAGAGCGAAAAGTAGCGACTGTTTTCGCGGTGAGAAGACCACCGCGAAGCTGTTTTCTTACAGTGACACGTGGAAATGGTTTCACGCAGGCGGATTCGAATTAGCCTAAAGCGATTATTTGCCGCGGCACGAGCACGGACAGTGATTCTTGTTATGTATTTCTTCGTCGCGTTGCATCGATATGCCGATTTTTCCCAAGACCAGCGACATCAGCATCGCGAATATACGCGAAAGGCTCGCTCTACGTTAGGTCAATGCGATCGTATCTATTAATCATTCGATTCCTTTTCTCTGTCTCCCTCTCTTTCCAGTCTTTCTCCACGGGCATAAGAGCGTACTGTGTACTGTGTACACTGTACACAGTCACTCTTTCTCCTGATAAATGGCAATGAGCGCCACGGTAATGCGAATGCTTTACACGAGGCTAATCGCCGGCTGACTAATAACTTCTCTGCTGGTGAACGTTCATGGGAACCTGTTTATACAAACTTGCTGAATTTTCCTATTTTCAGAAACTCGCGTAAAAACTTTCGAGTAGGTGCCGTTTTTCGAGCATCGCAACACGTACCAGGAAAACGACTGTCTCTTTATTTCTTTGATATCTTGGTATCCACGTTTCGTCGATGTTACTACAGCTCATCAAATTTCATCGGTATCGATCTCTTAATATCCCATAAATAATCCCACAAATAATATTACAGTATCTGACGAAACGAAGAAATATTTTATTTATCAGTGAGTTCTTAAAAGGTTAAACAAAATTGATCGAAAGACAGGGCTAGTTGTGAAATGTTTAGACCGGTATTCGGTATTCTGAACTGAAATAAAATTTTTTGTTTTAGAAAACGTAAAAAACGTACGAATTAAGTAGACGAAGTTCGGTGCGCTTTGCTTTTACTTTATTGCGAGTCGAAGATCAGGAAATTTTGCGAAAAATGAATCGTAACGTCGTTTGTACGATTCGCAATTGCGTATCGATAGTTTTCCATGCAATTCGACCAACGAATACACGTATATTCTACGTTATCCGCAGTAAGAGATTCGTAGGTAAATGGTATTACAACGTTACAATTAACGTTGTGGAACGTTGGCTCGATTCATTTTTCACATCGTCAGCGAGCCTTACCTTGTATCTGAAAGCAAGAAGAACCTCCTCGTAGACACGCTTGTTGATTCGTATTACATGCTCGCAAGACGGAACAATCGAAAGCCACGATTGCAAAGCTAACGTTCCATTAAAACGAATCGACTTTATTCTTTCGGTACTGTATAATGTATAAGGTGTTTTATGTGTTATTTCCTTGTTTCGAATCATCGTGACCAAGTTGTAGTGCGGTGAAAATTTTCCGAAAATTACCATGCTCTCCAGGTTTACGTATAATTGTAACGCGAGCAACAACCTCCCGCCTGCCGCTAGTCGAAAGTGAGAAACGGCGTTCTTATCGAATCCCAGCGCACACGCTACGAACCCGGCTCCAAGTTGTTCGCGTGAGCGCAGCCGAACGTCGCGTCCCGTCGCTTAGTTGTATTCTTATTCTTTTCGCTTCTCGTGTGCTGCGTATGCGTGTGCAGCAGTCGATAAATATTCGTTTGCGTGCGCGCGACCGTCGAGATCGGTGGATGCCGCGCGACGAGTTATCAACCACCTTCGCTTCCACAAACAACTAACAGATCGCTTGTCACCTTTCCTGCAGTTTCACGTTGATTGGCTGTGTTTTATTATTAATGATTAATGGACCCGCGATAATCCGTTCTCTTTGGTTGCTTTCCATTTAATAGATCGTTATTCAATGGTAAAAAAATTCGCGGATAGATATTAATGTTGCATTAATTAACTCAGGGGTGTGTCTTTTTTTTTCCTTTTTTCTTTTTCAAGAAAAGCGATTCCTCTCCCTCTTTTCTTCCTCGTCCATGAAAGCTGTAAAAGTCATAAAAACCCTACGAAAACGTGACTTTCTTATTTAACATGCACGTTCATATATCTATACAGTCCCATTGTGTAATGGTCCTTGAAGCAACATCCAGCAGCAGCTGGTCGACGGTCTCCCACGCCCTGCTACCAAACGGCACGAGTCCTTGCAGGATTCCCAGGATTTACCATGCTCGTGTCGAAGTAATTTGTTCAATTTTCTTTTATCGCCGTCATCATCATAATAATCATCGTTTTACAGTCGTGGTGCTAACGTTTTGTTTTCGTTAATATTATTCCGAGCACTTTCTTCGTCCTACGCAAATTCTAATTACGACGACATGTCACACGATGATAGAAAATCTCTCTTCGACGAAACAACTAGAAAATTTCACCTCGTTTTCGCAAAGTCTTTATAGTCCGTCGCGCGAGTGTTTTACGTTTCATGCGCGTTTCGCCAGTCTATACGTAATTTAACATGTATACGTATATTGGAACGCGAATGAGTGGAACCATAGCTTCAAAGCAACGGAAGATAGATAGATAGATCGAAAAGAAAATGTCAATAGAGAAAATTAAATAATTTTTCGTGCAATATTGTTGCATCTGCGTTTGGTTCGGAGCTATGTCTCTAGTGACAGAGTGGGGAAGCCTGCGGATCTACATAGATTTCTATGTAAGTAAACGCGCACGATTGTCGCACATCTAGTTATGGGCATTATTAGTTTGTCGCTGCGTTCGGTAACGTTGTGTACCCGGTGCGACGGTGCGCGACAAAATGTCTATTCTTTATAGAGACTATTTTTATAGGGACTCATTGGTCGACATGCCACTCTTTTACTTGAAATAATTAACAGGTGGTCGTAATGGAATCGTTGATTTTCGATTAGTTTGGCGTCTTGTGTTTCGCTTTACTATCTTATTAAATCCTCCTTTCATTCGTTGTTATCGTGCCGAAGACTGCGCAAATGGATAACCTTTGAATTCACCTATCAACGATCATACACGTAATTACATCGATAGGAGCGCACGTTACGCCGTTTGATCGCAACACCGCTTGCTAACGCGTCGAACCGTGTAAAAGTATTCTTCGCTGTATACACACAGTACAAAGGATTTATAGCGGAGATGTTCGAAGCGTAAGATCGATAAATTAAAGATTGCGAACTCGTTATCAATCTTCGCGTATGGAAATTTCAATTGCGATTCAATTACAAAATACTGTAATTTTTTTTTCCATAGGCCACAATTATTTTGTATCAAGGAGTACAGTATTGTTCAACAATGTTGTAGTTTATTACGTAGGTATAGTTAAAAAAATATTATTTTCATTGTTACAAGCGTATTCTTACTTCTGCGTATATATTTAGCAAATTCTTTTCGGATTCTTCGGCAAATTTGCACCGGATTTTGGCAAATGTATAATTGCAAGTGACAAATAGGGAAATTAACATTGCCGTGCGAACTGGTTTTCGTGATATTCGTATTTCGTAGATTGGTCCAAGTTTCTCCAATTCTTCTAGGCTGACCTTTAAAAAGTCCATGCCCACTTTTACCAAATTTGTGTACTTGTCGATTAGAACGGTTCTTTCCGATTGCCTGAAAGATCGTGGCTCGTCAATTAGCATAGTGTATATGCTCGTTTTCACTCCAAATCGGATTGGTTGACTTCTTAAAATGGCACGATCCTTGATGAATCTTTCCTCGTAGAATAGTTCGGTCCGCCATGTTGTACCTAAAAATATGTAAAATTTGTTTGTTTAGTTTCCTTGATAATGCAATTCAATTATTACATTTCGATTGTTGGAGATAACACAATTCAAATATGTTGCATTTGCTGCTACATAATACGAAACGATTAAGATTTTCTGTCAACGATATCGATAATTGAATCATAATGATAATACGTTTAACGATGAAATCATATTTATTTCGTTCATATCTCGATAATAGAGTAGTTTCATACGGAATATTCATTTAATTAAAATAAACACGAACGACTAAAGGTTTCTCTAGTAGGTACTCGAAACGGGATCATTGGTAGAATCAACGGGATCGTTGAACAAAGTTTGCATTTGGAGCAATCGTTATACGTTCGAGTTCGAGTTTTACCCCCCTTTAGGAACCCTGTTCGTCGGTTTCGAGCTTACCGGTACCTTTGTACTTTGTACCATTATCGATTGCCAGGTGCGTTTCCGATAGGTCTCCGAGCGTGACGGAACGCATAGGGAAAGGTTGGTGTTTTGTTTTCGCGGTGAATAGTACGCATGCCCTAGTAAGAGGTTTGCAAACGTAACTTTATATCGAAATTTTAATATTTTTCTAAAAATTTTACTTTTCGTCAATCACAACAATTATCACCATCGTCGTCATCGTGCTTGTCACATTCCCTATCGCTAAACTTTATTTTTATCTATATCGGCCACTATTTGTTGCACTAAAGTTATTATGAAAATAAAGGTACTAGATGTAGCATTATAAACGAAATTAAAATTAAGGGCGTTATATTTTACGACATATTTTACATTGAAAACGAGATCCTCTCATTCATCGGAGAAGAAGAAATAAAGGGATATGATTATCCATCGCAATTCTTAAAAAGGAAGTCTCTGGATTCCTCCTCTGTACAGATTCTTCGAGTTCCCAAGAGAACTTTAAACAGTGCACTTTTTATCGTTAGATGCAGAATGCGGCATCTTCGTACGTCAGTATTTCAATTTCAGTGCATACCTATGCGCTTGTATCGCATCCATTCCAATGCCGCATTTATTTCTCACAACGCGTGTTTTATCATCGATCCCTTGCACCCTGTTTTAGCGTAATACGAAAGCCGCTTTCTTCGCGCCAATATGGGTCGTGGTGTTTTAAATCCCGCACGGTAAAAAATTATCGTGGCTGAAAAAACGCAACTTCCCTTTCGAGAAGGAAATAAACTTCTTCGAGAATAAGACAAACAAATTACACGCAGCAAATCATTGCTTTATTCGCTTTGATATATCATTTTAGGTACGAGTAAACTCGGTAAAATGAAGCTATATATAAACAATAAGCCTACTATCATGACAATAAACATAAAGGAAAGGAATATGTGATTTGTGATTCGTGGTTTTCTGCTCGATTCGAAGTTACACGTCGATTCTAAATAAGAAGCAAAGAAATGTTTTTGCGCTTTAGTACCGGGAACAAACGGGATAAAAATGGTTTATATTTATACAGATTGCGTAACCTTTCACCAACATTGGACGGCAAGTGAAATAATACGATGAGAGGGAGGATATGCATCGCGAATAATCGTTCGTGTCGTCTATTTCATTTGATCGTTCGTTTCTTCTCGTTCATCGATTTATAAGTTGCAACGAGCGGTAATAAGCGACGATCGTTTACGATGTATTCGGTGGAACGGTAAAGAGAAATCGGTATACAATTTAGATGCTGTGAATCGTGCCGTTCGGTGACAAGGTGAAGTATTTTTCTCCATTTCTTGTTCTCGTTATTTTGATAATTTGTGCCCTTCTCGTTATTTCCAACCGTTCCGTTTGCCACGTATATGGCCATCGGCGAATTATTGCGCTGACTGGCGCATTCCCGATGGGTGCACCAGACGATGCTCTACAAAAACGAAGCTGAATACCATCGGCAGAGAATACCTCAGCGTCCTGGCAACGGCAGGTGCGAGGTACGAAGGTAGCGAACGACGTTTTCACCATGACTCGTTCCTTCGGATAACGCGCATACTTTGATATTCGATATAAGAAGGTAGGGGGAGATAGGCGTGCGAGAATGAACTGTTGAGATTGCATTAAACTCGTAGATGCGTCGAATAATGCTCAATGTATTGTCATCGTCGTTGTCGTTGTCGTTGTCGTTGTCGTTGTCGTTGTCGTTTAAAATGTTCAATGATAAAACAAAATTTCATCTATATTTTTGACTTATTTTTTCACATAGGATCACCCTCCCCCATTGACCATTACTCGACAGTTACAACACAACCCCGTATTCTGTATCTTCTTTACGTAGAGTTATCGATTCAAATAACTGTTATTCTTAGAATTGAAGCTCATAAGAACACGAGTATGTTTACGAGGCGTTGATATTCGGTATCATTGGTTCTTCATCAAGAGATAATATAAGCAAGACACTCGATAAAGCAATCGGAGAAGAAGATACGCCTCGTGTCGTGGTTTCTACGTGGCTTTGTACTGGATTTAAGCGAATGTGGAACGCGACACCCCGTACAAACTTTTGAGGAGTTCACTTGCGGAAGACGACACCTCTGAAACGTTGTATTTTATCAGATACTTCCTCACGGTACAAATCGTTTTTGAAACTTGCAACGGAATAAATTTCTGGGGAGACCGTTATAACCTCTTAACGAAGATAATTCCATCTTCGCGTTGATAAATCCTCAACCTAGGTACAAATTCGCAAAATATCCGAAAAAATTGTAGAAAATGTATATGATAAAAAGTACTGTTCGGTTGGTTTTCTCGACACCTCGCGAGCTTTTCGTAACGTACGGCACACGGGTTTGCTAGTCAAGAGCAAGTAAAGGGCATCTTCCCCATCCCTCTTACCTCCTTTCGAAATCTAATAATCTAATAATCTAATACGCTCTGGTGGTCCACAAGGAAGCGTGCTGAGCCCAGTGCCTTACCACCACTTAAGCCACTCTCTTTACCACTGATCTACCGACAAAGGACGATACGATATTTCTAACGTATCTAGGCTGACGATACGGCGATATTAGCCTCCGACAGAAATTACGATACAACCTCGACGAAATCGCGATCTAGTTGAAAACATGGAAAATGGAGAAGCCAATGCCGCCAAGCGAGTATATATTACGATAGTCAGTTTAAAAAGCAGATCAAGAAAAAAAGACAATAGCTGGACGAAAAATATAGAAATTTATGGAGGCCTATCGGCAAAAATCACGTTATTATTATTATTATAAGAAATGGTTTTGAGACCAATCTGGATATATCGTTGTCCTATATGGGCAATGGTATATGACTCAAATTTAAGGATTACCGAGAGATGACGCAGGTCAACAAAGAAACTAGAATATTGCCTGTTGGGGGAAGAAATAGTGCGTATTAGCAGACGCTATTATGTGAGGCTTCAAGCCCATACAAACCTGATACGTATATCTTCCGTAATGAAGAATGCAGATTGATGCAGATGTCACTTCTTAGATCTACCAACTAAATCTAATTAAAATAACAAGTTAATATATAAATAACGCGTAATACTATGTAAAAAGTGTCGCGTACCGTATATCAAAATCGGTGGTTAATGTCTTTACTCGGTAGATTGCGCAGAATCGACAGAAGAAGTGAAGACAAAAAAGAATTCTCAACTTGTTTATTCACAATCCAAGTCCAAGTATTCACCGAAGAGAAATTCGCTGGATAGCTTGTAACGCTGCTCAGTCCTTGCTCTTTCTCTCGTGTCAGTACAATTGCTCGCTGTCTTCGTTCGTATACATATGGACATTTAGATCGTACGGCTCTCGGCGTCTGCCGGTCACGAGCAGACGAAAGAATCGTCGAGCGCTTAATCGTGCGTTGGTATTTGGGGTCAACGAGACAACAGATGGACGGAGAACAGAAACAGAATGGACAAAGATGGGAAGAAAGATCCCAATGGCGGGCATCATGCTGATCCAAGTACACGCATACGCAGGTATCGATTCTTGACCACCTCTATGTTGGATCGACGAGTTCGAGACCAATACCTTTCTCTCGCGCTTCGTCTTTCTTCTTCCTCTTCTCGAAGTGCCGGTATCTTCTTTGCTCCTCGATCTTCGAGCGCTTTCCCGTGATAATAACGATCCGTTCGAGTCCTTTATTGCCGATGCTCCTTCGTGTCACTTGGCTTCGAGATTCGTTTTCCTGTTCGTTGCCCGTACAAGTACTTCTTATCCACCGTTTTGTTTTTAGTCGATCGAGCCTACCTATTCGTCTTTTTTAATCTTCTTACTAGAAACAAATTAATGTTAGAAACTGCAGCTTCTCTATAGCAGCCGCGTCAGCAGGAATCTATGGGTCTTCGTGCGGCCTAAAGTTTACCCCTAGCGCCTGACATTCTCCTATGGATTGTTGGATCATATACCCCACAGCTACGGGCTATAGGTATGAATATAGATACGTTTCTTCTACTATATAGGATGTCGGTAGGTTACGCGTATTTATTCGTAACGTATGCCGTCTGAAACCCAGCGTCGACTCTATTATTGCGAAGCAAGGACACCACGAGGATACTAAGTACGCGTAATGGCTGCGAAATATACCTTATAGCAACTTAGAAGCACCCTTTTCTAGCTCGAGATATTCTCCTCTTCCTCCATCTTCTGCCTCTTATTCGCGGCTAACGACGCAAATGACGATGATTTGCCATATTCCGCAGAGTTTTTTGCCTATGGTTAAGTTAAGAAGCAGGCAACTGTGACTATTGTGACCGTAAATTGCGTTACGCTAATTGTAAGAGTTCATCGATCTCTTTCAGCGATGGAATCTATTAGCGAGTCGAAGAATATTACTACCGCGCATGATGTAGCTTATTTAAAATTTCATCTCTACTTTGATTCACCGCGATTGATTTTACCGCATACTTGATTAATGGCGGTTTGTACGGTTTATGGAAGTTTGTCGTAAGTCTCGTAAATGGAAAATGAAGATGGCAACGTTGATTGACAATCGTTAAAGCGATCCCTATTTTACGATCGATAATATAATTCTATGCCGAGCGTTTGCTCCCGACTTTGAAATGCCTCAGTCAGCGAACCTGAAATCTATACCGTAAAATAATAATCGTAAAGCAATATTTTCAATTTAACGAAGACCTGGTTGCTTCCGGAAAATTACCGCACCTATGTTCTTCTGTAACGTTAGAACGCATTGCTGCCCAGCTTCGTATCCCTTGTAACGCGAGTCTCGTAGTACGCCGCAGATCCGCTCGATGTCGTGTAAATTATAAGAAAATAAAATTCAAATATTTAATCGTTCATCCGACAAACAGCATCTAAACTAGTTAAAAAGCTACTTCACTTTCCATTTCGGTAAAATCTTTCGTCGATGATCGGGCAAAATTCGTGGAAGGGGCGAAGGTACGAGTTACCGCTTTAATAAATTTTTATTTCAATCGATTATTTCGTCTTGCATAAGTACGTGTTAAGTAGATTTACAAAAGATTGACTTGAGGAATAAATCAAATTTCGCGCACTATCTCGCGAATCGTCATCGAAAATTAGCTTCACGGAGCGTTATTTATTTAACCTTGTTAGGTTTAAGTTTCAGTCGACGTGATTGTCTTGTTTGAAACTTCGAACTTAATCTGATCTTGTTACTGCGCCTACCTATCTTAATCTCCTTCGTTTTTGACGAGAATACAAAACCATGTTATTACAAAGGCTATATGTATAATTATTCGATATAAATAAGAGACAGTGGTTGAGAAACACTGGTAAGCGTTGGTATTTAATAGGTAGGGCGGTATGAGGGCTGTTACGCAGGCAGGCTCCCCTAGTTTCCGGTGTCAGCGATGCACTCTAGCCTTCGTGCTGCGGTTCCTTTCTAGCCTCAACGCACGTATTTCAATCACACGCGAGGTCTTCGTCTGCATCCATTTGACCATTTGCTCTCTTCCGTATAGTCGAAAGATAATATTCTTTCCTGCCGTCATCCGGTAACCTGACGTATTACGTACGTACGTGTTACGAATGTGCGCATACATCGCCTTTTTTTGTATTTACGCGTGCATTTGATGCATTCGGGCTTCCTAAGAAATTTCTTATCAAGGGTTAGGACGTAGGCGAGATTCGTCGGCAACTTTGCTAAATCAAAATAAAGATTACCCGTGTTATCCGTCCGATTAACTTCCGACAGCAATTTGCCTCTGAGAAGAAGAGAAAGAACTTTGATAAGAAAAAGCGTATTATTATCCTCGTATGTTATTTGACGGTATCTATGTTTATAAGGATCGTCGAGTAAATAGAAGGGATTAGTTTGTGAACGAGGATCTGGAAAAATTCGTGAACTCGATTCGAGTGTGGGAGGACGAGAATTGCGGCGAGCAACGAGAAGCATCTGCACGTGGAGGACAGTAGCACGAGCTCGAGGAGATAAGATTCGCGAAGATGAAACCGGACAACCTACCTTCCCTTTTTACAAAGTTCCTCTCACCAGCAGAGCAAACCAATTTCAAGCCAAGGATCCTCCACCCATTGTACTGCAGGGCATATCCTGCTCGAGATACATTACCCGACGCGTATAGTCTTGCTACGCTACGATTAGGTTAGAGCGCTAAAGAGCAGACGCGTGGAATTGCGTTTGTTCAGCATCAGAGAACTACTTCTTACGTCAGATATTTTTCCATATATCCTTGACTTCGCGATATCTTTGCTCCGACGATGCTCCGGTGAACAAAATTTATGTGCAATCTCGTGCCTAGCTTTATCGCTAAAACGTACGATCTTTAATTCCAGGGGAAGAGAACACGTTCTCGGTCGCGTTGCTTTGGAAATGAAGCGCATGCTATTGTTGCGCGCGTAATCTCTCGACATAGTCCAAGTTGAGGTTACGCTTGCATAATAGCACGTCGGTAGATCGTTACGAACGAAATGGCCGGAGCCGTGTCATCCTCTCTACGGTTCATGTCACTTCGCTACGTGACCGGAATTCCAAGCAGCTCGACGATGCTCGATGAACGGCGTCCAGTACAGCGTATCGAGTTCTATCAGTCGTTTCAAAAACCGTAAACTTCCTTTTTCTGTTGATCGCGAAGCGGATTCCTTTCCGGGTCACGAGGGGTTAACTCGATGAGTAAAAACCCTCTGCTCGTAGGTTTCATGATTTATCGCGCGATTCGATAAAATATTATTATTAATAACACCTTTTACCATTTACTTTCGCTATTTCGTCGAGTGTGTTTTCTTGTTCTCTTTTCTTCTTTCCTTCTTTTTTTTTTTTTTGTTTCGTTTTCATTCGTTGTTACATTCTTTAGAAATACGATATTGTTATATAGAATGCATTTGACATGGAAAAGAAACAAACTCGCGTGTCTCAGCATCGCGTAACTGTACTTTCACTCTACAAATTTTCCAAGATATTTATACATACATACTTTTAACGCTCCATCGACTCCGAATTGCGAATTCCGTTTGTTCTTGTGTACTGCAATCTGTAAGTATCGAGCGTTTATTATTATCTAGACACCTGTACTTACTTTATATCAATCGCTCGAAATAAAAGAACGTGATCGAAGAAGAATGATTGCAAGCGTGCACTAGGAATATAGGATATGTTAGTTATATAATAATTTTTCGAAGATTTAGTGAAAATTCATATAAATAACGATTAAGATTAGTAAGCGCATCATTTCTTAATTACGTACCTAATGTACATTATCAACGAACGATCGTTGTTAGATAAAGATTACGTTATTTTTAAGTTTATGTAAATTACTCATAAATACGCTGTACGCAACATTCGAAACAACTGTTTGCCTCGTGTCTGGCCGATCGACTGTTTCAGAACTTTTTTAATCGCAGAAAAACATATTTAATCTCTGAAAAAAACATAAACATAGACAATGTTTCAGATATTAATCTATCTCGCAAAGCCTACGAAATTACCTATTATACTTATTCTAGAACCTTGAACAACACCTATTTTTGCAACATTTACGCTTGAATTATCTAATTGTCATGCGTTTTGCGAATTGAGTTTCCGATAAGCTACATCGAAGTACGGATAGTCCGAAAGCCACGAACTTTCTCGCGCATCCTCTTGCAACAACAGTGGATTTGCGACAACGTTGCTTCGAGAAACCGTTAAATATTCTGCTTCTGGCCAATTCGACGTCATTCGCCTACTTTCTTCGATGTTATTAATTCAATAACATGTCGAAAGATTGCATAGATGATAATTTTCAATTTGAATGAACGCAGTATCAGGACTCTGGTAGGCGGAAGCACGGTATCATAGAAATGAAATCGTAGCCGGTAAGCGATATTCCGTTTCGCGTGTTTTAAGTCGAGATTTTTCAGAAAACTAGTTTCTTTTGCCCATCTTAACGCGAACAAAAATTATTTACCGACAGTTGTGCTCTGCAATGTAATTCCGAAAGACATTAGTCGAAGGAATCTTGGTTTTGCGCAATTAGCGATTGTAAAACATTCGCCGGAGTGCGGTTGAACAAAAACGACATAGCAGAGAGCAATAATTTTTTAACGCGCGCCGATTACTTTACCTTCTGGATGTATCGGAACGACCTCTTTTCTTGGTGATTTGAATGCCGGCACGTACCATACTTTCTGCCGCCGCGCCCGCGTCGTAACAAGAGTAAAGCGTAATCCGCTGCCACGCGCAATCCCTTATAATCCGGCGATATAAAAGTTTATCGTTATTCGTTAACGTTGCAAATAATTTAGAAAGTACGATTTATCGAATTCAAGAAATTGCTCTGCAATATTACGATCGTAATAGTACCGTGAGTTTGAAAGTTACCGTTACTATGTGACACGATTAAATATTTGTAGTACTTTGCGTTAAAAACTAGCTATATATGTTTCATGTAAAACGAGGTTAAAAATAAATTCTGATATGTTGAAATGCGATCGCAAGAGGTCAATGTTATTGACACAGTTAGTAGCCCGGTTTAACTCTCCTCCCCGCGTCCCGTATTGTAGCGGCAAAGTGGTGGTGTTTGAACATCGGCAGATGTTCCATTCACCCCGCCGGGATGCCGCCCGCTACGTAGGCCCCTCGCAGGGCTATACGAACTTACATGCTTACATACTTACATGCGGTATCGTCACATACGAAGGAATCGATAGTATCGAAGAGAGCAGCTGCGTTTTTCTCTCGATCATCCTCCAAGAAGCTTCCTTCCTTCCTTCCTAAGATTCACTGCGATTTTTCTCTAATAGTCGCTTGAAAGAAACAACAACAAAGCCTCACTGGTTTTCCCACTTTCGTGTTAGGATGGACGGGCTTATACGTACACAAGTAATAGGTACATACACGACTCGCGTGCGTACAGTTTTTCTCACACAATTTGTACTATTTGAAAATTTTCTTATAAAATACATTTGGAATACATCGTTTCGCATTATTTTCATAGGTTTTCACGCGTCAACGTTATCGCGGTATTGAAATTTTGAAAATTCACGATCTTCTTGTTTCAACGAACGCGAAAGAGCTCGATATACTTTGGGAAAGCTTGCATAGGATTTGACATTGAGACGATAATCGAATCAAAAGACTCTTTCTTCCGAAAGAATCGCATTACGGAACAGGATCGTAGATCTCTGTATCAGGAACCGCTAAAAACAACACGAACGACTAACGAACGGTCGTAAATTGCGCAATAGAAACAGGGTACGAGCCACTTAGGCGAATATCTGTAATGCCCATTACAATACAATGGGGAGTTCCAGGTTTGCCGTGTATTTTCCTTTTTCTCCGGTTGGATCCGCTCTATTCCCAAAAAACAATGGCGACCGGCGCTTCTCCGTCTTGCCACACGGTCTTGCAACGCGTGTCGTTGGATCGTTTGGGTGTTCGGGCTGCCGAAACGGGACCCAGAGGGCCCTAAGGCTACAACGAGGCGAGTCAAAATAAAAGCCAGATATACGGCCTCGTGACTCTGGTCCCGCATACCTGATCCGTGAAGGTAGTTTTCGAGGTACCACGACATTCTCTTCTCCAGCGAGGGTCAACTTCCCGGCTTTTTTAACGCCTGAATTCTCAACAATGAAAATCGTATATCTCCAATTTACGACCACTGTTTCACTCTATCGTTTCTCATTATATCGGTACAATGTTAAAGGTACCCGTATGTTAAGGTTACGCGTATCCACGCCACCATAATCGAATTATTTGTTCAGTTAGCCGAACGTAACAGTTACATTTCTTTCCATCCAATAACGATCCGAATGATTCCTCGTTGAATATCCTTTTGAAATTTTCGTGATCGACAATTTCGCAGCGTATATCGCGTAAATTTGATCTAAACTGTTACTGTGATTACACCCACAAACGTTCTTCCCAGTCTTGTCTACCACGCATTCGATTTTTTCTCCTCTTTCTCGAATTTCTGCGTGCGTTCAACAGCGATGTTTGTAGAGGGCGATGAGATGGGACAAGCGGTCGACAATGGCGCACGAAAAGTGACAAAAGGTTCTCCGTGGCCAGGTATCGAATATCGAGGATACGTCTACGCGAGTTGCAACGAAGCTGCCAGCAACGCGTATTCGTCATCCCGAAGACTGCCTTTTCGAAGGCTCCTAAGATATTTACCGATAATACCTATGCGCTTGATCCAGTTAAACATTTTAATCGCGTGAATCGTATACTTGTTGGATTACATTTCAAAATTCTTAAGCGACGAATATCCCGCAACATCGCGATAACTAACATTTACTTAATATCCTATAACTACCGCGAGCTGAATCGTTATTCCCTATTCCGTGTCGTTCGATCGTTCGTTAAACGAATGTAAACGACATTTAGTCACGTACGTGTCATTGTCGCATAACGTGTAACTCGCGTTACACACGATAGACAAAATTGTTTTCGATGAATGGTACTTTGGAAACTACAGCGACGTTAATAAACGTTATTGGCAACGTTACGAACGCGCGCGGACTTTGTGATTTCTCGACGGATAGGAGAAAACACGTATCCAGGTTATGCCAATCTTACATTCGCACATGTCACTACGACCAGCAAACCTCACCCATTTATTACACCCTTTCTGAAACGACGAACAAGATCGTTCGATGACAAAATGAACGTTACACTTCAAACTTGGAATTTCGGAATAACGTAACGCAACTATCGTTAACCTTTAAAAGTAAGATGTAAGCATAAGTGGAGGATATAAGCAGAGTTCTGTTGCTTTCCAAAAGCGTGGTGTCATTCTGTATGTAAAATTTATTTATAAATATCATTCAATATCAGCATAAGAACATAGCGTAGCATCGGTGATTTCGCAGGATCGGTGATTTCGTTAATAAATTCAGGAAAAAATTTGCCCTGGTTTCCTCGAGTCTGACTTTACCTATATTTACCTACATGGAAAGATATATCTTCCATGTGATATCATGGATCAGTCAAGGCCATCTGACAACGAGGACCCATGCAAGAGGAGCAAGGAAGGGTAGCGATAAGCAGGCAGAAATAAAAAGAATATAATTATCGGTGAATTTTTACGACTACTCTCGGCAAGGTAAACAGTCCGATGGATTACCTCGGTACGCGGTACGCGTAACGATGGAAAAGATAAATTTATGTGCATGTGCATTGCCGTATACGCGAGTACACGATGGAATTCTGCCGCGAATTGTACACGGTTGCAGTGTTTGGCCACTCGAGAAGAAAGCTAGCACACGTATCACGTGCACTCGTAACTCGTAACCGTGTCCCTCGAAGATGGCAGAGATGCGTTCACGAACTCGCACGCTCCTGTTGTGAGCCGTAACACTTGCTACGCGCGTCGTCTCGACACCCGCTCTTGCCGCTTCTCCTTATACGATCCGTGCTCGATCGGGCTCTTTCCAAGTCGAAAATATCGTAGAAAAAAAAAAAAAAAGAAAAAGAAAAAAGAAAAAAGTAGCCAGTGAGACTTTACCGAAAGCGAATTACGCGCGTATTGTTTTGAAACTTTTCAAGACGAATCGTCAAGGTTTTCTTGGCGTACAGTGACTACTACGATATTTGGACGCTACAGCGTTACCTGTTTCATAACATGTTTCTTTTATACGACCAACGACGAGCAACGTTTGAACGCTTCAAAGGACATAACGTTTCTACATTTACAGGAAATGGATACTTATACGAATAGACATCAAAATGTTACAGCGATCGATACAGATGCCCTGTTGTCACTCGCTTTCTTTCGCAAACGCAATATTCTAATTTGTGAACGTGTTTCGCGACGAATAACGCGCAGGCAATTATCCGGTGATCGTCGAAGCCTGTTAAGTTATCTCGAACGTTTCGTAAAATGTGTCGTGCACGTTCGCGCGGTATTCGACCGAAGAGACAACATTTTCCAAGCAGTTGTCAAATCGTCGCGTCGATGGTAAGAGCGTTAAACTTAAGGCGAGAGAATTAAAGGGATCCACGAATTTCACAAACCAGTTTTTCCTATCTAATTTATTCGCCGTCGTTCAATCCGATTTTTTCATTCCGATTTCAAAATTGGCACGCAACGTTCGTCTTATTTGAAATTAACAATGCCATCCATCAACGCATGGTGATTTTTCTTCTGTAAGTTAGAAATTGCGATACTCCGTTACCTTCGGACGGCAACTGTCGTTACTATTTCGTTCAAACGACATATTAAGAACGATGATGTCTGGTCGGATGAGTAATAGCCGAACAAGTAAAAAGCACGATGGTGCAGTGCACGTGCAATCCTTATTATATCCTTAAAGGTGTAGCATCCTGCAACCGGCACATTTACACCGATATTTATATGCGGCCTACGTGCTACGACATTTATCGTGCACCGATGACTGTCGAGCTCTTCGTTCAGAACTTTCATTCAGTCGGAGATTCGTACCCTGGATGCGTTATCGTGCATCGTTACGCGATACCGTGATACGCACGTCTGTCTCTTCCCTTTCGTATTTACGCGTTGTACGCGACACGTCGCTTCGCTACTCGAGTAACATCGGGTCATTCGGATTTCGTGTTTAATTCATTATGTTGCGTGAATGAAAAAATGCTAAGTGTATACGTTGCTACTGCTCTTGCTTTCCTCTCTCTCTCTCTCTCTCTCTCAATAATATTTTTATATATTCTTCGATCTAATTTATAGGAATTGAGTCATAGTCCGATAGAATTGCGTGAAAGGTCGACGCGGGCGAGTTTCGCGTCTTCCTGTCTCATCGAAATTCCACGGTGGTCGGGTTTATCCAGCCGAGATTATACAGCCGGTGCGCTGCGAGTATGACGACAAGGGAGGGTTTGTTGCCGGGCATCGGCTCAGTGGGCGGTATTTCTAGCACAGTGACTCGTGCGTTTCTGTAGCCGAGCGTCCTTCTCCGCGATTCTTCTCCGCATACATGGAGTAGTATAATGGAGTAGCTACGACGTATATCGTACATATGTGTGTGTGTGTGTGTGTGTGTGTGTGTGTGTGTGTGTGTGTGTGTGTGTGTGTGTGTGTGTGTACGTACATAAATACACACACGGCTGCTCGAAAAAACGTACACACATGTAGATGCACACGTATATACGCGCACGACGATGCACGCGCGCCGTGACAGGACCTGAATTCGCGTAATTGTGATTAATGGAGCCGCTGATGCAAGATAGCCGGTTCGAATCGCGTCGGTCGGACGACGTCGAACGATTTCGAAGTCGAGTCAACGTGATTCCGAAATAATCGCACGGAAGCGACAAAGAGGTGAGAGGCTCGTCGGCGTGACGCTCGAGGAAAAGGATTAGACGCGTTATTACGGGAAGCCGGAAAGGCTTACAGGGCTAAATGGTACGTCCGATGGAAGAGCGATGCTCGAAAAAAATTCACTCCGAGATCGCGATCGCTTTTCGTTGTATCGCATCTGACGGGGCACACGAACGTGCTCGACGACCTTTCCACGCTTCTCGATCGCGCTGTCAAGACGGTCGAGAGAGCTGGTCGAAAGGATCGCGCCTCCCACACGCCATCGAACGAAATTTACGTGTCTACCGGACTACGAACGCAACGCCGCCGCGCGCCTCGACCGATCGACGCGTCAGATAACTGTGAAAGACGATTTGTTTTCCTATCGGTGGCACGGCAAAAGCCACGTGCTAGGCGTTTGAATCGTCGCGCTGCGTTTTAACATCCATTTTTTACGCGACATTTTCTACTACGTACTTGGATAGCCGATTCAAAACGGTCCGGTTCGTCTGGATTCTTTTCTTCCAAAGTCCATACTTTCAATACTTTTGTACTTTCGTTGAAACGTCCTTCGGGTCGGTATCCTTTTCTCACGAGCAGGAGTTATCCGATGTGGGACTATAGTACTTATATGGTGAGCGCGATACGTTGAAGCTTTAGGCACGTCCTCAGCGAATAAAGCGGAATAACTCTCAGAGAACGAACGAGTGAGTAAAATTCACGAGTGAAGCACGTAATCTTCGGTATTCCGCGTTTGTACGCAAACGGTGAGCGAAGCGATCGCAAACGCAACGGCAAGACACACGGTGCTCGTTTGCATCGCAACGGGAACACTTCCGCACGAAGCGATTATCGTTCGGTTAAATTGCTATTATTGGTCTACGATCACGCGTCTTCCGAATCATGCTGTAACAGGATATCGTCGTGTAGCCGAACCGGTCGCGCGATCTACAAAGTCTGCGACTAAAAAATCTTTTCTCGTTCATACAGCGATCCATTCCTAGTTCGAATTTAGTTCTATGGGCGAGGACAACGAACGAGTTCGATCGGCCGTGTCCGATGGAAACGCGACAGAGTGAAGAGAAGAGGTAACACGGGTATTGACTTTTTACTCGGTTTCCGTTGGTAGTAACGATTATGAACGATTCATGGCCGCGGTAATTGGTCGTACATAGTAATATTTTGATCAGTGGGAAATCGTCAGCGTGAAAGGCGCATCATCAGGAAGCTAGTACCGGATTAGGCGGAAAGTAGCTTAGCTTTCTCTTAATGCCGAAGCACGAGCGAAGCAACGATTCACGGTTACACACGACGGTGCGCTTGTAGACGCGTCTTAGTGCTCTGATTTCTTAGATGCGATAGCCAGGGTCGGCAGTGAGTCTTAATGGGTTATCATCTATCACGTTCCATATTTTGCGTTATATCGCCTAGCGAGGTTAGTCGACCGATCGTCGTTAATTTATCGGAGGAGAAGTAACGAAGCACCTGTGCGTACACAGGTCAAACGTGTCTTCGCTCTTAAAAGATAGTTATCGTTGCACCGTGGATGTTTCAATTTTTCATCCGTCGATGATGTTTTCTTACAACGCGAAAGTATCGCGTTATTTTCAGTTACCGTAACAAGATCAAGAAACTGCGCGATACACACACACACACACACACACATGTATATATAATTTAAAAGAAATTGTCACGATGATAGATTCGCGCGTAATGAAATAACGAGATTTTCGACTCGCTGCGTTTCGTTTGATTTACGACCGTTACACGACTAGGATACTAGCTATTAATTTAACATTGAATAATTTCACTGGAGAGAAAAAAGGAAAAGAACGCGTGTTCTTCTGTATGACGCGGTAATGTTTGTAAACGATAATGCGAATTGCTCGTCTTGACTCATCTAGACGCGGTATCGAGCTGATTAAACGTGGAACAATTTGCCGGAATTACCGGATAACGGATCGATGATTTATCATCGTCTTACGTTTGTATCGTATCGCCGATATTTTCAACGATGCCTTCGTGCCAACCAAACTATCGTAAATCAATCAACGTTGCTTTAAACTATAGACTAGTTTACGTTTCGTTGGTCTTTGTTAAACTGCTTACACTGCCGGAGTAAATTGAGAGGTACTCGAGATAGATAAATTTTATGACTGACGAATTGCGAAATAAAAAAAAATATATCAATTTCGATAGCTGTCCGCTTACTATAGGCGTTAGATTTGCGAACGGTGAATAAAATTTCCGTAGGTCGTCGAAGCACACCGTATGTGGAATAGCCTTGGCGGATTTTCTTGTCAGGCTCGTTCATTCATGCAGCCTACGGTGAATCAACCGGGTTGAATAGTATCGATGACGCAAAGGTTCAAATGTTCGTTCATTGCAAGGCGAATCTCGCATTCACCGAGGAATGCAAGGTGTTCTTCGTTCAGCTGGTTACGAGAACTAGTCTGAGAAACTTTTCTCTTTTCGCATCGCGTGCCTGTTCCGGGAACGCTTACCAATTGCGATACCGAGCGACATCGTCGCGTCTTCTACGCTCGAAAACTCGATTCCTTTCTCTTTCTCTCTCTCTCTTCTCTCGTCATTATCTCGCGTCGCGTCGCGTCGGCGTAAATTTCTGGTCCTTGTTTAGCAACATAGTCCTAGAATGTTCGCTATTGGCTCGTGTTTAACATTTCAAAGGCGCTATACCGTTTCGTAACTCGATGTTTCCTCGGTCGGTACGGTCGTACGAAATAAAATTGTTAATATATTACGTGAAACTTGGAAACCTATATGCGACGCTGGCCGTATGCGACCTATATACGATCACCTATCCGTTGAATTTATTGGAAAATTCGAACAAATTTTACCTTATTTCAATAAGGCACGCGTACGATGCTGGATATGCTGGATATTGAAAATTCTAAATTCTACGAGTAGTCAAAGTGAATCTTCCACGTGTTAATAGGCAGGGTTGGGTGGTGGTACGTGGTATCTCGCACCTGAACAATTCTTTCGCAACCAAGGGTCGTTCATACCGCTGCGCTACGCTGTGCCGAGCTGCGCTGCGCTGCGCTGTGAAACTGACACGATGAGGGCAAATCTGTGTAAATCAAGCCGGTATCGTATAATCGTATCGTACCGCTGCGCTGTTCCGATATGCGCGCACGTTGCAACCGATTACGTAATTCGCGAGGTCGTGACTCCCACTACCCACCTCCATCAATGTATACACTATACGCTATACACTCTACCAGATGTACGTATACCAACGTACCGCAAACATGTGCATAAATTTCAATTGGATTTGTGAAAGAATCGGACGATACTGGTCTTGATATAAAATTCCCGCTTTAATCATTTCCAAATGAAGACGTAATACGAACTAACAACCGTTTTTATTCCATTTTATCAAAGTAATTTTACTTTTGGATAGTCACGTAAAATTGTCATTGCCGTCGTTGCGCAACTATTGACAAACGATATCGCAAGGGTCAACTTATTTAAAAACAAGTTAGTCGCTACAGATATCGTAGTACAAATATATATATATTTATTTTATTAAATATATATATATATTTGCTTTCATTCACAGTCATTTTCTTAGTTATAGTTGCTACACGTATAGTCGTTACTACCCGCTGTACGTTATGTACACAGTCACTGTGAATATATTTCTACGACGTAACAGATTTATGTAATATTTTAAAATCGGTATCAATATTTTCTAGTACAACGATATCCGAATAATTATTGTTCGGTAGTAAACTGAGAACGATCTTAACTTTAGTTCCTAGAATAGCATTAAGAGCATGCCCGCTTCGCTTCTGATTTATACGTAGGTGGTTGGAGTGGAGTTCGCGAATCTCGCAAGACTTGTCGTGGCGAGTAGCGCGGAATCCTCGCCCACGCTGATTGGGAGTACATCCCTCTTTGTCCAAGTTTCTCCTCCAAGAGGAAATAGAGAATACACAGGTCTTGTAGGAAGAACGAGAAAGAGAAAATCATATTCTTCTCTTTGCTCTTCTTCGAGAGGACTCGAGATAACGTACGCTTCGGCGGCATTGACATCGACCGTTACCGCCGATGTAACGCACACGAGATTCGATTCTAGATTTCAATTAGCTTCATCCCATTGACGGAAGAATATTTCTCGGAACGTTACCTGGAAAACCTAATGCGATAAGAACGTCCACGGTTGGAGATCCAAAATCAATAACAGATATCACTTCCGTCTGTCACTTTCGAACGATTCATGCTAAATTTTACAGATTAATTTTGCATTAATTCGTCTCTAGTCTGCTTTGCAACAAACACGTCTATATTGATAAATTGAAATTTCCCCGTTCTCATTTCGAATCAAACATCCAAAAGACGTTCATCGAGCCTGCATCAAATTCGACTCTTGCACCGAGAATAAAAAATACTCTACCACATACTTATCACTCACGGGATGGTCCAATATACGATGTGTTACATTTAGAAATATATTGCGAATTCTATGCCGGAAAATTAAAGTTGCCAAGGAGATCGCTACCGTGGAATTCTATCGTTTATACGTTCGTCCTCTTTTTGCTTTCACGACAATTTGCACGGAGGTTTCGTTATTAGCACGGGCGCGAATTAATTTCGCGGACAAGCAGGAAGGAAGGCGTAATTCAACAGTGGCTTTCTACTGGCGATGCAATTTACTCTGGAATTGAAATAATTAAAGCCATTTTTTCCCCCCCTCGAGCAGTGCAGATCATTGTGCGAGTGTATTTTCAGTCAGAAGAGGAAACGCTTGACTAGTTACGACATCCTAACGACTGAATTTTCGCTTGTTCGCACTTGTTTCGAGTGAGATTCGGTCGCGTTCGTTGTCGAAATTTCGAACTACTTCTCATTTCCTCCTCGCCTGTCACAGTTATTCTTTCAACTTACAATTTCATTTTTCTATCCTAATCTCCTTTTTTTTCGCCGCAGCATTCTCTTTATCGTCTCAACACTAAACATTCTATATAATATCGTAATATAATTTCAACCATTTGAATTATCTCACGACCGCTCAAAATTGATCGTTCCACTACCTCCGAGGTGAACATTTATTTCGTAGGTTCGCGTTCGCTCGAAAGAACACGAAGCGTCGAATTAACAGTGGTTTGCTGCTAATCAGGCTGTTCCGTGGACGGAAATTCCGAGGAATCGTACTAAAGACAGTCGTCCTACATAGAAATTACGATGGTGGACCGCGTTAGGACGAACGTGTGCGGTATACACGCGAGTGCGTCAACGTTAGTAAAACGGAGTCGCGAACCGACAGAGGAAACAGAGGAAACGGAGGATTTGTCACGAAGGCAGTTTGGTTTAACTGATCTCATCCGTCTTGTCGCGGACGTTGCGACGCGACGCTCTGCTACTTGTCTTCGTCGTTGTCACGACGGGAACGGAGTGTCGGTGCGCTTCATTGTGATTGCGATGACTCGACCCTTTTGTCTTTCTCAAAGCGAATTGAATCGTCTCGTCGATCCCAACTGGTCGACGATTCCGCACTTTTAATACCTGAACGTGACTCCTACGAGTTGTTGATCCCAAGTACATTCGTTTCTTCGTTTTATTTTTCTAATACGACAGAATAGAATTACTACGTATAATGTAGCCATATGTCGCAAAGGAAATACACACATACGTAATTCGTTATGATCGATAAAAAAAGAGTATCAAAATATTTGCGTGCGAAAATACTTTATCCTTAGAGTTTAAGCGATACGTCTATAGTTCTTTGTTTTATATCGTACACGGTATAGCATAATAGTTGGAATAGCCGGCAGAATCTTGCGAACTCTAAGCGCGCGCGTTTTCACCAATGTGACGCGAATGTGTGACGGCACGTGATTGCGCGTGGATCTACCTAACTCGAGAAATGTATGCCATTAAGATGACATTTACAAACGTTAGGACGACTTTCTGCTGCGTCCCACGCGATACTATAAACTATGAACAGTCCTCATCGTTATGTCACGTGCATTCTTCTCTTAATATCTTTCTTTTTTATGCAGATCGATAAAGTCCCGTGTTTACAGCTTTTAGTTCACCAAACTTTACGAAACGCTTTCTTCATTCGTTATTCATGACCAGATTTATGACCTTATTCGTTTAAACTAATCTTTTCGAATTTTTAAACGTAAAGTATCGAATTTGTTACGAATAATAAGTGTCTCTAGCGACGATATTTCTAATCATAAAATTGTCCGAAGTAACGAATCTTAGCTATGCTCTAAATTACGTTGTATTCCTCTCGACGCGCAAAAATCACGATGCCATGGTCCGTAATTGAATTATATCACACCTACAGCCAAACTTTCAACAAGCTAATGTTTAAAACGTTAATTTAGCTAAGCAAAAATCTAGCTAGATTATAAGCTAGATGAGAGATGTTGCGTCATAACGTGTAAGATCGTAACACGAAAGGTCATGTAGAACGTAGGCAAAGGGAATCCCATAGGGCTTCGTAGTTGGCTGATAAAACATAAGCCCATCAACTTGGTTACCTTCCTCCCTTTCTTTCTACATATGTTAAGCAGTTATTTATTTGCTACGTTAGCATAGCTGCGCTTGTGTGTACATTAGCCGGTCCCGTGTAAGTAAGTACTTTATGCGGGGCACGTTAATCGACTTTTAAACACACGTTTTCTGAACGCGTGATTTAGCACGAACGTTATTCGAGATTCGACATTAATGGTTCCAACGAAAAGGAATATATTAAAGCTAAGATATACAAATGCATGCAGGGGTAGAATATCGCGCGGCTCCTTGCACAACAAGCAAGCAACGCGCTAGGTGCTTAACTATGCTAACACGAGCGGAGTAATTGTATCGGTTCGTCTGCTCTTACTTTTTCTCCTTTTTTCTTTTTCTTACTTTTTTTTTGTTTCTTTTTTGTTACATACTTTTCATACGTTGTATTTATATCAACGAATCTTTATAACGCGCTATTCCTTTTCTCTGTCTGGAAATTCCGATTACTCCAACTAGAACTGATAATTCATCTTTTGACAGAAATAAGAGACGATTATCTTTGTCTAGTCTAATGTCTAGCAAAATGTACGGCAGTGCTCGATATCGAATGTCAGAGATGCAACGAGCTTCTATGTTTCGGAATAGAATAATACAACCTGAGAGGAAGATGTAAAAATGGAATTTGCTGGCATATAAATGAAACGAAATGGACTTTTTTCAATTCCGTTATACTCGTATTAGGAAAGTTCTCTTGTTTAATCTCTGTCCGATTCTCTGTCGTGCACGTGCAACAGTTTGACTCGTGTGAAATTATTCGAGGCGATGGCTGAGCAGGATGCGCGCGGATAATTTCGCCGATCCCTTTTCTCTACTTCGGTCGCCTTTACACCCGAACTGGTAAGGATCTCTGATATTTTCGCTCCCTTAAAGGTACCTTCTCTTTCGCTCCCTCGTCCTATCCTATCCTTATCTCGCCGTATTCTTCAAGAAGGGATACACGAAAGTTCACTTTGTACGGCGTGTCAAAGGTTCCCTCGAGGATCCACGGTAACCATTGCCGCCTTCTGCGTTCTCCAACTGGCCTTTAATTACTTACACTTACACCCACACGATAAGCGAACTTGAAGCAAGCGTTCGCACCGGAAGGGAAATCGTAGATCTTCGACGAGCATTTTACCTTTTCACATAGATTTACATAGATCTTGCTCCCTCTCGCGAGGTGAATCGGAAAAAAGATACGTTACACCGAACCAAATTTACTCGAGAAGAAATATTTGTGTACCACCTCCCTGCCTATTCGAAGAGTTAAGATCGTCTCTTAACGTTCGAAACGTCTTACCATTTACAAATAATTACACGCTTTTCCTACTATTTCAGGTTTCGTGTCGTGTTCGCCGAGCCCCTGCAAAAACGAAGGAGTTTGCGTATCATCACCACGTGGCGAGTCGCATTGCAAGTGAGTGTACATATTCCCTCATTCTCATTATCGTAATATACGAATCGAACGGTTTTGTCGTTTGATGCGCGAGACGACCGGGTTCGGTTGCTCGGCGATCGACGAACCAAGTCGTTATTCGATGATCGATTCGATCGACGATCGAACAAAGAAGGAATAAGAGAGTGCGTCTGGAGGGAGTGTAAGATAGAGAAGGCCGAGAAGTCGAGAGAACCGGACGTTTCTTCGCCTCCCACGCGCGAAGGCAATACGAGGGAAAGAGAAGCGCTTTAAGAAAGATAAGGCAAGAAAACGAATAATCGGCAATTTATGAAACAGATACAGACTGGTGCTTCCAATTCTCTATTTAATTTACTACTTTTTTTTTTTATTTGTTTTACTATTTCCAGGTACGACGTTATTTATGTTTGTAAATTTTGGCCTCTACGATACTTGTAAAATGTCAAATGGGCACGTAATGATCGCGTTCACGTATGTAACAATCGTAGAACGTATACACGAGTATATACGAGTATAGTTTATAATAGTTGCTCGATCAGTTTTCCTTTTGTCTTTCCTTCTTCTCTCGAGAAAACGGTGTATCTCTGCTCGCGTTTAACCGTGCTATATTCGATCGCGTAAAATGACGCTTCGTCTCGCATCGACAGTACGTAATATCGAGAGAATAGTGTAGCAGTAGACGGAACGAGAGATGGGTCGGGGTTCGGTAATAGCGTCCAGTAATAGCCGTCAGTCGTGACCCGGCAGCACACGTAAATTACCTTTATCAAGCTTTCGTAGATTCCATTTTTGTATCGGTCAGTTCGATGCCTCTGTCTGTTGCTTCAACGTGTAGCTGTCCTATCGTACCATTCGCGATTATGCGAATGAGAGCAGTTTTAGGGAATTGGCAGTATATCGGACGAAATGCGCGATCTTTACATTCAAAGAAATACGTAGAAATTTTGTTACCCTTCACGATTATATGGAAACGTATCGCTTTTGTTTCCGAAACATCTCATCGTACATTAGCCTTTAGACAGGTACTACAAATCTTATCATTTTGTTTTACGTTTCATTTCGCTAACAATAACATTTAATTTCCAAATATAATCGGTCTGTTCGTAATTGCTCTACTTAGCGGTCGTAGTACACGTTAGATGATCCTTTTCCAATATTAATAACAAAATATCGATATCTCATTGTGAATTTGTCACGGTATTGACGTGAGCGTGTATTCAAGAAAATTCTCTTTTTAATTATAGATAATCGATGCTTATAAATTCTCAGCACTACCTACTCCGTATTACGTTATCAGAGAATATATGGAAATAGTTGTCGACCACATGCCGTATTCTATTATCAAGTACATAATTTCAATCGCGGTTATATTGTCTGACTTTGCAGAGCCGTAGCATAAAATGGCCATGATCCGATACAATGACAAATTTAGCTGGTGTCACTTGACAATACGCTGAATTAAGGTCGCCGCTAACGAATGCAGGATTCTGTACAATGCAGCAAAATCCATCCCTCGAGCGATCGCATTCGCACATATACGTACATCCGTGTATCCGTATGTTCGGCGTATCCAAAAAAGTTCGCACGTGTCTCTGCACGAACGAGTCGCACGCGTGTATATACTTGCGTATTGAATATTCACTCGTATAGTTACATGTTTACGTGGATGAACTTACACGTGCGCTTAAATGTATCGTTTGGAGAGAGGACACGCGTGTCGACACGCGACCCCTATAGATTTCCCATTGCAAGTGAGCATCTCCCGATATATGTACATAGAAAGGGGTGTACGTTTACGCAGAACAATAATATTGTTTTCCCACTTCGGTATTTTGCTTCCGTTTCCCTTGGTATCGATCGGACTGGCATTTCATCTTTCGTCTTCAGAACTTCCACATTATAATACACCTTCTACGTGTTACTGTACGAAACGAACATAGAATTGCACATTTCCATCTTCTTGAATGAATGTCACGATCCTTCTCGCGGGTCCTTTCGTTTGTACATGCAACAGCGTCTAGCGCTCGGGCACACTGCGAATCGACGAGTACCATTAGCAGCGATCATTGGCATCTGTTCTACCGGAAAATGTCGCCTCTCTGACACGTTGTCTCTCGAACCGTGTACACCACGTTGTAGATAGATGGCGTGTATGGAAAATATATTTACTAGCGACGTTTAATATCGTCACATAAAAATTTGATCGATCCTACGTGATATTATATAAAATAAACAGCTAAATCTCGTAATGGAAGCTTGAAAGCTTTGTTCCACGAAACGAATGGAGCCCGGAGGAGACACGACACGATCGACAGACGAGATGACGAAGGTTAGGGCGCGCTGTCAAAATACCCGCCCCTTACCTTCGCGAGTAGGTATCCTGCGGAGGAGACTGCGCCGTACGCTCAAAGGCATTTCGTTTTCTTGGACCGTGCGTGTACAGGTGCACACGCTCGAACTATACGTCGGACGACAAAGCACGCGTGTGGACGTACAATTTACTCGCGGTCATGCCGATACACGACGCCCTATCACTAACGTTCATCGGATATTGTATAGCCATCGACTTTTTCCACTTTTACGTCTCCGAGGTCGGTACGCATTAACGAAGAAACGATGCACATCGAGAGTCTAATTTATTTTCCAATTATCCCGGCTTGCACGACCATTTTCGACGTGTCCTCGCTTCTTCGCTGTTAAACGAATCTAAAGTTGAACGATCGGAAGAGAGCGGCTGTGCACGTCGAGTCGGATCGATCTTGTATCCACGCGAACGTTCTTCGTACATATACGTTTGCGTCTATTTCGCGAGCCACGTCCTCTCTCTATTTGCATTACCGATCACCCAGATATTGAGCACCTCTGAACGAATAACTCGATGCCCGCGGGGCCTTGGATCGTGCGCGTTCGGCTGCGATCGAGGGTCCTCGTAGAGATGCCAGCAGCGAGACACAGAGGGGACGAATTGGGCCCAGGAGCGAGAGAATGCAGGCTATACGCGTGGAAAGACGAAGGGAATCGGGCTACGTAAGAGAGAAAGCAAGAGAGAAGGAACGCGAACGCGGAGAAGGGTTGGGCGAATGGTACATGGAACGAAAGAGAGAGAGGGGACACTCTGTTCCCACGCCCGCCGCGCATGCGCCGACCATCCTGGCCCCTCGTGGGCCCCCTCGGCTCCCTCCGCAAGTAATCGGTTCTCTTGCACTTCCACTCCTCTCTCTTACCGCCGCACCGGATCGAACCTATGTCACTCTCTCTTCGTTCTTCTGCGGCCTCGTACCTCCTTCTCTCACATTCATTATTCTCTCTCTTCCTCCTGCCTATCCTCTCCGTCTCTCTCCTGCCCCCGTTCTCCCACTCTCTTTTTCTTCCTAACGTTCTCCGTCTCTCGCTTCTCCCTTCAGACATCCGCATACAGATTCAAGTGCGGACGTCTGCTGCTCTTTCTCTCCGCCACGTTCTTCCACCATACGTCCCGTCCGCGAACAATATTCGTTTCCACCACTTGTCTCAGCGGCGCGACGTCTAGCTCCCTCGCCTGCTAACGTTCACCTTCTCCTTCCACTTCTTTCGCCTATCGATACGCTGCTCTAATTATCTCCGACCTGTTTGTCAGCGGACGTCGCCGATCAAAAGTGACATCGGTCTCGATTGAACGCGCCGCGCAGTTCTGTCCTGTGTCGCTTTCTTCTCTTTCTTTTCTTGGTTTCCTGCTTTTTTACCATATTTCGCGACACGACCGCCCGTTTTTCCCGCAAACGATCGCCGATCGACGATAAAAAGATCGTCACAGCGTAACGTTTAATCTCTACGTTTTATCCAGCTTACACGTTATATTACGTCACAGGTCAAGATACAGGGTAGTCGTAAATTAGGTGATCTATCGATCGTATGTCTACTTAAGATTCTTTTAAAATTCTACGCGATAAAAAAGTTACCGAAGGCTAACGATATTTCATCTACGAGCGGAGAAATTTGTATATACTATGAGAAATTTCGTTGTCTGAAAATGAACCTAGCCGATATTTCACTCGCTTACGAGACCAGATTTCTTTCAACGCCTTCGACCTAGCACTCTTGATGCGATTGCTTTCAACGGACATCATCAGCCATACGCGCAATATCGAAATATATCCGATCGAAATGGTCAATGGTTCCTGGAATAAGCGTTGAACGGAGGAAACGATGCAACGAATATTTGTAGAAGAGACCGCAGAGATCATGGTCCACGATGGAAGCGAAGGATGCAAAGTCTTTAGGAAGGCAAATTTGAAAGAAACGCGAGACCGCGGCGCAGAATAAGAGAGAGAGAGAGAGAGAGAGCGGTTCGCGGGATGTTTGCAGAACCTCCAGAACCCTTCGGAACGTGTTATTTGCGAATACCTACGAGACGGTTTGACTCGTTCTCGTGAGAAGGCGAGTCGTAAGATGCTCTGTCTGTAACTGTTTCCACCTAAGGGTAACAAGAGCCAACAGAGAGCTCGATAAACTATACAAACTATAAACCGATAGAGCTGTTGGTCGCTTGGATGGCGCATCCGCGTGCAATCGCACCAGCCAGGAGGTCTGTTCGTTTTAGCGTAACAAACAACGATCACGGTCTGGATTTGCGCAAGTATTAGTTCCGCAAAAAATACTATTATTTCGCGTTGTCTAGATCGTCTTGGTTGTAGAAACGAGTCTATTTCCTTCGAGATACGTGCCTCGAGCCATTGGAAAATCTTGTCGTTGCCACAGCTGTACATGTTCCGGAAGATTTGTTTATTATTCGCCGTTGGTCAGACTGTGGTGGCACTTGGATGGAGCTGCATGGCGCGCATGGTGGTTCGAACGTATCTCGTACGCTGCGCCCGTACACGTTGCTGCCGCCCCGGTCGTAGAAAAGTTTCCTCCTTGTTAGTGGCTATAGTAGACGTCGATGGCGTCGTCGACGGTGCGCATAACGAAGGCCCAACAAACAGAACCGTTCTGCTGTCGCACCGACGTGCTGATTGCCAGCGCGAATATTGTCGTACAGTAATGGGTTTGTTCGAAGAAGCTCATCGACGGCAGGATTGGTAGGCTCTATGGAGGCGGACGAAAAAATCATTATTTAGCGCCAATTAGAAACGAACGCCTAACGCTTCGAACGACTGGCGTGATTCTCCCTTTTGTCTTTTTCATTCTATGAACCGACACGTTGTTTTCGCGGACTTGGCTTCCCTGCATAAATCGGACAACTTTGTTACGCTTTTGGTTACGTATGTTGTTCGAAGCGTGTGTACACGTGTGTACGACGTGTATGTAGAACGTATCTCGAGAATTGCTGTTTAAATTAATAAGCCCTTTAAATCTCACAATTCTATTCTTACTACTGTGTGTGATATTTCTTACTACTGTACTTACTCGAATTGTAACTTGTCGAAATTCTTGGTAAATGTGCCATTTTGAACGTCGATAGGCATCGTCGAACTCTTAAAATTTCAACCAGTCTTCGTAGATTTCGAAACGTCAAAAGCTTGTTGGATATTCGATAAAATTCTGCACCGGAGCCTTCCTCGAGGAAAGAAAAATCCATAGAATTCCGATTAAGAGAAGAATTTAAACGATCGCTATCGTTAGAGACTAATTTCGCGTAATTAAAAGCCGCAGCTGACCGATTCAGGCGTCCAAAGTACCGTTGTTCGGCGTTCAGCAATGGTTTTTTAACTCGAGCACGATCACTCGGTTAATACGAAAGCATCGCCGCGCCAAGATAAATCTCACCCCTCCGTCCCCGAGTATAGCCATACCGTATCAGCTGTCTCTGTTCCTCGTGAGTACTACGCTACGGTAGCCACGGCCTCGTCTCTCGTCTTTTATAAATCCGCGCGCCCTGCACCTCCAAACGTCCGTTACATCGCTCAAGGTACAAGGTACAAGCGGTCAGTACGTATTTACAAGGTTTTTACCTTAGACGCGTACCGTCCGTACACACAGGACGGGACACGATACGAACGGTTTTCGAGCGTATACACGTACGGTATATAGAAATCGGCGTGGCTGGAGGGCGGTGGAAAGAGGGCGAGGGCGAGGGCGAAGGCGAGCAGCGGACTGGCGCAAAGAGCAGCAAGAGAGAAGGATCGGCTCTTAATTACGAGCGGTGCGCGCGTGTGCAGCGGACCCGAACGAGAAAAGTATCTAGTGCCTCTCCTTTCTCGCGAGCCACGCGAATTTTATTCCTGTCGTCGTACCGCATACATGCATGGTATTAATGACTCGTGTCGTGGTATACCGATGCGATGTGCTGCTATCTCGCAGGATCGGTTGTTTCGCAGATAGAACCTCGCGATCGAAGATTAAGAAGTTTAAGCACGCGATTTATTACTGGCCGGTATGAACCTGAATGAGTGATTAAGCGACGCGTTAAATAGGATTCCAGCGCGCGGGGTGTTCCTACGTATCGTTTCTAAACGAGAAACTCTAGCGGAGGATTGCGACGACAAGCGTGACTATTATCCTTCTCTGCGTCGCGTCGCTTCGATTTCTCTCATATGGCATTGCGAATAATTCTAATAATAAATTCTTTGCCGAATAAACAACGGCAGAAATATTCACCGAGGAAACTGTAAATTACGTAGGTATAGCGACGCGTGGTACAACTCGATGTTCTGGGAAAATGAAACGGTGCGTACCTGTTGGAAATGATATCGTTACGTAGCACGCGTTTCATTCTTTTCTACTGTTACACGTATCGCGTGAAAAATATTCAGAAGAGAAAGAAAAAGAGAGAGAGTGAGAGAGAGAGAGAGAAAAGAAACGGAAATAAAAGCATCGTATGCGGTTTTGACCATAGAACGACCCGAGTGTACATCGTGTCGAGCGTAAAGGATCAAATGCGATCAAACGGACGTTTCGTGTTACCGTCTGTTCGCTGTTATCCAAAGTCGTTTCGAAGATGTAGCCGCAAAACGACGTCGTATCGATGAAACGCAACGTTTTCAAAAAGTTTGCGCGCGACAACATCTATAACTACGTATCAGATTGTGTGCAGGTGGAGGTACGTACGATAGAAACCTCGTCTAGTCTTCGCGCGTTTTACTCAGCGTGTTACTTTCTGAATTAATTATACGTGTTATAGGCTCGTATCTCTATCTCGTTACTGTCTATGTGGAATACGTAAACCAGTTGGGCGAGTCGGTCTAAAGGGGCTCAGAGAACGACATCGAAAGCAATCGGTTGGAGGCGACGCTCGACGGGTAATAATTACCGGCGGTCGATAAAGAACGCCGATTTTCTTGGCGAGGATGAGCTCGTGTCGGGCAAACGTACTCCTCCAGTTCCCGCTAATCACCACGTGTTTCCTTCTCGATGCCCCAGTTAGGTAGTCCCAAAGTCCTCGCGATCAGGCCTACAGCCACCTGCGACGTAATTGCAGCCTCCCGTGATTCCTTTCTCTCGTTTACTCTTGATCGGCAGCCCTCCTTTTCTCTGTCGGTAATATCCTGACACGGATGGCAGCAGGATGGTGTGTGCCCTCCACCCAGTTGCACGCGTAGACCCGGTAGAATCTGGGCTTGCGCCGGTTCGTAGTGGCAAATGCTTCGACAAAGACCCAGCGTAGCGGACGAATCGCTGGTTTCTATATACGAAGACGAGGATAGCGTTGCTCGTCGAACTACCATCCTTGTAGGTTCTCGAGCATAGTGGTACTTCTTGTCGAGGTTGAGCATGGTGGTTCTTCTCGCATGACACAAGAACAACCGTGTGCCATGGTGGTGTTTAAGAGCGAAGGAACGCTGATTATACGGCACTAACGCCTCCAGCTACGGTCTGCATGTTAAGCGTCCTTTTCCCGCACCTCCTCCCATGATTAGGGGCGATCCCTCGGTACAGTCGTTCTTTCTCCTTCCTTCCGAACCTACGACCCTGATCTTGTATCCTGTTGCTTTTGTCTACCTGATGGCTCCTTTATTCCTCTTACACGGTGACTGACTATACGTGTCCTTTGTTTTTCAACATATATTCGACTATATATGTTGTACGTACTTTTTTTCTTTTCTTCTTTTTTTTTTTCAGTAAGTAGGGCATACGCGTCTCCCATAAAGTCTAACACCTCCGTCCAAGCAAATTTGTTTATTTATCGTGAATTTTGGTTTCTTCGTCGTCGTTTCCGTACCATTGTCATTTCAGTCTGTTAGTTTCACCTCGTATCTTTTTGCCTTCTCTTTCATCCATCTCGCGTTTCTTCGAACGATTAGTATGCTCCGTCCAGGCCGGTCCGAATGTAACTTTCTTCGACTCCGAACAAGTATCGTAGACGAGGGTCCAAGCAGTCCATTTGTTATTCCGCCCCTGGTCGAGACCAGCTTTCCTCCAGCTGCATAGGCTAGAACGCATTACAGGCTTGTCCTCGAACCTTGTTTTTCTTTCTCTTCGTAGCATGAACTTTTTGCGCGAAAAGCACCGGCCCCGTCCAGCATCGGTTCTCGTAATGATATTCATTTGCGGAATATTCGAGAGATATAAATTAGCGTACACGATTCCGCGCGTCCTTTTTGTTGCGTATTGTTTTGCTCTACGCGCATTAAATCATTGATAACGAGCAGCAAACCCTTACACCGTATTCGCGAGGTAATTACACAAAGTTATCATTTTCTCGGCCGTAGACATCGTGGTACTACTATGTATGGAGTGGTTCGTTGCAAATTAATTTCCTCTTGCCCGACAAGTTTGTAACGCCGCAAATGAAACTAGTCCCGATATCGGTTGGCTGGCGAATAAAACTGCGCGCTACCGAAGCCAAGCAAATCGAAACAGATAATCCATATCTACGATCGAATGTTGTAGTACGATCGGACACCCGCGTCCCATTCCGGTTAACAAGCTTACGATATTTGTAATCGATATCGATTTTCTCTCCTCTTATTTCCTATTCCTATAAACGAGTAACCAGCAATCGTATTATTTTTCTCCTGTTGCAACGAAAATACGGACTCCGGCGTTTTCGCCTGTCTGTTTTTCGATTCCGTTCGACCAAAAAATTGTATCGTTGAACCCACGTTGATGTCCAGTCTCTTCTGCTACGTGAATACGAAAGTAACATACTCGTGTATGTACACGTGTTTGAACACACAAGCGTTCAGGAATGTGTCGGTGCATAGATTCTGAAAGGTATCGGATAGAGTATGCTGGAATCCGTGACGGTATGGTGTAGATCGTTGCGAAAGAACCAGGTTTCCGAGACTGTAGGCGGTGTGCTTGCCTCGGGCTCTGTCTCGCATACCTGAAGAAGAACCTGCGGCCCCGCCGTGTTATTAAAGAACCGGAGAGTCTCCTCTTCTTCTTCTTCCTCTTCTTTCTCCTCTTCTTCTCCTACCGTACACTGTTGTTCCGTATCGCCGATGGTCCGAAGCCTGTGTGTTGAGGCGGCGAGCATACAATCCTATATACGTACAATGCGAATCTTATTTTTTACCTCCTCAGTCTCCAATTATCATCTTCTGATTCGTTTCCATAATGACAGTAACGACCGTTTCGTCGTACTCTTTGTCCGAGGATCGAATATTTCATAAGATCAACTGGTCTTCAGTTTATCCGAATTCTATTCGATGGAACGAAATTTTAATCAGCGCCCGATTGAACGAACTCGTATCGATCGAATTCCCTTGTTTCGATGCGAACCACAAAAAATGATTAAACTTTGTAATCGTTACAACTTGCTAAAATATAACGATACGGTAATTGGTCCGTACCGTTCTTAGAAGATGAAACCTTTATCTTCGTCTGTTTTCCAACGATAAGGGAAGATGCTTTTGCGTTAAATTACGAATCGAAGGAAATCCGTAGGTGACAAAGGGAACGCGAAATTTCTCAACTACCGTTTAGTGGTAACGTCGAGCTACCAGCGAATAACAAAATCGGTACGGTTCTACTTTGTCGAAACAAGATTGTTCGTTGCAATCCTGCTTTTGCTATTACGATCGCATCGAGTTCTCGCAACAGCGTGGCTAGCAACGATCGGCATTCGATAATCAGCCGATTCGTGGCAAGATGCAAAAGCGTAAGCGTTCGATCATTCGATTTGCCGTCTAGAATCGAGACGTTTTCCGTTTCTGTGGTCACGAGACGATTCCCGGCCATTATCGCGATTAAGCCTCCGGGCTGTTTGGATCGCCCCGTGCCTTCCACTCTCGGCTTGCCATCTCCCATATGCCGTGCTGCTGACGATTATGGTAATAATACGTTCGCGAGTATCGCAACTCGAAACAATGATACAGATACGGCCGCGGCTTCTCCGTAGGTGCCCTATGGAATCTACCACCGTTGTCCTTTCGTCGAACAGACCCTGGATCGCGTCTTTTACACGACGTTTAGTTCGATTAAAACATTTCTTTACGGAATCGATTTAAGAGACAGGATTATCTCGGTAAAGTTAGAAGAGGTTTTGCGCAAGTGGTATTCGTAAAAAAAAAGAGAGAAAAAGAAAAAAAGAAGAAAAGAATAAAGAAAGAAAATAACACGTACGTCGCTTTAGTAATATCGTTCGAAGCGTCTCTCGTTTTAATCTTGCGAACTGATCTTTATCCGAATCTATAGACGAGATATTTCGCGTTCCTTGAATCGGGAGCGTGAAGTTTCGCTCGAAGAAAGTCTGAAATAAGACTTGAAACGAGCGATAGCGCAAGAGTTTCGCACGTTCGATTACGTTTATAGACCAGCTGGAACTCATCGTTCGTTAACTACTACCGTTAATCGATTTTACCGTGGCACCGCGTAGACTTTCCGGTATTTGGAATTTCCATCGCGTATTCGTTCGTCGTTTCGAGCTACGTAAGCTATACAGGCGTTTTACGAACGAATCCGTGAAAATTCGAGTAACGGAAAAATATTTGCAGCAGGGAAGGAGAAAGTTCCTTGAACGTTGAATTCCTTCGAATTTTTAATCATTACGCGGATAGCGTGCTATTATAATGCCATGTGATCAGTGCTTGAGTATATACTCGTCGCTATTCATAGGACGAGCACGTTCGATGCTGCAGGTTCGTTAGAGCTATCCACCCTGTTCCGCATAATGACGTAATTAGCGCGAGCCCTTAGTCGAAGGGCTACCAACTCACCCTTCTCACGCTTTCGTAATGGCTCTCGCACGAAGTCACCTGAAAAACTAGCGTCGCGTGCACCATTAATCCTCATGGCGATTAGAGTATCTATCGAGAAGTATCTGCGCTCAAACCTTTGTTCCTTGTTACGCGCCAGAATATATTAACTGTCGTCTACATCGATTTAAAATCCGGCTGCTCCGTAAGATGTTCAAATGGTTTTATTCCACGAAAGAACTTTGGCCACGTGTTTCTTTCGTTTGAAATTTCGAAATTTTTTTTTTTTTTTTTATATAGAAAGGATTTCGCAGTACGGAAAGATTCGTATGGCGACAGAGGCAATTCCATTCGTCGTCGTTACCACGCTTCGTCGGGACCGAACGATCTTCGTAAAACTATCTGTTTTTGCAGTTACCATATCTGCGCGAATCTTGCGCACATCTTTCGATGTTCCCATTTTGCCACGATCGCGCGAAGCGAATCGCACCGCGCTACAAGTACCAAGTCCCCGGTGCAAATTTTAAGCATCGTTAAAAATGTTTCGTTAAATAATAAAAACGCCAACGTTAAATCGAATAATTATCTAATAACGATAATCCGATTAAATTCAATTAGAAACTAAAATACTCGGTTTAAAAAAATATTTAATGTGCCCTTAACGGTGTAGTGGGTCAAAGGTCTATAGGATTCGTCTGTATGAAATGGAGCAATTTCTAGGAGAAATTACTAACAGATCTCGTTTAAAGCAGACGCGACGAATCGTCGGTTCCTTTCCGGTTGGAAAGACTCGCGTTATAGCTGGCGTCGAAGGCGCACGTAATCACGCGGCGAAACGCCGTGTACGGCGAACCGATGTCACTTCGCGCATGGTTGCTTCGCAAAATCGTGTGGCAGGTCGATGTCTGCACATAGAGCTGATCACGATTTTCATAGCTGCGTGTTCTTATCGATAATCGAAGCATTGGGCGAGTTGGTGAAAGTTTGAGAAACTTGGGCCGGACATTAAACTAGACGGCTGAACCGACACGACGTTCTACAAACGAGAATACGTTAACGTAGAGCGTAGAGCGAATCACCGAATCGAAATAGCACTCTCCTCCGTACGTTCGTAGATGCCAGCGTTCTTCGACGAATCCGGTCTTTACCGGGTGAGTCTCGACTCATTGTCAGTGGCGGCGGGCGGGCAGCGTCAGCTCTTCGTTCGCGATTCAGCATAACGAAGCAACCACCCGTATACGCTTGTCACCGTGTGTTTTGCACCGTGTCACCTGTCTCCTGATAAACTTAGTAGTTTATACGCGCGCGCGCGCGCGCGCGAGAGAGAGAGAGAGAGAGAGAGAGAGAGAGAGAGAGAGAGCAATTTTACGATAATCTCATCGTTGTCGTTGGATTTTATCGAGGAAATTAGCTGGATATAATTTCAATTTCAAAATAACAAAATAAAAAGAACGGCAACTCCGTATCTCAAATCGTCCTTTCTAAACGCATTTTTCTGCTTCGACATAAAGCATATAGATACGATACGTTTTCGACGTATTATCTGACAACAAATTCGCCTCTTCTTCTCCTCTTCTCTTTTCCTCTGTGCGTTATAGATGTTCGTCTTTCGAGAAGCTCGCGTATTCACTTGGAAATACGAGTACATTTATACGCGTCGCATTATGCGAGTCGATCAAATTACGGACAGCAAGGCGTTTATCGGCCATTTCGGGCAGAAAATAATCAAATAACACAGGAGGTCTTCGTAATGGCGGTCATAGGCGTACGTAAGAGAAACCCTCTAGAGACATTTACAGATCGCCTAGAATCTAGAGTCCAGATCGATATATCATATATCCTCGATAGAACGTTGAGAACGTTAAATTATCGATCGTCCGAATGCCGCGTTAAATGGTAACACACGAGAAACGCGCGGATCGTTAAATTCGAGGGACGCGATATCTGTCGAAAAAGAAAAAAAGAAAGAACGAGTTATTTGCGTTGCAAAGCGCGATTAGAAATTACTTTGATTATGTTCGCGCTTGCGCGCAAAGGTGTCATTATATGTAATTATATTAACCGAGTAAAACGAAGGGTGTGCAAGTGTGTGCACGAGGGAATGTCAGTGTCGGGAGTACGGATTGACTCGGAACAGAGTGGAATGACTCGCGGTTTACATCGCCGAGTCGTAACAATTTTCTTAATCAAATATCAAAGTAGATACCGAAGCACTGGCGTTCTTTCAAACGATTTATTTCGTTGCCTCGTCCCGTTTGTCACTGGCGGACCATCCTTGGGTTGGAAGTCGTCCTTCCTTGATTGCTTCCGATTCGCTGCTCTCGTTTAAGGTTATATATTTTTCGCCGTTTGTTATATTCGCTTAGTCGTAAACAATAATTACTCGTGCGACTAGTTTGCGCTTTGATCGTCGTTCAAAGTGCTCGTTCCTTTAATTTATCGCCCTATATACACGATCGTTGCTTGTTTGCTTAAAAGGAGATCGAACGTTGGAACGTTTAAACCAACAAAATCAGACATAATAATCCTACAGTTCCACCTCTTCCATCGTTTCGACAAAGGTACGTTACGCATCGGGTCACTATCCTATTCCTTCGTCTTTTCATCTCTGTTTTTCACCGTTAAATTCTGTTATACGCGTGTAACGACAACGCGTGTCCTTTGTCCGACTCCTGTCCGAATGATCTTTTCTCGGGCTCGAGCGACGAGTGACGAGTAATCAACGATCGAGTAATCGTTTTGGTCATTTATCGGTCTGCGCTCGTAAAATAAATCGAAAAACGTAAATGCCTATTAATTTGTTAGACAACCGAATACGTTCGCAAATGAAAATAAGTCTGGATTTTTGCAACGAAAGCTTCGTCGTGTCAGATAGAGTGTGGAGAGTATCTCGATATATTCTAATACAGTGTAAAATACACGTGGAAGCGAATCGCGTGTAAACATCGCGGCCGTTACGCTAGAATCGTACGTTCCTCTGTTTACCGAGTCATCTAGCGTGCTCAGTCAACGAGGTCAGAAACACGATGGTGTTGCGATGCTGATGACCTCTAACCATCCTCGTACCTTTCTACCAGCTCCTGGAAAGTCGCGGTCACATGTTCTTCCTCGCTTTGCAGCGTTTCCTACGTGTGAAGCTTTCTGTCGTCGTGTTTTCCTTTTGCGCTACACCAGCGGTATCGTAGTGTTTGCACGTTCAGTGTACAATATAAACGACGTTAAAGTAACGAGTTAAAGCAAGAGATAAAGTTTCGAACGATCTTTACCCGATCTTTGACTTTTACCTCTGTAGCAAATATACACACAGACTTTTTAGACATCGTTCTCTCGACCAAGGAGAAGTCTATGCCAAAAGCTGAAAAACCGAACGATCATCTCTGTTTCTTATCTTGCAAAATGTAAGCTTAGAATTGGCAAAATGAACGTTCGTGTATGCCACTAGAGATATTTATAAGAAATATGCGAGTAAGTGAGTAAAATTTTGTCAACGAACTGCCCGTGTACGTTCGCCCGACGTATTTTACAAAGACGATAAGTAAAGAAACCGGAAAGAACGTAGTCGGTCGTCATGCGAGAACGTAAATGCAAATTGTCTATTTGGCGTAGTTGCGAGCGCGTAAAACGATTATCTTTGGTAGAGCTGGCGTTCGTTTATCCAACGTATCGACAGATACCTGATCGGGCAAGTATCCCATCGACAGATTCGATCGATTTACGCCACAGTTGATAGCAAGGTTCTTTGGAAAAAAGAAAGAGAGCAAGAGAGAAAGAGACGGCTGTATCGTCGACTGACGTTCCATGCATTAATGCATGAAGTTGGTGTATCGACACACCCCGTCTTGTAAGGGACGATACATAAGTATGTATAACGTATACGGGCTTATCACACTCGACTCGTCACCTGTCCACTACGGCTGCTTCTCTCCTTCGCGTATCTTTACAGAGTCCGCGCTAATACGTTCTTCTCGTTTCGCCTACCATATATTAAAGCTTCGTAAACGGTAATTCGCCACCAACGATCGACGAAATTTCGATCGTTTGTAACGATCGTTCGTAGCGAAAATCGTTCGAATCGCGGTTGTTGAATTTCTGAATTTTATTTGTAACCGTTACTATGTCGCTATCGCCGAACGTGCGCGTGGACCGTCTCGTTGGCTCTTTCCGTATTTTGTCGTATTACGTCGTTTTTTGTTGAGCGCAGTGTCCATACTTGACGCGTTTTCGGTATGGTTTGTTGGTTATCATTGATATATTTGAGGTTCGAAGGACAGGCAGCGGGGAGTGGGGGGGGGGGTGAATATTCTTCTCGCTCGTGCGCGCTTCGAAAACGTGAGCAAACATTGTAATGGCGATCCAGCCTGGCTACCGACTGTTAATGTCTCTTGACTCTCGACCACTTCTTCTTTTGCGAGTGATCTCACCGCCGACCCACAGTGGTTGTTTGCGCTCTACGCATTGTGCGTTACTATAAGATATATATATTCTTCTTATTATTCAAAAGCGATCTTTCTCGAAAAAGTATCACGGTACGTACTATCGGTATCGAACCGTCAAATTTATTCAACGTAAAATTAATAGCGCACGACGTTTACGAGTGACAGGGATGTTGATGATTCGGTGAATCGAGTTGGACGAAAGAAACGGATGGAAAATGTATCGTGGGCGTGATTTTAGATAGAAATAGAATGCAAAAAGGGATCGTGCAAGGGAGCAGAAACGAGTGATTCGCAGACGCCCCTGTTAGTTGGCGTTGTCGCTCGGTTTTCTTCGTTGTTATCGCGTAGGCGTCAAGGTTATCGGAATTTCCGCTTATTAAGGGCTTGCCGCCTCGCTGGCATCCGGCATTACTCGTATACGTAAGTACCTACGTACACTGTGCGCCGCGTTAATGCGAAACTCGAACTCGAAAGAACCGATGTTTGCGCTTGCGTGCATTTGCAAAGTTTGCTCGCGATGCAACTGAGCGCACCGCTCCTCGAACGCGTACTCGTCGGCTCTCGGTATGCCAACATCGACGATAAGATGTTTGCGTCGTTCAAAAGTAATACCTATTACGCCGTTCATTAAGAAGATAAGAATGGGCAAGTTTACAGATTTCAGAGTGATATTCGTAAGATGGTCTTTTTTACGTTATTACGTTTTATCATAGCTTGGATCGCTTACGGTTTAGTTGATTTCAAAGACACGGAAGCTCGCGCAGCGACCTTAAGTCAAGTTACGATTACAGATTACCTTTAGCTTGCGAGTTACTTTTCGAAACGGCAGTCGACTCGACGGGTTAGGCTTGAAGAAATTTCAATAAAATTCAACGATCTTTCTCCATCTTTCTCCATCTCTGCATACGCGTCTCCTATCGTTTTACCTTGTACGAGAAAATGTAAAAAGCGTGGATAAATGATAATCGTGTCATTTGCTTGTCTTCGTTGAAATATCGCACACATTGCGTACATCGCTTGAAAATGGTCGCAGGGTCAATAGAAATAAAGGATAATTACCACCGACGATGAGAATGAGAATGAGAATGAGAATGAGAGAAGGAGAATCGTCGAGTAACGATCTTTGGCACGTTCTCGTCTGCGAGTTTGCATTCGAATCTGCTAGTGGTCTATCTCTTGCCAACTGGTTTCTATCACGGTGGCACGAGCAATTCGTCGGTCAGAGATGGCCAACGAATCCGTAACGAGCTATTGTCTTTGTCGCCGATTGCTCCAGTCGCGACGCCTTCCTGACGGCGTCACCGTCTGCAAAAAGCACGTTTGTAACACCGACCGGCCAGTACATAGGTAATTAATTAAACGGGCGTACATTGGCGACAGAACGGTTTGCTGGCTCCTTAAACGACTATTAATTAGAGTTACACGGCTAATCGATTCACCGTGCAACATACCTACTGCTTTCTGCGCTTCGTCTCGTAAAAGCTAACGATATTCCCATCGATCCTTAGCATATGAAAACATAGAAGACGCGGATGCTTGTTGTCGTAGCAGCGACAAATTTTCATTATCTCCCTCCTCATCCCGTTTTTCTTCCATTCGGAACATTTTTCTCCAATACTTGAAACTACTCGAAACGTTTAAAATTACTCGTTCGAAAGTAGTTTATTCGCGTTTGATAATTGCTTGGGAAGTCGGAACAACTAGCGGTAGAAGCGCAGCGGATGATGCGCTCGGAGCGATATATTGTTTATACTTGAATCCACACCGACGCGTCTCCCACCACTAACTTTCCCACGCGTGCTTCGACTCGCTTAGCAGTGTTTTTCTGTTCTCGGTGTTGTCTCGGTCTGTTGGCAGCGACTTGCCGTCTGGGCCGGTTCGAGACGCTTCGCGATTTCCCGAGAAACGCCGTCGCACATGCTTCTTCTTCGACCTGTGGTCGCAGCGATCGATCGTCTTTTTCCTCGGTCCTTTATTATTACGACCATCGGTTATTGCCACTGGGATGGAAATCGCGCGCAATACCACAGAAACATAGATCGCGATCGAGCATCCTAACGGAACTTTTCAAAAACGGCCACCTACCTATCCTTCGCCAATTTTTTTCTTTTTACAGTTTTTGCATAGTCGTGTCCTACCCGTTTGTATTATTCGTAGCAACCTTTACGATTTTTCATGCCGGGTATTTTTGCTCGCAGAGCTTTTATCGTATCTTCGTATATCGTTCGATACGTTTCCATCCCTTGGTTCGTCTAGAGTCTCTAGAGCCTAGACGCACACAGATATATAAATCCGCTTCTCTTTCGTGTCACCGGTGTATCGCGGAAACGTCGTCAACCGTTTTAAGAAAGTGGCAGATTTTGCGTTTGCTCCGAGATCGCGGTTTTTCACGACACCAGACCGCTTAAATTCCGTGCTTCTAGTTTCTCTTATCCTTTTTACCTTTTCTCCCTTTATCCCTTTTAAATTCGTTTGCCCGATAGCTTTCTAAATATGTACCGGTTTCTTTACCGAGTCATTCTTTCCCAGCACGCACGTACGTATGCCGTTATTCTTCTGGAATCGTCGGTTTAATTTAATTTACTTCGTTCTCGTTTAAATCTTAATCGCGACTATCGCAAAATCGTTCAGCCGCGATTTTTCAACGCAGCTTTTGCTCGCTATCCTACGAACATTCGTTAGCTTCTAATCGACGAACTGTTTATTAACGTCAACGCTGGCAAGTGAGCATACTTGCGTCGATCGTCGATCGATCGTCGATCGGGCTTGCCAGAAAAGAAGGCCGCGACTCGACCGATCGTTAACGATCTCGCGATATGTCGTTAATTGCGAAATGGTTAACACCGTGTCCCGGACTCGTCGCAGCGACCTAATTCCACTTTTCTCTCTTCCTCCTTTCGCTACACTCGCGAGAAAATAACCGCTGCACACGCGCCAACCTTCGTGTGGAAAGCACGCGAGAATTTGGCGATTTCATCGCGTATATCGCTGGACAACGAGGAACGACGATTCTGTCGGCTGTTGCAAGGTTTGGCAGAAAAATTCTAATGTTTGTCGGTGAACGTGCTCGTGGCGAGGTGGATCGGAAAATGACAAAGGTCGAAAGAGCGACGGGAAGCGACAAACTGGAACATCCTATCGATAGCATGGTTCGAGAAACGGTGGCGTGCAACTGCACGTTCGGTACGTCGATGAAGGAGAAGTTGCGCAAAAAGTGGAATTCTCTCGAGACGAAGCCAGTAAGCAGCCTTATGTAGGCTGACTCAGGAAGGTACGTGGAAAGCACGGTGCAACAGCCCCGTATACTGTGTGTACCGGCGCGGCGTGCCAGAGCCGTGGCTGGCAAGCCGCGCTGGCACTTTGCAGCATCGTCGGACCTGTTCTTCCAACTAGCCTTGGGAATAGGTTGCGCGAAAAAGCGGATGAAGTAACGAGGTAAAATTACGTCTTGTTATGTCCACGGGATTCCGTAAGGATCCCGCCGATCGATCGAGCTTTTATAATGCACGCAAAAACTTTCGATTCGTAACCTCCGGTGTGGAAGCTCGATCTCCGTTTCTTCGGATAGATTCAGCTGCAGCTACTTACCCCACCAGCCAACCTCCATATGCATCCATGATACTTGCACGAGTATAAAAAGCCGACTATAATTTCGTAAACCGTTTCTCGGCCATCGTTTCATTTTTCTCGGATGCTGTGGCCTGAACGAGAAAGATTAAATTACCTTTCGTTTCAGCGATAAGAGTCGAAGGTGGAAGAAGATCTCTATTTACATGCGCGTACGTATTCCTACGTAAAGAACTTCTCTATCAAGATTACAGCCTTTCTCGAGCGTCACGCGAACAGTACTACCTATAGTACGTATACCATGTACGCAATATATGATTTATGACTCCGTATTCGTATTACCGATCGTCCAAACCCTTCGGTATCGATCCTGAACCTACAATGTACACATTCGATCAGCACGAAGGGGAGCGGAGCGAGGTACGGGGACGAACATGCTGGCTAGACTCACAGTCAAAGGCCATGGGGGGAAGAGTTACACCCGTGTGTACGTGATTGAACGTGGGTTCGCGATTTACATCGCAATCGGAGTCGTAATCATCGTGAAGCGGCCACGGCGTCTACGGCTAAAAGAGAGAGTGTAAAAGCAGCGTGGATCCGTAAAGGATAGACTTTATACGTGGCCACGTACGAGATCGTTAGTAAGGGTGGAACAAGGACTATGCGAACGACGACCTGGACGAAGAGGACGACTACCCACACTACCTACCGTACCTACCGACGATTTAGCGCGCCTTTGCATCTCCGACTTTCCTTCCTCTTCGATCCCCTATCCTCTCGCTTCCGTTCTTCTCGCATCTCTAATACCCACACGTCCGCGCTTCTTCGTCCTTTCTTCGCTCGCACGCGATTGACTCGCGCGAACCTCCCACACGACAACATCCTTTCCGTAACTTTCTTCGCAGTTCGGTACATTATACGTAACCACTTGCGCGGCTTCCGTACAATTTGGAAATTTTATCACGCGAGTTTACCAACGTTGCGTCTGTTCCTTGCGATACGAATGCAAATACGAATCAGCGCCCTGTCGCCCTATAATCCACCGATCGACGATATCAGCGAATCGGCGAACGACGAGTTGCGTCGATCCTGCGCGGTTCCTACGCGGTTCCTAAAGTTGACGTTTTCTTCTTCTCTTTCTACAGAGCCTAGAAAGGCTATAACAGACAAGGCTGTAATATACGCGTGTGTATCGATACCGAATGAATGTTATCGTCGATACATGTAACATAAAATGACGGCAAAAGAAAGCGTTATCGTACGTTTGTCGAGAAGCAACTATCCCTCTTCCAGACGTTCAGATATACGTTAATCTCCTCGTGAAATTCCCATCTATAACGATTTTTTACGCGTTGACACGTTCAATTAGACCTATTAGAAGCATAGTTACCCCCCGTAACGCTGAAGAGTCAGCGAGCGCGTCGTTTCTCGCACGCCACTTTACGGTTTCACGGCAGCGCAGCGCAGCGCAACGCAGCGCAACGCAGCGCAACGTCTCCGGAGGGGTCGTACGTGTCCGTCCGTGGCCATTATTTTTGCGCTTGTTAGAGCATGAAAGTGCGCCGTGAACGTACGTTTCTGTCAACCGTATCGGCATCGTGCATCACCCGGTCGAAACGCTCGACTCGATAAATCCTTCGATCGCCTTCGAAGAGACGCGTTTTGCCGCGGTATCGCGCCGACGACCACGCGACCCTGCTAATTTTCGCGCATGCCCGAGCCGGAAGCTTCCAAACGAAGACGATTACGCGGATATTCGCCCACGACGCGAGAAGCTGGCATCGTCACGTGTTTCATTCTACGCATGCACCGAACGATCCGGCGAAAGAACCGTTCCAACCATTAAGTAAAGTTAGTTCTACCGCATGCCTGTTTGAATTCCATGAACGTAGAATCCGCTTCGGCCATTAAGAAAGGGGACACGGGTGTCGCCGCGCTTACACAAACCACATCTGCGATCCAATCGTGCATTTTTCTCGCTCTAATGACATTAACTAAATTGCAGCAGGCGGCGCGCCGCGGCCAACAACGTCGTGAGCGCTGGTTCTTGCTAGTCGCAGAAATTCTGCGGCTGAATTTCTCCCGGCTCATCGGCGGCATTTATTATTTCCTTTCATTTTTGCTGAATTCCCGCGATTAGTTGTTCCACGAGCACGCGGCCGTTTCTTCCACGGTTTCTCGTCCACGCGAGCCATGGAATTATCTTGATATCTTTATCGGCGCTCTACTCGCGCTCTACTCGCGCCACACAAATGCGCTCCAAGGTATTGGACGAAGTACTTTCTCGGAGACGAGTCGCCCTGTCCATGATATTTCAGCACTCTCGACGAATATCAAATTCGTTAGTTGAGAACCTTGTTGACGGAATATCGAGACGGAATTACGAGACGGAAAAGGATATTTAAAGAAGAAATGCGTTCGGAGGTGGGGATGAATCTTCCGAAACGGATAACGCGATGCTATCTATCATAGCTTTGCGAGTAAACGGACGTGTTCGTTTCTTTCATATAGACGCAAGGATGTTTCTTTAGGAGAAAGTTTTGGGAGAAACGACTCGTTCCGTACCGCACGTTTCCTTCGATTTTATAATTTCGCAGCGTTCGAAGCGCTTCGCGTCTCCGTTACGTCCAAAAGAAATTTATACAGCGCGATAACTGCGCTAACGCGCACCGTACTACGACGCTACAGACGTTAACGTTCGCATCTGCGTTTCGCGATTGCGCAAACTCGTTATCCGTACGCGTAATAAACGCGTAAATATACGCGTGTATCGAGGGACAGTCGATTACGTCTGCACACGCGGATGTATGTCCGTGGGCAGAGACTGATCCCCGGGACCTTAATGGTCAGACATCCTCGCTGCAAACCAACTACAGGAAGTACTTACATCTACTCCGGATCCTAATGTAGCGGAATAGATAACGACGCGATTCGTGCATCTGACTCGACGGGAATTTCAGGCCGACCGGCAAATATATCGAATGGATTATCCCCCTGGTTAATTAAACGAAAAGGCAGCTGCTGGATAACGGTTACGAATATCGAACGAATATTCGTTTGCGAGTTACGCGCGATATCTTTCAAACTTTCATTGGCTTTCGGTCGATCGGTAAGAGTAGTAGGACGCTTGGTAAAGTCGGCGATAGCCACGGAATCTTTCAGTCTGCACAGCGTTCGTAACGTCGTACGTGTTACATAGCTATTTCGTTCGAGATTCGAAATGAACAAAACAACTATTTTACGCTACCTTTAAGATTCCTAATAAAATTACCGAGAAACGCGTTCAACGTCCGAGCTTCACCGCGTGTTCTCATCTTGGCGCGTTTACACGAATTCACGATGATCACGATCGACGACGGTACGTAATTCGAAATTATCCTCGTGCTTCCGACGGTAATTCCCCGCGCTTAGCGTTTCCCCCTAATCGTTAGAAAACAAACAGACGCGATGCAAGTTGCACGAAACAAGCGACAAAAGAAAGACAGAAGGATGTCAATTTTCCTCGGCAAGTGGATAATCAAAGGGATAAGATCGGGCGTTGTTTCGGTCGGTGGAGGGTAACCGACGATAAGACTATTCGAAACGCCACGACGGTTGGAGCGTGTCGTGAAAACAGAGACGGACTTGTCCTTAAATTTAAACGATCTCGTAGAATTTTCTTTTTCCTCTCTTGCATCGCCCACCTTTAGACCACCACCTTGTTATCGAAAACTGGCGATTCAAACGCGACGAGGATAAATTGGAATTTTCTGATCGGCGTATCGCCCATCGGTTCGTACTCGTACATTTTGTCCACGCGTTATCTCAAGCACGGTTATTAACGTTCGTAAATTCGTACGTTCTGAAATTGCTAATTCTGACGAGTACACCTTACTCGGCGATGATTACTCGTACTGGTGTACCGGTAGGAGGATTAAAATAGAGGTAACATAGAGGAAACCACAGAGACGAAGCACGATCTAGCTAGCTCGACCAAACCGGCAAGGGAGGATGGGACAAGAAAATATTAACGGGCAAACTCATCGTCGGAGCCATGCCATCCATCTCCTTCTTTTTTCTCCCGACTCTTGTCCCCTCTTTCGTCGTTCTTCGGTTTCGTCGTCTTACGCTTTTAGTAGGAGAAGAAAGACGCTGGCTAATAGGAGGATTCACGGTCCTTTGTTCGCTCGTTCCGCCGCCTTCGTCCTTTTCCATCCCTCTGTACGCTGCATACCAATTTTCGGTTTCTCCTTTTTCCCCCACTCTCGACTCCGCCGGTCTTATCGAAACGATCCATCCACCACCAGTTAGGATTCGCCAGGAACGACAACGCGGACAACGTCTAGTTCGCGTCCCGTTCGTCCTGCAGAAAATGGGAACTTTCGTTCGCGTCCTCCTCTATCGTCGCGTAAGTCGTTCGTTCTTCCCGTGGCGCGCAACGTTACCTACGCGCTAACGTTTAGTCGGTCGTTGAAACGACGCCGCCGTTTTGAAACGATCTTAGCCGTCCAATGATCCAGCTGGACGAGACGCGTCTTACCTTTACGGACGGAAAGCGGAGTAGCGACGTTTATTCGACGGCTGAGCGTGTGTTCGCCCGCCTATATATATATATGTATATAAGGGGTAAGCCACGAAGCTCTCGGTAGAGCAACGAGTTAAGCTCGTTGACATCGCACTCGTGAGGTCAGCCAACCAGAGTTCGATTCCCACCGATCTTACTTTCGTACTTAGCCACTCGCTTATATTCGACCAACTACGACTCTCTGTCCGGCTATGTCGAGCGAGAGTATACATACATACGTACTTATGTACGAGAGACCTACCTTATCGTGTTATTATATATTACGTATCGTGTATATTGTCGTCTCTGTTGCGCTTGCAAATTCAAAAAACTACGCACGTACGCTGATATTTCTCGGCAACGAGCATCTTCGCTGCGATCCTTTACGTTGGATCCGCGTAATTTCATTTCCGTTCGTGTACCGTGTTGTTTGCAATTTCATTTTTTACGCGGAGTTTGCGCAAGGCTATTCTGCGTACGGTCGTGTTCCGCGTGTGTGTTCTTTCTTATTTTTCTTTTTTTTTTTTTTTGTGCCGGAAAAAAGCGTAGAGTTCGACGACGCTCGTAGAGAAGAAGGTATCTGGGAACGCGGTTCGAAAAGGAGTCCCACCTTGATCCATATCGGTGAGACACAAACGCGCGGCATCCACGGAGGAAGTTTTACAATGGCGTAAACGCGAATAAGCGACCTCACCGCGTAATCTTCTCGCTGCGGTTTCGCGTTGCACGGTATTTTCCGTTAAAGCGTGACCAAAGCCTCCGTGTAACGGACGTTCGTATTCAATTTTCAAATAGAAATCGTCCCCGCAGCGGAAAATTAAGTGGCGTGATGGCAACTGCTTTTTGTCTCTTCGTTCAATCACTTTTCCAAATGGCGCGGAAAAAAAGTGACGTCGAGAGAACGGGAGATGGTACGAACGCTTTGTGGCGATCTGATTTTTCCGCAACGAGTCGCAAGAACGATCCGTTACGGAACGAGCAGAATTGTTTTCTCGCTTTAATATCGCGCGACCGTTAGTCGTCTTCTCGCTACGTATCGAAGCGTTCGTTTCGAGCGTTTTACTCGAACCTGTTATATTTATACTTTCTTTCTGGACCTACACGTTTTTTTTTTTTTTTTTTACTAAAAATAGCAGATCTACGATTGTTTAAACGCGTTCGTTCATGTACATCGATGGAGCCGTATTCCCGTTAAAATTCGTAGACGAAGTTTGTTACTTGCAACTTGCCTTCAAATTATACCTGTCCGACCTGTTCGACCACCGTAAATAAAATCTTGGCGTCTTTGCGCGATTTGCCTTTTCCTTTCGATAGAAAGGTAACGTAACCGCGTTGGAATACAGTTTAGGAGCAGTCTCGTAAATTAGTTGGGCCACGAAGCGAGAAAAAAAGCCGGCACGTATTTTCGTCGTTCGTAAAAGAAGAGAGAGAGAGAGAGAGAGAGAGAGAGAAAAGGGTAAGGTTGGCCGAAAGAACCGAGGGTCGTACACGGTTTGCGTATGAATGGTGTCGAGTCGGAGAAAAAACATGAAAGAGCGAAGAAAAACACTTGGACGACCTGTTTGTCGGGAGACGAAGCCAACTGGTGGTAAAACGGAGTAGACGGAAATGTCATTGCCACGCTTCGACGCGGCGCAGCGGAGTAGACGAGAAGGACTGACTGTTTTTTACGAAAGAAAGAGAAACGGTAGGGTGGAGACGAAAAAGGAAGAACGCGCAGCGACCACATGGCGCTATGCAAACCCCATCGTCGTAAACTGTCAGCGATACGGCTTGTGTCCTGTTAGCGAAGACGAACCTCCACTCCTCTTCTTCTTCCTCTTTTTCTGCCCCTTCTTGCGTCTTCCCCCTCTGCCTTGTTTTTCTCCGCTAGTGGCTTTTTCAGGCGGCGCGACGCGGCGTGGGCGCGGCGTGGGCGCGACGAACCCTTTCGTACGATAAGGAGAGAAAGACATCCGCCCGCCAAACTCGCGTAGTCGATCGAAACGTCGTACTCTCGAACTCCAGGCTAGTCCCTACGACTCGAACCTGACGAAACGTAAAAGATGAAACGTGGTCGAACGATCGATCGGATCGATGCCGAAACGATTTACGCGAAATCGGTGCTACTCCTATTTAAACTTTTATCCGAGGAACTTTTATCCGTATTCGTATACCCGTTGTGCCAAATCAGCGAAGAACACTCTACCGCGTCGGCATTTCTTGCTCGAATGCCGAAATGCCGAAATACCGAAATGCCCACACGTGGCCGACAGACGTGGACCGTGTCTCATCGCCAACGAACCAGCTAGATTTCGATCTAATTGGTCTCCCGAAGCCATTTCGGCTACATTTTCGTCCATCGACCCACTTCCACCCCTCCCGCCCTCTGCGGTTTTTCCATCTTGCGATAGAGTTGCGTTACACGCGGTAACTTATTAACTATACGTGTCTTACGAATTAAGACGCGTATCGTTAACGGCTACCGTCGATCGTCTCGAATAACGGTGACGTTCGTACGAGTGTAATCTCGAAGCTTCTCGCGTTCGACACGACCCGACCCGACCGACAGCCTCGTCTGTGTAATTCTTCGGATTTTCAGCCGCCATCACCGGAGATTAACGAAATTACAGCAGCGTGTCGTACGAGTCGGTTTATCGGGTCGCAGGCACCGAACGATGAAGATGAAACGAAAATTGGCGTATCTCTTTCGTGGTAAACGAATAAAACGACAAGTCGAAAGCGACGGATAAATCGGAAACGATTCGCCCGAGAAGTTTGCATTGGCTCTTTCAGCTTCGAAAGTTTTAACAGCTGATTTCCAGTTTCGAAACGTTAGACGCGACAAATGGCGATGAAGCTGCGATTGGTTTCGAAAAGCATCGTTCTGTCTTCGAGTTTAAATCATTGTGTTTGCTTGGGACGCAGATCCTACTACTTGTACTGGAAAGCGAGCGAATAACGGATTACGCTTGCTACGATGCAACTTTCTCTCGCTAATTAAACACCAGTTTAGGGATGTACGGTAGAATTCTATTTACGTTATATCGTTGGAGTATATAAACCAGTCGAGAGACAAGCTCGACGAATATTAAGTAAGCGGAGCGCGTATCTCGATTTTCACACGAAATTTTTCTCTCACGTTTATGTTGTTACGTCGAATGGAGTCTGGTCGACTAACTGCGTATCCATTAACAGTCGTAACGCGCTCTCAGAATGTTCAACTTAATGACGTATCATGAGCCCATTAGCTTATCAATGAGCAACCCCTTCGGTATGGGGGAATACGAAAATAAACTGTAGAACTCCGTGAGAATTCACCCACCTTTCTCTGTTCCCTTTTTCCCCAGTGTGCCACATACCTTCTCACACTTAGCCGCGTTAAAAGCAGACGGGCTTGCGTTACACATGGCACCAATCGTCGTCGTCGTCGTCGTCGTCGACGACAAGGACCGTAAGGGCAAACGATAAAACGTATTCCTCGTATTACGCTCGAAGAAACATATGTAAGGCGTTGTGCCTTTAAAAAACGGTCAGAGTTTGTTGTTGAAACAAACAACGTCATACAATGTCTTACGTCATCGTACTTTTTAAGAGAATCTAATTTATGGAAACAAACGATATTTTCTACCTCTACGGAATCGTTTGCTTCGAAAATTCGAGTAAACGTAGCGAAAGGTAAATTAATTTTAAAAGTTGATCGAACGCTACAGATTTTTTTGCTTAGAATCAGTACGCAAACTGGATCGAGTTTAATCTTTTCATCGTTTCTTATTTCGCGCACGTTTGAAATCTTCTTCGATGGAATACGAAGGATCGACTCGTATCGTACACACGCTTTCTTTATTTTCTCTTGGAAAAATCACAGCGCTCTCGAACTTCTTGGTATTGTTGCCGAGAACGTTCGATCGCTACGAGGCAAAGTAAAACGAGGTGGTGACGCCAGCGCCAGGCAACGATCTAGATCCGACCTAACGCTTTATCTTCCCTTTGCGTTATCTCGGACCGGTATAATATTTGAACAGGTTCCACGCGACATGCTCGCGCGATCCGTCAGTTTTCCAGTTTTGTAAGCATGCTCGCGCGCGTGCAACGTTCTCTCGTTGCAGCTGCGCAAGACACGAGAAACTCCGAGCTCATGGCTGAGCTGCGGTCATCCGCCATGTCACCGCACGTCGCGCGATAAAAAACGTAACATGGCCTTTTTCTCTTTCCTTTTTTTCGAAAGAACGATCCTTCTCTCCGCAACGTTGTTATCGTCGTCGGCGTCAACGTCAACGTCATCGTCAACGTCGTCGAGGCCGCGTTTACGATCGACGACCGCACGGGCCAGAGAACGAGGGTTGCGTTTCAAAAACCGCAGAAGAGAGAACACCGACGCGTTGCATCGCGTCGCTCCACGCTCATGGGAACACGTTTCGTTCTTTCTTTCCTTCTGTTTGGATTCCATTCGATCCACGAGACCCTCGCAAAAATGCTGCGGTAATCCCTAGTTGTTGCCATCTTGTCGAAGATATTCTGAGAAAAGACGCATTTCTCTCTCTCTCTCTCTCTCTCTCTCTCTCTCTCTCTCTCTCTCTCTCTGCTTCTTTTCGAAACGTAAACTCTGATTTTGATCGATAAACAAACCTTACGGTCAGTTGGTCGGGTTCGTATCTTGCAGTGTTGATCCGGTAATTTCATCCCTCGCCGATGTTTTCGGAAAGCTGATTTATCAATAAATTAATAAAACAAAGCGGTTGCCAGATGGTAGGTGCTAATCAGCGGTTAACCAATAATCATCGGCGTTTTAGGTAATTGGATATTCGGGCAAACAAGCGTTTTTCTGGCGTATTTACGAAGCACGAGCTTCCCCGTAGAAAATAAGCAGCTCCCGAACCCGCAGTCACATTACCCACGTGGGAAGCTTCGCTTACTCTCTGTTACCGCTTTCTCATTCACAGCGTTGAAGCACTGCCTCATCCGTGTATCTTGATCGTCCTTGCTTCGAACGTAGAATGGTCATCGATCCTGTCAAAGAAATCGGACGCCTGTTCTTTTGTTCCCTGTCGCGTGATGAATCGATCGTAAAGAGACACGTGGTTGAAACATTCGAGCATCCGCTTGTTGACGTGCGATTACGATAATCGTCCGTTTCGATTTTTTAAAGGTCCGTGCTTTTAAGCCTTGGTCGTTACATTCTATCCGTGTTCCTACAAAATAATTGAGATTTATACGTTTCTTACGAGCGTTGTCTCGTCTTTGAAACTAACGCGATAAATTAACCTTCTTACGAACGATTCGGCGTATTCGAAACCGTCGATACGAAATTTCTTTTCTAATAGATTGTGAACAAATAATTCAGTTCGACGGAACGATCGAACGCCGGTAGTAGGTGAGTTAGGCCCGAAGCTGATTACGAGCTAGTATCGTATTTCTGTTTTTAAACATCGATGCGTCAAACGGATACGAGGAAACGCTGTTTCCGTTTCGTTCTCGACGCATCGTTTGCAATTTACGACACGTTGCGTAAGAAATCCGAGGACCAATTGCAAAAGCACGCGTATCGCGAAAGGAGAAAGGGTGTACGAGTGGTTGCGATTTAATTAACACGCAGTGTGGCGATTGCTCAATCGAGAAGTATGCCTGGGTTGCCGAGCTCAGTCCCTACACACGTTGGTCAACGAGCAGTCACGATCGAATCGCGACATCTTTCGATTCCTTCGGATTCTTATCTCGTTGCTTAATTGATCGCGTCCGTTGACCCTTAATTATTCGACGATCCGCCTCGGATGACCCTCGATCCGCAGCCAGCCCTTCTCTCTTTTCCTTGCACAGCCGATTCCGGCGATCTCTTTGCCTCCTACACCTTGCCACGCTAGGAGAAACGGCTACGTTCTCTGTCGGTGACGCTGCCGGTCTTAATGGATGCTAATTCGACGACCGTATTGCGGTGCCGTTTCTTAATTAGCGGTCCTCACGAGCGCCGACTGCGATCAGTGTCCCGAGCTAATTACACGCTTCTAGATCTTCCAGTTGCTCCCATCGGTTGCGCTGTTCGCCTCCTGGCTTTTTCCAGCTGAAGTTACGACGTTTTCTGGTCGCCACGGCGTTTCCAGAGTACATTGGTTCGGCCGATGATAGGGTCCGGCCAGCATCGAGGAGAAAAGAGTTTTTGAGGGGCCGAAGAAGCCTCACGGAGGGGGGGGGCGGGAAGAGAGAGTGAGAGAGAGAGAGAGTCGGTCCATTAACATTCGGCGCGGCAAATTACAAGCCGAGACACTAATGGACCCAGCACGGGCGGTCCTCCGTCCATTGATGGTGGGTGGTGATGGTGATGGCGCGATGGTGATGCTGATGCTGATGCTGATGCTGATGCTGATGTTGATGGTAACGGCACTGTGTGGTACAGCGGTGGCTGGTGGCGGTGGTGTGGCGGTGGTGACGATGGTGGCGATGGTGGCGATAGTGGTAGTGCCGGTGTTGCTGCTGGTGCTCGTACTGGCAGTTGCGATGCCGATGCAGGTGTTTACCTGGCACGTCTTTCTTCCTTTCTACTTCACTCCGTCATTTCGCGGGACCAAGTTGAAGACGAGTTTTCGCGACACCGCAGTCTTCGAAAACGCCGGCGATAGAACCCGTCCCCGACATCGGTCGGTCTTGGTTTTTTCAAGCTTTTTCTCCGCTTTAAATCGAACCCGTTATATCCCGTGATCGATATATCGTATCGTAAGCGGTTAGTTGGCGCGTCTGTGCGCATCGACGATCGAGAGTTTTCGACACTGGTCGATCGGCTCGTGGCGAAAAATTAGCGTCGTTTCGCGGAAACGGGCGGAGCTCTCGCGTGGTTCAATGCGAACACGGAGCGCGATTGGCCGTGTTGTTCGCGGTGGCTGGAAAAACCGGTGGTGCGGTGCGCAGTCGCTGTCACTGGCGTAAAAAGCATCGATATCGGGTGCGACCAAGCGTGTTGCTGGCCCAAGAGCCAGCGTCGCGTCGCGTCGCGTTGCGTCGCGTCCCATCCCATCCCGTCCCGTCCCGTCCCGTCTCGTTTCGTCGTTCCATCGCGTTCCTTTCCTCTTTCGCTTCCCTTCGTGGTCTCGGCTTCTTGCGCATCTGCTTTTTACTTCGTTCCTTCGAGTAATTCGAGCTCGTGCCAAAAGAAGTCGGGGAATTTGCCGCGGCCGAATGCGCTCGAATTTGATGGTTCCGCTCCCAAATCCGGCCATCTCGCTGACTCTCGCTCGCCAGAAACGTCGTTACCTTTATTTGTTCTCCGCCGTTTCTTATTAACCTCCTTCCTGGTCACGTTCTCTTTACCTTTGCCCGTTCGCGGATCTCGCCGCGTCTTTTTCCCTCTTTTCTCTCGGTACGAGACATCGTCGTGAACGGTAGGTAGTCCCTCTGCGCGACAAAAATTCATTTGCCCGTGACGGCCGATATATGGTATCCGAGTAGACTGAACGACGCGCTGTGACGTTGTACACCTTCGAGCTACAGTTTCACCTAACATCTCACGGAGATAGCGCGATAATGTCGATCTTTTTTTTCTTTTTTTTTTTTTTTTTACGAAGCACGACCGACCATCAGTTTCTTACTGTTTGGCGAAGGTCAGAAGATGGTCACGATTTTCGAAATTCTGGTAAAATCCTCGTTTTGCTCGTGCTACAAACGACGGAAATTCGATCACGGTACTCGAAGAGTTTGCGGGACTAAAACGCGAAACAACTGGAAGCGACGAAGCGATTTCGAATAGACGTCTCTTCGTTGTGCTTTATTCCGGATAAAATGTAATTGACCGTCGTTTGCTCAGGAAGAAACTTCTCGCTTCCGTGCTTTGCACGAATCGTCTTCTACCTCGTTTCGCTTTTAAATAAAATCGACTTACTTGGCTCTTTCCCGTAGCAAGTTTCAAATTTAAATCGTAACGGTAGCGTCTGTCGCTGAATCGTCTCGGAGAAATTTCCATGTTTTCTGACCAATTAAGCGTCGCATCGATCGATCGGCGGATTCGTTCGTGACGCGCTGTACGAAGCCCAATTTCAGATGCCCGTTTAGATAATGTCGCGCGTGTGAAGAAAAACCGCGAGAGCCCATTCGTCATGCCCCGACGCGACCAAAGAAAGAAAAATCAACGGTAGGGACAGGAGTAAGAGATTGGATTTACGAGGCAATTTTCGGCAAGCGATCCGTTAATTTGCGGACGATACGTGGCGATAAATTCACGGAAATCGCGGTTATCGATCTTTCTTATGGGACAGCGGTCACGGAGGGAACGGAAGCCGGCACGAGATCAACGGATCTCGTTAATTAATAACCCACGCGTCTTATTAATCGGCCGCGATCCGACTTAACTCGCACATCTCCGGATACTCGACGAATTCTTTCCGCCGAAGCGAAGCGGACGAAGAAGATTTTCATACGCGGTTGCGCGTATCGAGTTCATATTTAGGAAAAACGTTGTTACGTATTAACGACGAATTGAAATTTATAGCCTAGAGTCGACAACTCGATATACGCAACGCGCGTTTGTTCGCGTTTGTTCGCGTTAATGAAAGTTTAATTTATCGTGTGAATAGGAGGCGAGAACTAGGAAGAGAGCACGGAAATTGACATGGAACCAGCGCGGAGTTTACACTCCCACGTAGCGGGATACATGATTCATCGGCATCCTCTTAATTGTCTTATTTGGTCGAGCGAAAGTAAGCAAAAATTCCACCGCAGCCCGCTAAATCGACCAACGAACGGAATTACGCGCCACGTGCATTTGATCGTTGATCGATCGCTTTCCATCTGGTCGCGTCTATCCTTCGTGTTTGCTCGAAATTCCTTGTTTGCCCAGAAGATTTTCGGGCCTCGTATTTTACCGCCCATTTAGAACCATTATCTACGAGACATCATAACGCGTTACGCGCCAAAGATAGGTTCCTCGTTTGACTTATTAGTTAACGCGTCCTTCTATAACATACCACCTACTGTTACTTGTTCGCGGAACGTGTTAATCGGTAGTTTGCGATTCGATTATACGATTGGCAAACAAATTGTAGGATCGGATAGTAATTTTGAGGATAGTATCGCCTTGTTTTATCGTTCGTTTGTTTATAATTTCGATATAATATCGAAGTTGCCGCGAAGTGTCTCTTTTTCCAACGATCGTCGACGCTAATTCCGTCTAATTCATCAGACTTCGAGCTGTCAGTCCGGCAACTGACGATCGAAATCGCACCAGCTCTCTTTGATTTCTACGATATTCGCGCGTAATATAAAAACAGAAAAGCATCGATGACTTTCTAATTTTCCATCGTTGGCGAACATATCTCCGAGTTTCGCGTGGAATCCGGATACAGCGTGTAGCTACCGTTGTAGCCTATGTGTAGTGCCGTTGCGGACCCCGAATACAACGTCGTGAATTGTTCGTTGTATCGTGAGAATGAACGATCCGATCGATTCGATGGTAGGTGCGTATTGTAAAAATGTTTCTCGTGGGATTTTCTATAAATCCTGAAAAGTATAAATTATAAAGTGTGGCTCCTACGAGCTTATCGCCGGTCGTGAATCCCTCATTGTTAGAAGCGACGTTAGGATCGACGGAAGATTGGATCGTGATCGTGCGCGATCCTCGTAACCGAGAGTTTCGTTTAGTTTCGCCTAACTCTTTACAGCGTAGAATTCAGAATTTCAGAATCGGTAGGAAATCAGCGTCTTCTTCTTGCCGTGAAAGATTTCACATTGTTCTACGTTGATTCCGATTCCTTGCTTCTTCTCGCTTGGCGTTTCGCAATTTCTTCAACTCAAAGTATACGACGTAGCAGACGCGAAAGAACGCGTAACTGCTAATTGCCAACGTCGAATAACAAAGTTCTAACAATCTGATAGCACTTTGCGGTATATGTAACTCGCCTATGTGTACTAGATTCGAAACTAATATCCGTGTGCCGATCTCAAACTTTGCGGAAACAAAACTCTGCCAATATATGCATCGATCTAACGAACGAGGACACGAACAGGTGCTTTACATCCTACAAAAATCATCTCTCGGAAAATTATCGTGGCGGAAATCCACGAACGAGACTACTTTTTCCCGCGAATCAAGGTTTCTTGCAGCCTGTATATAACTCCACTTGCCTGCTATTTTCGCGTAAACGTCGCGCAAAGCGCAATCGATCTGGTATCGACGGCTATTCATCGTGCCCCCGCCATAATTCTCTGTTCCCGGTTGTTGGTCGCAGCAGAGACAGCGACATATCGGTTCAAGACATTCCGGTCGCGCGTATACAATTTATGGTTCACGGTTTCCAGTTTACGGTTCACAGTTTACAGTTTACGGTTCACAGTTTACAGTTTACAGTTTACAGTTTACAGTTTACAGTTTACAGTTTACAGTTTACAGTTTACAGTTTACAGTCTACAGTCTACGGTCTACGGTCTACGGTCTACGGTCTACGGTCTACGGTCTACGGTCTACGGTCCACGGTCCACGGTCCACGGTCCACAGTCCACAGTCCACAGTCCACAGTCCACAGTCCACAGTCCACAGTCCACAGTCCATAGTCCATAGTCCATAGTCCACAGTCCACAGTTTACAGTCCACAGTTTACAGTTTACAGTTCACAGTTTACGGAGCGATGGCAAGCCCTGGATGGTGATTCCGCAGCAAATACAAGTCGTCCTTCCGTTCTTCCATCTGCGAGATTTTCTTGCTCGTGGACGCGTACGATCGATCCTTATGGGCCGAACCGCGATCTCGCCACATATAGAAACCCGAACGAAGAAAGGGGAATCCGGGAGAAACGCTTCGAGCACGAAGAACACCTGGGTGCGCGGTCCTTTACGGTTTCGATTAATTCCACTCTGCGGTTTTCTTTTTCGTCCGCTCTTCTTCTTTTCCTTCCTCTTACCGAGAAACAAAAGAAATCGCCAGCGAGTGATTAAACATTTGCAGTCGAGACGAAAGAAATGCTTCGGTATTTGATAAAAGCGAACGTTTCCAGAGCGGACAGCTCGATGATTACGTGGTTGGGCAAAAATCTCGATCGTCCGTCTTCGAGCAACTAACTTTCGGTATTCTACGAAAATTTCTACTTTCGATTTGCGATAAAATACCTGGGATCCTTTTCATTTTCCAATGGTAGGCTGTTCGTCGCGTAACGACGAATATCACGCTAAAAGCTAAGAACCAAAGCTAAGAATTTAGTTCTGCAGTTTCATATAACGTTTGACTCGAATCTTTTCTCTTACGCCGTAGATCACATTACAGTTTCGTAAATTTGTAAATCTTCCACGATCACGAAAGATCGGTGCGAAAGCACGAAATAGATTCTTTCCCATTTGGAATCTCGTTAGTTCCTTCTTATATTTTTATAGGCACGCCGCTTTTACGATCTTTACACTACGCTCGGCGTTTATTTACTTTCCGATTGACCGATTATCTATCCAACTAGAGATTCGATTTCGTTCCATCGATTTCAGTCGATTAAGCCGAAAAGCTTCGTAAATTGGCTATCGTAATTGAATCTTAATTGCAAGTTATTCGCTCGCGTTTTAAAAATTGTTCGGTTCCAACGTACGTCCTTCGTTTCGTCGGATAGAGGAACGTGAAAATTTTCAACTACGAGTCCGATTATCGCGCCGATAATACCAACTTCAACGAGTGTACGCGTTTATGCCTAGTAGATCGCGATTGATACGCGTTATGCGCACGCACGTCGAGCGAAATAAATCTTGTTGGGTGTCGTGAAGCTGCCTGGATACATCCACGTTGCCCATTATAATTATCAGAGAGAATGGTCAACCATAAAGTGGCTTCGTTTTATCTTCTCTTGAACAACGTTGCTGCCTCCGAGAAGCACAAAGCAGAATGACGATACTACTCGACTGGACGGAACTTTACTGCCCGTCGAGTCCCTGATTGATACATGCTGCGCGCACACACCATTCTTTGATGCAATCATATTCGCCTGTAGATGTAGATATAGATGTAGATGTAGATGTAGATGTAGATGTAGATACACGTAAATACACGCGAGCAGTACAGTAGCGTACTTGTTCGACTAGCGACACGTTGTTGAGCCCACGTTTCCAGAGTTATTCGTAAAATGTAACGAGACAATTTGTCAGAGATAAAACAGTATGGTCCCGTGTCGGAGGAAGTTTAAACGTTTGCTGGTTCGAAACGAGGTTCGGCTAAAAATGAGACAAAAGTAAAGAGATATTTCGACGATATCGTCTTGTCTATGGAATGCCTTTGGATCGCAAGCGACAGGGAACGCGCATTTTCGCTAAATCATAGGACGCGTGCGTCCCACATTCGTTAATAAAGTACACGATAGTGTAATTACAGTGTACTTGACACGATATCGTAGCGAGACGGCTGCGATCGTACCGGTTAGATCAGCAGAGTACATAATATAAAGTAAACATTCTACTTTACGCCGTGTTACGCGAAAGATTATTTTATCGCTCCGATACAACTCGTTTAGTAATTTCACGATTTTATGACAAAAGTATTCGATCGAGTTTTCGTTTATCGGAGAAGGATGGTCGTATCCGCGAGAAGAACGCGATACGAGAATTTCGAGGATTCGGCGGTGCGTTTTAACGTTAAATGCACGCTTTTTGCGAACAACGTGTTACATGCAAGACGAAGAAAGTACAGCGAAAAGAATGGTCGGGAAGATTGGTCGGGATAGATTCGATGGAACATAACAAGAAACGAGAAATCGGTCATTTCGAAACGCATTACACGAAACGCGCGGTGAAAACGTAAAAAGGAAAAGTTGCACGAGCAACTCGATTCTTTCTAAAATAACGTGTCCCTCAGGATGTATACGTATATGCGATACATATACTGCGTATACGAGGTTTTTCTAGTCGGTGGTGGGTACCGCGTTCGGTTCGTTACGTTCCTGGCTAGCTTAGAAGGGAATATTCACAGACAGAAGTCAATAAATCCAAGCGATGATGCTCGACGTGGCCTGCTGCTGGCTGGACCGGACCGGTAGTCGAGAAGAAACTCGCTGCCGGCGAATAATGGCCGTGGAATCGTCGCTTCCGTTTATAGAGATACCGGCTGCGGCCTTCTAAGCGCTCGCATACGCGATATCCTCGATGCAAGAAGTCGGCGGAGAAGTTGCGCGTGAACCAACTTGCAACCAGCTGCGCTCTCGACAACGGCCACTCGTTTTACGGAGAGTTCCGTTGGTCGACGTAAGTAAGATCGGCAACGATGCCGGATAAAAGTCGAATTTCCGAAAGTAATACGAAAGAGCGCGCTTACGACCGCGAATATTCTCGATGGCTGATTTCGAATCGACGGGAGCATCGACAAACGTAATTTTACCTTAATGTCCGAAGAAACACGTCGTTCGTGTTTGTAATAAATCGCGATAAAGATGGCGAATTGGCGATACGGCCGCTCTCTTATATCACGATATAATATTATATGGTTAGCTAAACGTAGAATGGCGAGGAACGAGGTTAACGCGTAAAATCCGCGTGGATAACGATAAGCCGGATACGTTTCATCTCGTTTGAATAACTCGAATGACGTACGACTTATCCGTGAGATCGAACGCGAATTCCGTGCCACGCGAAGCAAAGAAACTGCGATTCCGTCACATTCTACTACAGTCGAGGTGAGCGAGTCGTTCTACTCGGTAACAACTCGCTCCAATTTGTCGAGTGTCCTTAGAAAATACCGAGGGAATATTCGACTCGATCGAACCAGTCGGACGAACGTGCGCTCGATTCATCGGAGAAAAATTCTTCCGATCTCGCAACGACCAAAGGAGGCGGCGCTAGTTACCCTTAAGAGGACTCGTTTCTCTTCGTTCTTCCTATCGACGGTTTCTCGCGAAACCGAGTCTGATCCATCAGGGAGCACGATGCGAGTTCTCGAACCAACGATCGTTGCGAACCGGTAGAAAGAAAGGCGTTTCTTTATAAAGCGTTTATTCTCTGCCGGACGCTGCGCTGTTTCCACTTTACCTTTGCGGATCGCGTCGCAGCCTACGGCCCTCGGTGGAAAGCTCGCGAAACGTTTTGCCGTTTCTTTCGGGTTATCCTGGCGAGATTTTACAGTTGGCTTCCTGCCGACGGAAGCGAACGATTACGCGAAATAATAAAGGAAAGGTCTAATTAGGGGCCGGGGAGAAAGAAACGGAATGCGTGCAGTCACAGTTCGCCAAGATGAAAGCGTTTCCGCGAATAGACCCGATTTTTATGACAGTTTCGGCGGAGCGCGCGACCTTAAATTCGTCGTTGGCAAACTGCCGCGAAGCATCGGGCTCTTCCGTTTTCCAAACCTTTCGCGTGGAAACTTTCACCGCTCTTATTTCTCAGTCGGAGCAATTCCCCTTTTCTTCTTTTCTACTTCGCCCTTCGTCTCCGGTTCGACGCCTTCGAGCAAAAGATTCGTCCTTCTTATTCGTCATAGAACGTTCGTTCCGAAAATAATAATTCTCGTCGATTTACCGACGAACGACAAAATCTCGTCCGCGTCTATCTCCAACTTTGCTAATGCACATTATTTTTACGCTGTTACAGATGCACGTCGAAATACGTGGGAGAATACTGTCAACATCTGAACCCGTGCCACACGGGACCACGCTGTCAGAACGGTGGTTCGTGCAGGGTGAAGGAAAGTAGCGGGGGTGGTACACCTTCGTTTACCTGTTCCTGTCCTGTCGGATTTACCGCGAGCCTGTGCGAGATACCCATCGAGAACGCGTGCGACTCATCTCCGTGTTTGAACGGTGCCACTTGCAATCTGAAATCGCTCCGCGAATACGTTTGCACCTGTGCCACTGGATACACCGGTAAGGACCTCTCAGTAATTTCATTCTCTAAATCGACCAAAAACAAGAAAAAAACGAAACGCCTGATTTTTACGGAGAAAAAGAGTCGTACGCGTAATCCGACTCGTTCTCCGGTCACGGTGTTTCTTCCAACAACTTTACAGAGTAGGCTTCGCACGTTTATCGTCGCACAATTATTTCGCAAACACGTTGATTATAGCGTCCGTCGAAACGTTAAACGCCACGTCAAAACGATATACGATATAATCGAGTTTAAATTTAGATTGGAAAACGCGCTTCGAGCAACGCTCGAATAGCAACGATCGAAATAGCTCGAAAACAATTAGCCGTAAGAAGAAAGAAAAGGGAATGTAGAAGAAAGGACGCGATAGACGAAACGATAAAAACCCGGTGCTCGCATTGTCTTTTGCATCGATAGGATGAAGACGGTGTACCGAGAACGGAGGATAGGTAGCGGCCGACGACCGCCAAGCTGCTGGCGCGAATTCGTATTACCGAGAGAGATTGACGGAGTAAAACGAGAGACGCGAACGAACAGCGGCGGCGCGGCGAATCAACGGGTACCTTACGCGTACTTGCTCGCGTAAAAGGTCGTCGATGGACCGATCGTAGAGATAACCGCGGCGGTCGATGCGTTCAAAGGCATTCGCGTGTCCGGGGGCTCTTCGTCGAGAGAAACGCGCGAAAGAAGAATTTGCTCGCATGGCGGAAGTTTCGGTGCGTAGCCGAACGAGTATTTTTTATGGGCCGGCTTTACGCAGGCGCACGTGCTCTCTTGACAAATTCGTAACGATGTAAGAGAAGGAGAAAGAAAAACGAGGACGAAAGAAGAGGAAGGGAAGAAGGAAGAAAAGGAGAAGAGAAGCTTGTGCCAGCCGGATAATTGGCGGAGAGAGCGATACAGCGTTTCGCCGCGGCGGCGGTACCTTTGGGCCAGTGGTTCTCACATTTAAACTACCAATTTCCCTGCTTTCTGTCTTTAACGTTTGTCTTGCTTTATCATCCTCGTATTAAATTATTCGTATCGGCAAAGTGTAGTTAGCGGCTAGTAATCGGTAAAATTAGTGAAAATCTCGAGATATCCCGCGAAACACAAAATTGTTACCGTCATTTGGATAAAAAAAAAAAAAAAAGAAAAAATTTGGAAGATGCGAAGAATTCATATACGCAATTCGATTCGTTTCGTTGCTTTCGTTGCTTTCGTTACTTTCCGTCTCGACGATGGCGCGTTATTCGTTGATAACGCGAAATCGTCGGAGAACCAGCGATCGTTGCTGGCGAGTGCGCGAGATCGCGCGCAGATCCAGAGGCAAAGACGTCTTAGATTCGGCAGAACGACGAACCACGACTCTGGTAATTAGTTTCGCTGAGCGGTGACCTTCGAGAGCGGAGGAATAAGATTTTACGTAGATAGCAAGACTTTGTCACCGTCGTCGCCACCGTCTTCCACGATATCTCTCTTCTCGACCGGACGCGAACCTCGGCACGGGCGATTCGTAAAATCGTGGTAAACGTCGTACCCTTAGCCGTATCACGGCCACTTGCCAGCGTGCGATCGACGGGAAAAGATTAAATTAATACCAACGTCAATTTTAGCGTCCGGTAGCATTCGATTTCTCGATACGTACACGTATCTAAGCGGTACCGTTCGAACTTTTAGTTATTTTCGTACGATATACGCATCTTGCGCTCCCTATTGCAGCGTAGTTGACCATTCCTCTCTTAAATCTTTACGTTGTTAAGCTGTTGTTACGTCGTAAGCTTCCACGTGCATATATTATACGTTTAAATTCTTGCATTCTCGCGTACATTCTTACACGGATACGTACCTCTGCGTAACGCATTTGGTCGTGACGGGGTTGATCCATACTCGTACGGCAGGATGGGACGCACCCCTCGGCCTTCATCCTCCCTTTCGCTGCCCTTCGCTGCCCTTCGCTCCCCTTCGCACCCCTTCGCTCCCCTTTTATTCGATTCTTCTTCGGCTCGATCTATCCGCTAGCAGCTGCCAAGCCTTCGTTATCCGTTTTACTTAACGATTCGAAAATGGGATTTCTGTGCAAGTACGCGAAGAAACGCTTTCTAAACGAGCAGAAAGCTTCGTGCGACTGTACGTCTGTTGTTTCTCTACCGGCTGTCCGAAACTTATACTTAATATATATCGTAAAACTATATACGTAACACGTACAGGGTAGAGGGGGCGATCCATGGTATTTAAAGTATCGTTATATCTGATAACTGCGATTGTAATAGAGCGTATTACCGCAGCTTTAAAGTATGCGCGAATATATCGTTAACGACGACACGGCCGTGGCTGTGGAACGATCTTTTCGCAATTCGATTTACAGAGTTCGGTCGAGATTTCCGTACGCCGTTCAAAGTGTAAAAGGCTCGTCGTGTATCTCTACCATCCGTTTTTTTTTTTTTTTGTTCTGTGTGTTCCAGGCGAGCACTGCGAACGACAAGACCACTGCGCCTCGTCGCCTTGTCGAAACGGGGCCGAGTGTCTGTCGCTGGAGGACAGCTACAAGTGCACGTGTGCACCCGGCTTTACCGGGCCGAATTGCGCGGACGACATCGACGAATGCGACAGGAACCCGTGCAGACATGGCTCCTGCAAGAACATTCACGGATCGTACAAGTAAGTCGAACGACATCGTTAACGGGGTTCCCCCCCCCCCCCCGCCCCCGATACTTTACGTATCTTCTTTCGACGTACATTGCGCTCTCGCCTTTTTCCACGAAACCACGATGCCGCTCGATTTTCCGTTAACCTATTCCACGATTTCATCGGTCCTCCTTCCTCCTTACTTCCGTCTGCATCTCTCTCTCTCTCTCTCTCTCGCTCGTTCCATCGGCAGGACCAGACCGATGCGCATCGTGGCAACTACGTACTCCACGTCAATTTTTATCACCGTTTCGCCAGATCCTGTTATCCCATCGGAGGAGATCTCCTATAGTTTCGAACGCTTCGATTGCTTTTTAAAACTTTTAAAGCTGTACGTATACGAGCACAACGTTTAACGTTATATTTACGTTACCGAGTTCGATTTTCGCTCGTGAAATTCTGTCTACGCTTAATACAAAATTGCGCGTGATTTCGGTAATTCAACGATGAAACGGTTATTGCTGTTACACTTTCGAGATATAGTACCGCGCGAGTATACCGAAATAAGTAAATACCGAAAGTACCGAAATAAATAATAAAGTAAGCTTGCACGCAAGAGCGTGTTATACCATTACGATATACATATATACATATGTGCTTGTATATTTTGCGTTTACGACAAATAAGACGGTAGGACACCGAAGTTGGCAGGACGAGAAGGAAAAGAGAAAAAAGAGGGGGTTGCGGAAAAGAAACGAGCTCGCCAAAAACTGGTTCCACCGGGTAACTTAAGGCCCGGCGGCCGCGGCGCGGCGCGGCGCGGAGAACATAAATCCGCGCTTTGTTGAGATCGAGTCGAGATTAATCGAGACCGGAGTCGAGTCGACCGCGCGAGAGCAGATAATGTCGCTGGCTGCGACGTTATATCGAATTATATCAACCGGACGCCGATGCAGACGCCGAGTGTGCACGCCGCGCTCTACACGTACGCTCCACCCCTTTTCGTTTCGTTCGTCGGGAAGAGGCGCGAGACAGGCGGTTTCGTATCTCGTCCAGGCTGCGATCGCCCTCCGAACGTCTTCCTCGTCTTTCTAGCTTTTCTAGCTTTTCTAGCTAACGCACCCATAATACGGTTCGTCTCCGACAGCGAGGCTCGATGCAAACGACCACGTACGTACTGAAAGATAGAAACATCGACGAATGAATATTCGGAAACATTTTACGCGGCTTAACCTCGCTACCCCTTTCGGTCGTAGTTTTTTACCACTACGCTTACTCTACCGCTCGGGGGATATCGATACCTTCTTGAAAAGTCTATCTCGGCAGCTTCGCAGAGGCAATATCGCGTCGGCATCGCTCGCCCGTAATCGCAGAAGCAAGGATGTATTCGCGCCACCGCGATATTGGCTTACGTAGAATACGGCAAACGGAGGAGAAAGAAGGCGACGTTAATGCCGGCGCGCACCCTTAATTGAACGGTATCTGGTTAACACGGACGAGGCAAACTCATACTTGGATAGAAATAATCGAGCTTTAGCCGGCTAATAAATATCGGCGAGGGGTTAATCGCACCGCTACCCAATAATTCCGTTTAACGTCGTTAATCCGCCTCTGCCTGTAGAGCGTAGACCCTGTAACCTTTCCTCGCCAGGGATAGTTAACGCCGCGTATACGAATCGACGTACGCGCATCCCATTAAACCTCGGATACACGCAGGAACGCGTGGTCTTTCTTCGCCTGTCTCTCGAAACCTTGTCTGCCAGTCTGCAACCGTCTTCGGAAGAATCGTATTATCTATCGGATATTTGAATGTTTTCGTATTTTCTCTAGAGAAAGAACCGCTATCGTCTCTCTCTTTCTCCCATTCTCCCATTCTCCCATTCTCCCATTCTCCCATTCTCCCATTCTCCCATTCTCCCATTCTCCCATTCTCCCATTCTCTCATTCTCTCATTCTCTCATTCTCCCATTCTCTCATTCTCCCATTCTCCCATTCTCCCATTCTCCCATTCTCCCATTCTCCCATTCTCCCATTCTTCCATGCTTCCCGCCTTCTTTCGTCGCTGTCGCCTCTGCAACCCTTTGCTCCGCCTTTCTCCGTCCACCGATGCCTCTTGCGCTCGAGAAGCAATAACGTTCAATTGGGTCTAATAAAGACTTTGACGTGGCGTGTCTGACCGCCAGGTGGTGCTGGCCGAAGCTGCTACGTTATTAAATAGTTAGGTTGAATCGGTGGCCGAGCATATCGCCGCGTCGAGGACAAGCACTCGATCCACCGACTCGATCGACTCGATCGACTCGCGATAAATAATCGAATTCCAACTACGAAACGTCCGATATCGCTAACGTATATGACAATTATTTCCACTCGTACAAGTTGCTTATGCAAGTTGTCCGTAATAACGATCAAACTGAAATCTCGCGTTTCTAACGTTCGAGAAAGTGCACGCGGTTGGCCGAGTGTGCGCGCGTGCTCGCTGCTCAGGGCAGGATGTGATTTATGAAACGATCTGCTTGAAGTAGAATTTAATTGAGCGGAGGCGGGGGAAAAGGAAGGCCACGTGGACCGACGTTCCTTAACCTTCTAACCGGACGCGACGATGGATCCGCAACGGATCTTAATAAATTACGGCCTCCGCAGCAATTTCGAACCTCGTTGCGATTCAGCCCGCAGAGTCCGCGCTTCTTTCCAGCTTCCAGCCGAAACTCGCATCTGGATCCCGCCTTCTCGTATCCCGCAATGCGTCCACGTTTCTCTCCTCTTCGTCTTGTTCCCGAATCAACGAATACAGTTTCGATCGCGATCTCGTCAACGTCTTTTCCTCTCCGAAAACTTTTCCCTCGTATTTCCACCCGAATTTCCCTCTACCCTTCCAAATTTTCTCCACTCCTGTACCTACGTATTCCCGTGTGGTACGAGCTTCGGCTCGACTAACGATAAGTTAGTCGATAACGACGCAAATTACGATTTCGGTAAAATATACATCGACCTATAATCGCCTATAAATAGCAAATATTTGGATCGGATAGACCTTGAGCAATATTTTCTCTGGTATAAAAAAAAGATCGCTATTTCGTTCGGAATAGTGGACTGTGAGGAATCCGTAGATACCAATTCTTCTAATCAGCATCCCTTAAATTTAAGCAACAGTGTGAACCATTTTTCCGCTACGATCGACCGTTTTGTCTCAAGTTGCCGATTAATCGACGAACAAGTGGTCATGCTCGAGAGCAGAAAGTTAAAGGCGATCACGATCCACTATGTATCTACGTTAATCTCTAGAGAGATGAAAACGTGTTGCGCGATTGTCGTTAACCTTGAAACCGAAGCGGAAGAAGAAAGTGATCTAAGGAAGAGGTGTTGGCGTTCTCACAGCCTTGCTCTACGTTTCGACCGTCTGCATCGCTGACAACAACCGCTGGCGGAGGTGTGCCCGTGGCCGTGTCACGTAGCAAAGCCTGGCCTACCGACGATTCACGAGCATTAGTCGGCAACTCGGTTTTCGAGTCGTTTCCACGGAATAAAGGAAGCCTTAGACGAGGTCAATCGGGTCTGTTTCTCTCGTGGAAACAGAGCACGAAAGAACAGAGGGGAAAGAAGAACGGAGTGGAAATAAGGATCTCGAGCGATTCGAAGAACCCGTTTCTTGGCCGCGACACCGACCGCCGCCCGATAACTACGTGCCTCGAATGCAGACGCGCGGCGTTTTCAAATTTCGCCCAACTACGCGCTCGCCTAGCCGCGTCACGATCTTTTTCCACCATCGAGGACCTTTGTCTATCCGGAGAAAATACGCAGACGTTGAAGACGTTCAACCTGGGTTGTCGTATTATCAACGGTGTTGTTGATACGCATCGAGAAGACCGGGGGCATTCGGATTTTTCGAACACGTTGGCTGGAATTCTTCTCCGGAGGTCCATTACGTGCTTCGAGTACGAGAGTATCAACGTATGCAAAGCGAGTGCAAAGTAACGCGACCAAAGTTCTGCCCGTCTACTTTACCCCGAGATATTGAAAATTTGCCTTTTGCTCGTCCATCTCCTCTCGTATAATCGCTTTGTCGCGAATAGTCTTGCTCCGTACGGAATTACACATGAAATCCTATTTAAACGTAATTCAAAGATATACCAGCGATTTATGCTAATTCTCGCTAACGATATAGCGTAAATGAAAGGTAGAAAAGGTTGAAAAGAATCGAAAGGTAATGACGATAACGCGTCGTATAGTTATTGTGCTGTGTGTACGATTATACGATTACACGATGTATAGCACTTTATGGGAAGGGAGCTAAGGTTTTCAAAGAAAAGAAAAAAAAAAAAAGAAAAAAAAATCGACGAAACAATCGTTTAATGGAAAGAAGGCACCTTCTGCACCTTGGTGCGTATTTCGACCAAACAAGAGCTGCGTATATCGGCTGGAGAAGTTGAACGCGTGAGATTAATCCTGTAAAACTCGATCGAGCTGTCAAGGTTAAATTCCGTTGCTTTTTTTCCAGTCTTTTTAGAGAATGGACGATGCAAACGAGCTATACGTGTCGTTATTCTCCTTTTTCGAGGACGATCGTGGAAAGCTTAGAAATTAGTTCTATTTATATAATAACCACGATCCAGAAAAAATGTGCAGCGGACGCTGTTAATAACAACCTATCTATGTAGCTCGGATCGGACACAAGCTCGAGTAACAGCTTTCGACGCTGAATCGTAAAAAGAAATTATCGATGATTCGACGAGCCGACTGGCCAACGATTGTTTAATTACCGCTACAGTACGCGTCGTATCGGTCGCTCTTCCACTACTTATAATCACGCGGAACGTCGTAGGCGTTGAAGGATAGTCGCTCGATCTACTCGGACTAGCGTAGCAGCAACATCTATCTACGTTCTACGTACAAGGTTTTTCACTCGGGCGTGTATGATCTATCGCGTTATTCGCAGCACGATATTTACGCCATACGTAATCTATACGATGGATTCGTTCTAGTCCAACGCAAGTGCGGAATTGGGCAAATCCCCGTACGAAAATTATGTAATTCCTCGTTCGAATTTTCACATTTTTAATTCTCCTAAAAATACAATAAATAATCGACGGAGCACGAATCCTTCGTGAGTTGCGGAAGCGAGGGAAAAAGGAATCGAAGCATCGATAGTTTGATAATCTTCCCGCGCGTTTGTTCGAAACATTCTCAAACAGGTTTATCGAGTTTGCTACACGTATATACTTGCTACTACGTTTCTTTAAAGCATGTCTCGTTTAAAATATTTTATTCTTTTCTATATTTAACCTCTTCTTTTCTATGGATTCGCTCGATAACTGTAACTATAATTGGCTATAATTCGCGCAACACTCTATGGATACGACGAACACGAGACCAAGTCGCTTCGACTTTTCGCCGATTCGCGGTAAAATTGTGCAAACAGCAAGAATATTCAACGGGGAAGTTTATCGTCGAGAATCGTCTGACGTAACGATTATCGAGCCCAATTCAGGCAATTACGACGGTGGGAAAGCGCCCTGCGCCAGTGTTCCATTAGCCGCGTTAGTCCAACGTTATGCTCCTTATTTTACGCGCGGTGCATCCGTTTACGTCATAACCCCGGACACACAATACCCGACGCGAAATTAATCGTTGCTCAAGCGTAACGATTAATCCGGCAAATTAAAAGTTTCGTCAGGCCCGAAACATCATGATGAAAGACGACTGTATTTGTCAGAATTGCCAGAATGGTATTCATCGATAGATACGTGCCATTGGACTTGCCACCTATGAAACAAACGGACATAGTTCAAGGATAAATAGTCTGTGCTACACGCGACGGTACAAATATTTTTCCTTTCGCGCACTCGTATTCAGAAATAAGATTATCGTCGAACGAAACACGTACAAAGTAATTTCAACGAACAAAGACACGATTCCTACTAATAAAATAAGGCCGCTGTGCGAAGCGGTCTCGTTTCTCGTTTCTCGTTTCGCCAAATATAACGGAAACGCTGATGTATAATCAATGAGACGATCTAGATCTCGGTTCCATTGGAACAACATCGTGTAGCAGTCCCGTGCGAAAGAAGAAGGAGAATGCGCGGGAACCGGGAACCGGCGGCCGGAATATCCTTGCGACATCCGTTACATTTATCGTAACGCGTGGATCGTTTTTCCCGCGATTTCCATCGACCTAGCCCATCGTCGCCCATTTGCGTAATGTTCGTAATCGATGAACCCACTTGCCGTCAAATTGAAGTTTCTGCTTCGTTAACCCTCGTACGAGCAACCGGACGAATACTCGGCCACCGACAGCTACCGACAGCTACCGATTCTTTTACGTCTCTCTACTAATTATTTACGAAAGAGAAGGAACAACGCGTAAACGTACATTTACATAACGTTTGTACCTTGTATCCGATGAAATAAACGACATGGAAGGAGTCACACGGGATCTACTCATTTTTCGATCACCGTTCACGCGATTGACATTTTCTCTTCTCTCTTTCGTTCCATGTCCAACGCGAAGTTTCTCGATAACGCCGTAACGTTATAAAGCTGTAACCAACCGAAGCAACGCGCGGGCCAAAGTGGAAGGTTATTATTAGCCGGGAGAATACTTAATATTTCGTGCGAGAATGTTTTCATCGATGGACTTAATAGCCTCGTAAAAATGATGGAGAAGGAGCGTCTGAAGAGAGACCTGACCGCTCTCCCGTCCCTCGATCGTTCGTGATTTCAATCTGCCCGCACCGTTCCAATTTCGCATCAATTAAATCGGTGGACCTCGTATAAACGGCTGTTATCAATTTACAACGTTACCAACGGTCGAACCGTCGTCTAACGCGCCGTCGTGGTTTCCGTTAAATTCCTCGTCTATCCTTTTTCTTCGGTTTCTTTTTTTCCTTTCCTCGTTTACACACGCCGCGATTAAGGCCAACCTTTACCCGTTAAAACAACGCAGGGGATATTGTATCGCTCTTATCGTAAGATATTTTTCCGAACAAGCTGCAACACCTTCGCTACGATCCTGCGATTCGCTCGTGTTCCGTTCGTCCTGTCGACACGCGAAATATAACTGGACGTCGCGTCGCGTCGATTCTGCTCGCCAGAGTGCAACAGCCTTCCTGCACTACTTCACCTTCCGAAGGTGTCGCTTGAAACTCCAAGAATCCGCGTGGTAGACGCAACGATCTTGTTCGCCTCTTGTTCTCTCCCGATCTTCCTCTCGTTCGTCCGGGAACGATCAGGGAAACCGAACAAAACGACAGGAAACGGAAGGTTCCTCGGAGGTCGCGTTCTCGATGACACCGACCCACTCGTCCTCTCGATCTAGTCCCATTGGTTTCGCGCATCGGTCCACCTTTTTGCATTTATCGTGCGCGCGTGCAGACTCTTTCTTACTCGCCGGTTTGCTTGCGCGTTGTTTCGAACCGAAATCGCTTCATTTTGCAATGTGATCGCGTACGCGTTGCCCGCGACGCAATTGACCCGTCTCGAGATATCATCCCTCGCCGTGGACAGATCCTCGAGCCACGACTTGCTTCCGGTGTAGATTGATTTCGTGATTGGACGCGGGAAGGAAGGATTTGCGTATTATCGGCGTTCCGTGGAAGGGATGGTTGGTTTCTTCGACGTACCTCTTTTTTCTTTCTCTTTCATTTTTTTCAATTATCGGACGTATCTATAACGTAGCAAGCTACGATACCGCTTTCAAGTGTCTATATGCACCGTCCAGGTTACCATCGTTACGTAGGTTACAGTTACGCAGTCGCGATCCCCAAGTATTGCTGAGACGTATACACTAATAATAGATCGACGAATGAAGATAACATTTGCAACTTTTTGTAGCTTTCGTAGCTTTCGTAGCTTTCGTAGCTTTCGTAGGATCGTAAATTCGAAAAGTTATAAATCATGTATATAAGAATGAATACGAACGAATAATAAGATTATTTGTTAAAAAGAAACGTAGCGATAGGACGTTACGATTAAATATACGTACGATGAAATATCTGAGAACGATAAAAGTAAAAGAATCGAGTTTATATTTGTTTCTGGTTTATTCTGTATTTTGTACGTCGGCGAGTGTCCTGTGGCGCGATGCTTTCGATCGCCGAAACGCGTTCGGTGTTCTTCGGTGGTAGAAACACTCCGACACCGACGACTTAATTACCAGCAGAATCTTAATGCTAATCGCGTGCCTAATTAATTAGCAGAGCGAAAAATGGTAGTATAGAGAAAGAAGTCGTGATTCGACGATGCTATGCACGATATTCCTCTTCTGTTCTTTCTTTGGCCAACAGTACGCAGTTTTGGCAGAAATATTACGCGATAGAATAACGAGTCGATCGAAAACTCGTATAACTTACGATACATGCGTTCTCGTGCGTACCTACGCAATTTCTACATTTTACATTTTTGTAAGCAGGCGAGTGACGTAAAGCGACGGATAAGATCGACCGGAGGAAAATACAACCGTGTTTTCGACAGTTTTATATTTCACTGTAAATTTCGGAATTTGCCAAAACGAGAGAAACAAATAGAGAACGGGATTCGATTGTGAAAACAATTTCCGACAAGCTTTCTCTTCTTTAGCTTCCTCCGAATTCCTTTTTCTTTTTCCTCGCCAAGAGCCACGGGGAAGTCTGCTGCTCGCCCCAACTGGTTCCCCAATCGTTTCTGACCTGACATATTTTCTTCCTTCGACAGTCAACGGTCGAGGCTCGCTCTGGAACTTGCTCCTGTCGCGTCCAAGCACCCGATACGAATCATAGATCGGAGACGCATACACATGAACGCGGCCAAGCCCTTCGTCGATTCGTCGACTGCGTGCTCGACTAATGGTCGGTCGGGAACCAGCACTATTTTACGCGTCTTTCTCGATGCCTACCGAATCGAACAATTGACGGACAACGGTCGAGAACACCGATCGGATTCGTAACAATAGCACCGACTACGATATGAAAATGGTTCGTGTTCTCCTCGATCGAGGATCGCGAATCCTCGAATCCAGAGGGTTTACCTCGCCCCTGATCTGCTCGAAAATTCGAACACGTTGCTTCGCTCTTTCGAATAACGATAAAGATCTTTAAGAAACAGCGATGAAATTTGTTAAAGAATCAAAGATAATTACGCGGTTGTCGTATTCGGTCGTATTCGATTTCATACAAGGTGAAGAGAAGAAAATTCCATCGCGAAAGAAACAATATTAGAAATTTGCGGTGTTGCCGAAAATTGTTCGCGTCAGTGTGAAACAGGCGGTGTCCGTGATAGAGGCGGAAATCTATGGTCGCGAAATATTTGCTGTCGCTACGATATTTCGCGTCGATCTGACCGGGGGATTCTTTAGTTTTACGACTACGTTGCAAAACCGGGTTTTACAAGCTCTCCGGTAACGTTCGATCGAAATATTCCGAATAGCGACTATACGATTTATTCCGATATCAGCTAGGCGCGTAGTACTTGGTCCGTCGATGCTATTTTCCATACAGTAAGTGGAGCGAATATATATATATATATATACATATATATATATATATATATATATATATAGATAGATAGATAGATATGGATAGATATTATATAGAGAGAAAGGACAAGGGAGGATCGTTAGGAGAAATATGCGAAAGCCCTCGAAAACCTTGTTGTCTGGTTTGCACGGTGCGTGTAATCCATTCGGTTCGAACAATGCGCGTAAACAAGTGGAAATGAGATTTTTCGATTGGCTACCTTCGACTCCGGCACCGGAGATGCTGTTAAGCGTGTGCCGGTCAACGAGATTTAATCGGAATTTTTACGCCTCCGGCACGCTTTTGCCTATAGTCTGTTTGCTCGACCGGCGCGGCGCATAAATATTCATACGGGCGGATTAAAGATTCATACGGGTGGACTTTTCGAGCGTCGTGTAAATTTACACGAATACAAGAGCGGTGAAATTAACCGTTCCATGATCGGACGAATAAAACAAATATTCGAGCCAAGAATCGCAATCGTAAAGTGTAAAGATCATCGAAAGTTGATATAATATAGAAGCCGTATATCGTTGGGCTGTGTCAGGAGGTACGAACGAAACGTTGACAGAGATGCTAAAAAATGCAAACAATTAGCATGCGGCGAATTTGGCTTCGCGATGTCTCGGCGTATACGCGGCGGAGGGAAATATCGTGTAACTATCGAATTAGCAAAATTCTTGCTCACTATCGAGGATGAAGGAGGGACGAGGAAGAGAGAGGAGGCGAGATGCATTCATGCGTGCAATGATTCCGCATCGTTGCTACGACCCAGGGTCCTAGGTGGTAGCTAAAGCGAGAAGATCGGAGCAGACGGCGAGACGGCCGTGCGCAAAAGTGGGATAACGCGCTGCATAGTCGAAGACCAACGAAGGATGACGGAACGAGCCGAGGGGACTTTGGAAAAAGACGGACAGCGTCGCTGTCCCCCAGGGAAGGGGGATCGGTCGCCGCGTCGCCACCGCCAGCAGAGAGGGTCACCGATGACGGTGGCGCCCTCTGAACGGCCCACTCTGGAAAGTAAGGTTAGTCTGTCGCTAGCCGTTTGCGGATGATACACGTTTAACGCGTGTCTCCGCCGAGTTCACCTCCTCGGTTCGCCAACTGTGACCGTGGTAAATACGCGCGAAAACAAGTGGCTACGCGACCTGACAGTACATCGCGTTTCGCAAGCGACTGCGATTTACACGTCGCGATATTTCGCATCGTTTCGTATATTTCTTCGGTTGCTCTCGAGATTCTCAAAGTGGCACGCTCTGCTCCGAAAAGCCCGCTAACCGTTGCGCCTAGCGTTTCGACACCCTGCACGAAATTTGGCTAGCGAATTCGGTTCTCTATAAAATCGTCGTGCAAGAGTGTTTTGTGGAAAGTTAGGCGGAAGAGTGGTTCGTTACGCGAAAGAGGCGATAACAGGCAGTTGGAAAGATGCGCTGGAAAACGAGCAGCTCGACGGAAGCGCGATGATGAGAGAGACGAGATTTAGCAACGCTACGTACCCCTCCGTTCAACCAGCTCCGTCATGGCCAGCTTCTCGGCGAACCGACACGTAACACAGGATAGAGGCAATTTGAGCGAATTTAAGGGCGTTTAAAGCACTCGCGGCGTAGTCGCCCGAAACGAATCATCCTCGTCCGTCTTTCGATTCTTTCGTTCGAAGCGAAACGCGCCACGGCGACCAAAAACGACGCGCGAGAAGGAGCGTGAGAAAACAGCGGCTGCCACGACGTTTCTCTCTGGAACGAGGAACGGCCGAGATACACCACGCACACACGCGCACCCCCGTTCCACCGTTCCACCGTCATGCTCTCGTATCTCCCGTTCCTTCGCCTAACCCCCGTCCTAAACTTTCAACCTTCGCGTACGCTTCATTTCGTTACGTACCTCGCATAGTTTATTCGATTGTCCATTGTTGGCGAAAGTGGCTGTTAGAAAATATACAGTAGCGTCGTCCACGATATCGCCAACCGAAGTTTCCCAGGATTATATCTGGTCGTTGGTTGTCGGACAATCGCGTGCAATCGTGTGAAACGCTATGAGCCGACGCGACGACTCGGCGGCCAATTTTCTGCTCTTTTTCCGATATTGCGACTTTTCTCTCGCCGCGCTATAGGAAACGTGACTCGAAGAAGAAATGGAAAAATGAAAGTATCGAAAGCGGTGTGTAAAGCGTTGCAACGAGGGGAACACCATACCGCCCGTAACGGGATCCAGCCGACGATAAACCACCGTGTACTGGCTGAAAAAAACTAGGCATCCGTTTGTGGTGGAAAAATCGTCATTTTTCTTCTCGTACGCGTCTTCCGAAGAAACTGTGTTTGCTTCGGTTGGATAATTATTGCTCAACGACTATACGGTTTGTGATAGGAAACTAGTGCAATCAACGGCGTGTGAACTTGTGAATTTGGTATTATCGCGCGCATATACCGTGCGATCGTTAGTGCATAAGGTGTACAGGTGGATGTGTTTATTTTTCTATAGTGATATTTTGCTGTTTATGAAAAGAAAGTAGCTGTTTTAACAACGATGGTGAGCCTTAAAAATGAAGTGAACACCCGACGAATCTTGGTCAAAATATGAGGAGAGCGTCGTCCTGCGACCCGGGGCAATCGATTTCGTGCGAAAATGTATCTTACGCGTGTGTTCTTGGTTCTTCTGCTGGCTACCGGCTCAAGGTGCGTTGTTGTCCCTTTAAACTCTACGATTTCGACCTTTTACCTGTAAATCACGCACACACGCACACCTTGTGTATCAATTATTCGTCGAGTTCACACGTTTTTGCCGATAGATGTGTATAAATATGCGCATAAAAAGTACCGCGTTGAGCGTAAGAAGTTGACGCTACGACAGAACCGGTATTATAAATATGTATCGATTCTCCCAATAATTAACGCGGTTGATCGGGTCTCCTGTTGCCTGGATGAGAGCAAACGAATGGGAGAACTGTGAGAAATCGATCGAAACGATTCCGTCGTATGTTTGTTAACCCCTTGACCTACGATTTACGTTCGAGAATTTTGGCTCGAAAACGTAAACAAGCTATTATATATTATATTTGGTCCGATCATCCTACTACGGACTATAGCAGTAACACATGTACATATATATATATATATATGTATATATAAATGACACGTCAGTCCTATCAAATCTATAAAACTTTGTCACATCCGTTGTCTTAACTGATAAAATGAAACCTTTCCTCCTATTAACGATCCTCCAATTCGTTGACCAGTATGTCCATCTGTAAGTAACTTTTCCGTGCTCGTCTGCTCAAGTACGCGCATTTCGGTAAATGGTACTTTAGTAGGACGTACATGGCTGAAAATGTGAAAACTTTATCGTATCGAACACTTTAAGATCGTAGGGGAATCGCGAGGTTAATAAATCCTGTTCTTCGAAAGTCAGTGATACCGACTCTTATTAGACGGATAAGCAAAAACGTTTCTGCTTCGATAGACGGCAATCGAAACAATTCTGTAAGATATTTACTACCGGAATGTTCGAGTCGTTCTCGACGAGACAAGCTACGAGACAAGCTACGAGACAAGCTACGAGACAAGCTACGAGACAAGAAATATTCGTTGCATCGTATTTATTGGTTGCACCGGTGCAGACAATATAAATAATAAATATCTTGCGACGTATATTACGGTATTTTTGAAAATCTTAAACACCTGACTTTACATTTGATACAACTATGTAAACAAGTTTTGCTCCCTCCCTCTCTCCCTCTCTCTCTCTCTCTCTCTTTCTCTCTCCTTAACGAGAAGCTCGTCCAACACACACACACACACACACACACACACACACACACACACACACACACACACACACAGAGTGTAATTAGCGCTGCAGGAGTTGATCGAGCGAGCATTAACTAATAATTTATCACCTCGGCCAATCGCCGTTTTATCGAACAATCAGCCCCGTTCTCGTGGAACACTTGGAAGATGAACGATTTTAACGAGTCGCGTTTCATTTGCAGATGCATGTGCTCGAGCGGATATACTGGCCAAAATTGCGAGAACGAGTATATTCCCTGCGACCCATCGCCGTGTAAAAATGGAGGCACGTGTCATCAGATCGACGGTTTGGATTACCAGTGCATCTGTCCCGAGGGTGAGTTTTCAAATTGTTTCTGTTTCAATTACTTGCTACCAGGCTGATTCTCCAGTATGTGTAATCAAATCACACCGATTGTTCCGAATGGTTAAAGGTACGTAGGTTGGGTTAAAGAATTCACCACTTAATTGGTTTAAAGTCGACGGATTTGGAATGTTATCTTCCAATAATAAAAAATAAAAGAAAAGAATCTTTCGTATTACCTTTCGATTTCGATAGAGTGGAAAATCGCTGACTATTTTTTGCTTCCTCTCTCTCTCTCTCTCTCTGTCTCTCTCTGTCTCTCTACTTCGATTCGAGTAAAAACCAAGCCAGTGCTCGAAATTTCGATAGATCGTCTTCCTTCCCTGAGATCGAGCTCGCGATACTCGGGGCCGTTTCTTCGCGGCTCTCTCACGAATCGAAAAGAACGAAGGAAAAGAAACAAAGTGCAACGGGTCGCTGTACGTCGATCGCTTTGCGAGGGCGATTTAGCATTTCGGCATGCGCACGAACGTTGCCTCTCTTCGAACAAACCACGTTCCACTCTGTTTACGACGCAACGGCAAGACGGTATCTCGCAAAGGCGGCCCGTTGCGCAACCTTGTCCCATGGCCGGACGAACGAACAGGAGGGTTAGAAGGAGAGGGAGAAAAGGAAGATAAAAGAACGCGTCCGTGAGGCAATGATTAGCTGGTGCAACAGGTACGACTCGAGCCAGGGGATGGTGACCATTTATGCGCGTACCACGTACACGTACGGTAGATGGTTAATGTAAAGTTAGGGTCAGCCTAGCGTGGCCTTCTCGCCGGCCGGATCACAATGCGTGGTCCTGTCGTTCCCAGGCGGACCACAACCATGGCGACCGACCCCACCTTCTCTACGTTCTACGGCCGCGTCCCTCCATCCTCTTTTACGCTACTTTGCTTTCGGTCGCGCGCGCCTTTTCCCGTTAAAGAAGCGCCCGGCCTGTTCCACCTTGCTGCTTCTGCTCTCACCGATGAGTTTCCGTCGCTTCGCCGACATTGCCTACCGCCTTTTCTCGCTTTATCGTATCGGACTGGTTCCGCGATACAACGACCTATATAATAGGTATCGAAACGCTACTTGCTCTCGCGCTTCGTGAACTTTACGTCGCATCGCGTCGCGTCTCGGTCGCCGATGATTCTCGTTTGGCAAGGCCCCGGCGCCACCCTTTCTTTTAGATACGTCGCACGCTTCTAGAGCGCACGACGCTGGAATAAGTGGCGGCGATCGAAACTCGTAAGAAGCGTGTCCGGATCGCGTACTCCAAATGGTCGTTGATAGCACAGAGGCCGTTGAAGTTGTTCCCTTTATAGAGGAAACGCTTCGGAACAAGGCCATAACTATATCCTCGATGTTACGAGGAATCTTTGAGTTTCCTTCCTTTGGCGCGTTTCCTTCGTCGTTGGCGCGTTTGTTCGTCGATTCTTCTACGTTCCAAGTTATCGCAGTACGATGAAACCTTTTTCATTCTGCGACGGTGCAGCAGCGGTGTGTCCCTTTCGTAGAACATCCGTCGCCGTCAGGTATAGTTATCACCTGAACGATCGAAATGTTCTGTTTTGTCGTAATTTTCCCAAAGAATTTCGTTATGTCGCTGCTTTCTTTCTGCCTTTCGTACGAGAAAATAACCGTAGACGATGCCCGGCTCTCCAGAGGTACATGCATATTTACGACAAGCTTGTAACCGCTCTCTCTCTCTCTCTCTAGACCAGGCGCGTTCGAAATAATTTGCTCGTGTAGTTGGTTGTAACGGTTCAATTTGCATCGACCTTACATGCCGTCGGTTCTCGCAATTTCTTCCATCCACGAATCGTATACTTTCCTTCCTTCTCGTCCCTCTCCTTTTGCTGCTGCTCCTCCGTTTGCTTCTTTACCGTGAAGCTGTATGACCAACTCGGACGTTCGTTGGACGGGCCAGTTACAGCGTTTTTGCCAGACGCTTGCTTTTCGCGAAACAGTAGCCGCTCCAGGCACTCGCAAAGAACGAGATTGTAACCATTCCTTGGTTAGCTACGAGACTGCGACTCTTGGGATTGGCTTCTCTTCGACGATTTGGTCGCATAGGTATTAGGTAGTCGTAATGGTTCAATTTGTAGCATTCCGCTTTCTCCGCTTCTTCATCCGCAGCGTTTCTTCTTCGTTTCGTGCCGCGCAAAAGTCACCTTCCTTTCGCCTGTTCCGTACCTGTTCTCTCTCTCTCTCTCTCTCTCTCTCTCTCTCTCTCTCTCCCTCCACCCTTCCTTTTCGTTCCTCCGTTATCGGATCGGCAAGTTTTCCGTCTTGTGCAAGAGCATCGACAACGTCGCCCCTTTTTCCGAGAACGACCTCGACCGGCTGCAGATTTTCCTGGTCGGCGATCCGATCACGCCTTCTCCATTCCATTCCGCTAATTAGAAACCGCTCTATCGAGCGCCGGTTAAACGATTAACCGCACGCCCATAGATCAATCGTCCGCTTGGCCGAGATAGCGGCTAAAAGGAGAGACGCTCGTTTTCTCTGGCTATCTACAACCACAACGTGCTTCTGTTTTTCGTGTTGTCCTCCAAATGGAAAAGTCGTTAATCGCATCGACGAGACGCGAAGCGACGCGACGAACGAAACCACAACCAAAGAGACGGTACATATCCTGTGCCCCGGCGATTAACCCGCTTTTCCCCTTCACGTATCTGCGGCCGCAAATTCCGCGGTTTCATAGAGTTGTATCTGTAGGAAACGATAGAAGAAACGGTGCTTCCAACGAGTCATCGTGCGTCTTCACCCTCTCGAATCTGTGAATGGAATTCGATCAAGCCGCACCACGTTGGATGGTGTCCGAAGATAGCGTAGTACATGGTCGCGCAGAGGCGCGACTCTTGTCACGGAAAACACGAGAACGCGAGAACGCGATTCATGCGAGTGCGTGGAGGCCTGGCCGAGCGGCGAAACGAGTGGAGGAAGAACTTGCTGGACAGTTATACGCGTTCCAGCTGATTTATGCCAACACACGAGCATAAAGTGCGTACCCTGCGTGAACGTGACGGGGAACGCTGGGGTTGTTGTAGGAACGGAAGAGCGGCGCGAGTTGGGGACACGCGTTGCTTTCGCCATTCTGGATCCCTTGCTCGGATGCTGTTGTTACGCAAGTCGCTTTTACGCGTGCGACTGTAGCGTCGCGTGTAGGGCTTGTCAACGATATAGATCAGGGTCACGCAGTACGCTGTATTCTTTCCTCTTATCGATAACGTGGCCGATTCTCTATCTTTCTCTAGCTTACTTAATTATTAGTTATTCGTACGCGTGTTTACTTCTCTTTGCGTTAGCGCTAACCAACCTAGTTATCTTAGGATATTTTCTGATTTTATACGTACGTGGCGGCGACCTAAATATCCGCTTACCATCGTCGTCGCAGCGACACGTAGCTGTACGTGAGATTTCGGTTTTACGGTGCTAGACATCAAAGGTGCTCGTTAATCTGTCAAAAATCCGAAATTCCACGAACGAAGAAACCGCGCGCTTAAATAGGTAAATGCACAAGCGGAAATACACGAGCTAACGGAAAGACAGACATACGACCACGGTTGGATAAACGTGGAGATGGCTGACGCGAAATATTCATCGCTATCTTCGCAACGGTACACGAGTTTTATCACCGAGGTGTATCCTCCCTGCGGCCTACGCGACGATAATTCGCCTCTTCTTTGCCGTTTTCTTTCGCCGATCGACGCGAAGGTTCGTGATTTATCGGCTCCTTCGCGTTACATTGTTCTCGCGGAGCAGTTTTCTACCTCGACACGTGTTTTAATTAACAAGACCGTGCATCTCTGACGCGGTTCGAAATCTTTCGCTCTCGGTCCGGCCTCGTCTCGCCGCGTCGAATAGTTTACAGCCAGCAGGACCGTCTGGACACGAAGCATGCGCGTACGACGTTGCTTACGGCGTGTCCTCGCGTTGTACCAGCCGTTATCGACACGTCGCTCTTTCGGCTCGCTGCTTACGCGCGTTCTTTCCTTTCGATCGATCTGAAACTCGTTCTTCCGAGTTCGAGCCTACTTCCGAGTTCTATCGGGAAACACGGGCGGCGGCGTAAGGTTGCCGCTGTGCCAAAACCAAGTTTCAGCCCTTTCAGCAACTGCTGGAAATTGCCATCCGAACTTGGTTATCCGAACGGAGATCTCGACGGTTGGTTCTGTCTCTTCGTTCGCGAGACAACGATCGCTACTTCGACGTCTTCTTCCTTAAAACTGGCGGAGCCAGTTAATTTCAGCTAATTTTCTTTATTAATCGATTTGTAAGTAGGCAAGACATTTTTTCTCCTGCCTCTGTTGCTGTAAAAAAAAAAAAAAAAAAGAAAAACGAATAAATGCGAATGCGAGGCGACAGAAGAAAAGAGCTCGCGAGGTACACGTAACGTCTCTCGGTTCGTTCGCGGTGATTCGCGGTGATTCGCGGTGATTCGCGACAGTGACAGATACCGGTCGTTGTTGTCCGTGGCTGGTTGCAACCGAGAGGATATCGGTATACCGGTGGCATTTCGTTCTCATAAAAGCTGGCGTGGGCACGATAAATGAGTCCGAGCCACGGAACTAGACAACCTAGGGCTACCAACTAAAAGTCTCGTGTTTGTTATTCGAGTCCTCCGTGCCCCGACTTTCTCAACGTAATAGAACTATTTCCCGGAGGATCGTATCAAATTTCCGAGTAATCCGTATCCCGTACCTCTCCACTCTACGGTCTACACAGTTCTACGGCAATGCCTCCGTATAAACTTGATCCATCCTCTACCTACTTGTTAAATCGGTTACTCGCAAACAATAATCGAACGTGCTTTCCTCGAAACGCGAAAGAATTCTATCCTTTTCGGACAACGAGTCCGATATTACACGATTAATAAATAAAGAAATAAAGTTATCGGTAGTTTTCCATCGCTTATGGTCACTTACGATCGCTATGTCGAAAAGCAATTGTTAGAGATCGTAGAAAGTATCGAAGGACAGGTTTAACGTAGAAAATTCCTTTCTTTCGATCATCGTTTCGATCGTCGAATTTCAATTTCCGCCATCCCGTTCGATCGAACGGCCTTACGCGTCCAACGATACCGCCCTCCGATGCTTCGCGACAAGTTCCGACAAAACTGATTTTCTCACGATTCGTACGAATCGCACAGATGCAACTACACGAACCCTTTCGATTCGAGTTCGGGGGTTGCGAGGCGAGCGTTCTCCGGGGAACTAGGCGAGAATCGGGGCGAGCGACGCATAACGCAGGGCCGCAGCCTGCTCGTAAGGCATAAGCGGCGGCTCCATTATGTCGGGGAAGGTGAGTCGTGACAGGGCCATATCCACGAGTGCCACTCGACCGAGGTCTCTCGCGACTCTCGGAAGACTCTGGCCCCTCCTTCGCGTCGGCGGGAGGGGAGAGGTATCGCGCTCCCTTTTGTTCGGATATCTCTCTCACCAGGAGAAAGGAATGATAAATCCACACCCACGCCGTGTAAACCGAGCTCTCTGGACACGATGGAGTAGCCATGGGTAGCAGTCGGTCGAGACTCGACCGCGCCTCACGCGTTCGCTTTTTCCGTGTGTTCTTCCGTGCGTGTCTTGCTCGGGGATATAAATCTGGATTAATTTAATGCGTCCGTTGAATCTCAATAACGATCGGCGACAGACACGACGTATTTGCATGCGTATTCGAACGGCGGACGAGCCGAGCGGCTTCGATTCGATCCGGACCGACGATAGAGGCGACGCGTTTCGAAAAATAAACCGACAAGAGCGACTGCTTGCCGCGTTGATGCGTTGATGCGTCGATGCGTCGATGCGTTGATGCGTTGTGCCGATTGGCACGCGGCTTGTGGCTAATTTGTCGCGAGTTAGTCGAGAGTGACGTTCATCGAACACGGATCGTGGAATCGCACGCGTTCGAAACTTCGCTCTTTTCGAAATCCTAATTCGCTATTTTAATACATAATGCAGGATTCGTAGTAATTTGTCAACGCGAGAGCAACGTACTCGGTGGTAGAGAATCGATTAGAATTAGAAAACTAAAGCGCAAAAGCTTTTCCAGCTGGAAGAAGAGTTTGGGATAGGTTTATGTAAATCGTAAGAGAATTCTTTCGATCGACCTCGAACACGACGATTCGTTGGGCAGTGATGAAACATTTGGTCGAATCAAGCAGATGCGAAGGATTCCTCCGGCGAAACAATGGGCCCGATCGATACAGTGGGGGTGCTAGGCAGAACGGGGGGGGGAACGATCTGCATAGAAAGGGGACCACACCCCGTAGAAGGAGACCGCGTTTGCTTTAGCGGCCTGCTGAAAGTCGTTGCAGGGGCCCACGAAGACCGTACAGAGTCATCGACTTGCTCGTAAAGCCGCAACGCGCTACGCCAGTATCTTGTTCTTCTTTTTCGTCTTCTTCCTCTCTACCTTTTCGTCTTTCTCTTCTTTTTCTTCGTCTTCTTCTTCTTCTTCTTCTTCTTCTTCTATATCTTCGTAACCTCCTCCTTTTTCTCGGTCTGCTCTTTTTCCATCGGTTGTTATTCCTCGCTTTCGATACCATCTACGAACTCGCCAGCCCTCTCGTACTCTTCATATTTTACCATTACCATATCAGGTTCTGCTCGATTCTTCTTTCCCTCCCTCTCTCTCTCCTCCCCCCCCCCTCGTGTGCTCTATCCGGTCCCTTATTAAATATAGTTACGTAGATGCGCTCACGTACCGGTGCCACGCACCTTTGATCGCTACCCCGATCATTTCTATACGTTCGCCCTTCCACGTGTCTTTCTTCCTGGCCCTGGACGATGATGAGTCGGTCGGATAGTTCGATTATCTCCCAGATTTAAATCGATGATGGATGAAATCGTCTGAATTTCGATAGCACCTTCTTTTTTTTTTCTTTTTTCTCAGAATGAAGTGGTAAAAATGGTACGAGCGTTGCGTTTATCGAGGGTCGAGGGTCATCGACGTTGTCGAGAACCAGTTGTGCGCATACCGTTTGTAATTATTTTCGATACGGGGCTAGGCAAAACGAGCCGTCGCTTTCCTTCCGGGTTCGAGATATGCAAATGGCGCGAACGCAATTTTCTCGACTAGGCCGTAAACATCAACGCACCGAACATCGCTGATGGCACGGGGCTGTGGCGATTATCCACGCGTCGCTCGCCTACCGGTCATCCGTTAATGCGAATGGCGATTAACTACTAACTGGCTACTGTGTCTCGTCGCAAGGTACATCGCCCGATATACGTCGAGTTCGGTAAGGACAAACGATTCGAGTACGTGCATACGTATCCGCCGGTTCTCGTCGAGATCGTCGCCCTTTTCGCACTTTCATCTTGCCGCGTTCTTTCTTACTCGAATAAATATCTTCGAAATGGAAAACTTGCTTTCCCTGTTACGATCGCGCAACGGCATCCATCGCGATGCTAAGAAGAAGCGGAAACGAAGGGGAAAGAAACACAAGAAGAGATACACGCGTATCTTTTACACGGACGAGAGAAAGAAAAAGTCGAGCTGGCTCGTGACGATGCGCGGCAAGTGTTACAGGGCGTTGTTTCCGCGAGGTCATGCCCGTAAAAGTCGCTCGACCTTTGCCTCCGGGTGCCTGCGCGTTCCCATAAAGGTGAACACCGGCTAACTTTACGCCCCGCCTTAGACGTGGCGCGTGTACGCGTTTCGTCCTTCAGTCCCAACTTTCACGCGTCCCTCGAATTTCTCTGCAAAGTTGGAAAATCTGTTCCACCTATCCGAACGTACTATGAAATAATATCATTCGCGAAGCATCGATATTACCGATCGACGCTCGGTCGAAGAATCACCGATGGCAAAAAATTAACGTTAGTCGAACGAAAATCGGTTCCCGTGAGATTTACCGCAGCGCTTTATTCGCGCGTATTGCCCCTAATTAGCGAGCATTCGGCTACCATCCCGCTTGGAAGAAAGATCGTGCCGTGGCGAAACGAGGGATCGTTTCCGTTGCCGCGTAGACTCTGTCGGTTGTATTAATCGTAAAAGGATCATAAACCCTGTACAAAGGGAAGCGCTGTTCTCTGTTTTACAGGCCACTGTGATATATCGAAGCGCGTTCGTGGCTCGGTGAAAAGACTTGGCTCGCCATTAGGTCCCGTATCGCAACGTCCACCATCTTTCTTCTCCTTCCGCTCTCAGAAATTATGCCATGCTGGAAACAGCAACTCCAGGTAACTTTCGAGCAGTCCCGGCCGTTGTCGTTACCTCGTTTCTCCTTTCCTTGCCGCGATTATCGGCCTCGTCATCGTGGAATGCGATAATTCTCATCGCGACCACGGTTCCCCGAAAAAGATATTCCTCGCTCTGTCTCTGGTACGTTAGAAGGCACGTGCAAAAATTCGTTTCTACCTTAGTAGGCCGCGACATTGTGATTCTCGATAAAACTTTGAAATAACGCGGACGTGCGAAATGATGGAATTTCTGATGAGAAGAGACGTCGGTTTCTTAAATCTCACGGATTCCGGTTACTGGAAACAGGTGACTACGATTAAACGATTAAAACGATTAAAAAATTAAATATTTCGAACGTACTTGCGTATCGTTTTTATTCTATTTTATTTTATTGTCATTACTGCCTTCGTTCTATTTCGACATTTTTATGCGGAACGTTATTACGCTGGAATATTTACGGTCTCGAAGATTAGCTCCAGATAGCGAATTATATTACCTGCAGGATACTATGCGAGGAACACGCGTTTGCTCCTCGAGCGAAACCACCTCGCGCTAGATCTATTTCTATGAACACGGCGTCGTTAACATCCGCCAGCACTGGCAAAAAAGCTCTGGAGCGTGGTCCGACGTGGCCAGCCGCGGCCGTACCTTTTTCGCGTAATTTCATTATTTCGCGATGCCTGAGATAGCGGTCGTTAGCTGGATGGCAAGAGAGTACAAGCAAGAAAAAAGGAGAAGGAGGAGAAATCCAAGGTTCTCTCCGATGGATCCGTGAGCGTGGAGGGACAGCCCGAGGAAGTCGCGGGTCCCAAAGATTAGAGAGGAACATGTGCAACGTGCGCACGAGCGCATCTCGAACGATCCGCCGTTTCGATATCGGCCTTCAAACGTGACCGCCTTCCACGCTCCTCCTCTCCTTTTTCACTCTTCGAACCATACGTGGGCCGGTCACCGGCTCGAAT
>JACXIP010000021.1:13733264-13909336 GCA_014737485.1 Bombus picipes
TTTTTTTTTTTTTTTTTTTTTTCCAAAAATATCCAGTCTTTCAAAACCGGTGAAACCAAACACGATAGATCCGTCGTAACGTCGGTCGTCCGCGTATCTCGCTGCGAGTACATAAAGAAAAAGTGACAACGTCAAAATTTATTAGAAAATGTAATATTTTAATCATTATTATTATATATATATATATATATATGTCCAATTTACCTACATAACTGTCGGATGCATAAAAATAGGCGCGAACGGACTTGCAGCGTATTTATCACTCTGCGACGTAATTAGAAAAAATATTATTATAGAGAATTTAGGATCTCGTCGAGTACGGGTAATATCTATCCGAAATTCGATATTTTTAATAACGTTCTTGATATCGTGCAAGCCGTTTCAGGGAACACGATTTATAATAATAGAAGAAAAAAAAAGCCTTCGAACGTCTATAACTTTGATAATTAGAGAAGAAAATCGATTTTCAAAGATCTACGGTAGAATATTCCTTTAAGATAGCGTTCGAGTCGATAGATAATGGACTAGTTTCGTCACGACCAGCGTTAATTCTCATCGCGGGTCGATCGCGCCGATAAGCGTGCAAAAATTAATATCGTCGGGCTAATTACATCAGCTGCCCTTTTGTCTTCGTTGTTCGATACGCTGCAAGGGTCAAGCTCGTAGCTGCACGGTTTCGAGGCACGCTCCTAATGACCCTGGCTACCGCTAAAATGCATGCTCACGTATTTGCCGCGGGATGCATTATATAACGTATCTGGTTTTATAAGTCCGCACGGTCCATGCAGCCCCTACTAGAACCTTGGGGACTAGAAGTTGGAGCGCACCGGTGTTCCTCGCAAGGACCGCGGGGTTGCGAGCTGTGCGACACGACGATAGCCACGGTGGAAGAAGGGCGAAGCGAGGTGAACAGGTGAAAAATGCGCAGTCTGGTCGTGGCATCTAATTGGAACACGATTCTGACCCTGAAACCCAAGATAGGGGAATATTCCAGCTTCTTCAGCCTCTCTGCTCCGTTCTCGTTGCTTCTTCCCTCGCTGCTTCTTTACTCGCGCTTTCTCTCTCTCTCTCTCTCTCTCTCTCTCTCTCTCTCTCTCTCTCTCTCTTTCTCTTTCTCTTCTTTCTCTGCGAAAAGTTTAGCGAAGAAACAAAAATAAGGCTACGACGACGAGCAACCGTGGTTCCGAGACGACAGCGATCTCGTTAACGGCCTCTCGTGAAATACGTTTCTCTGGGCGGCGCAGACTCGGATGGTCTCGCGCTAGCCGAAACCTCTTTCTGGCCGTAATTGACGCATCAGCTCGCGTATACGCATCCACCAGGCATGCTTCAGGCGCCCCTGCGAGCTGCCGATCGTATCCGCGACGGATCTCTCCCCATCGATTTTCTACCCAAGCGTTCGCATTCTCGGCGAAGCTTCGGCCGAGCTTGGTCAAAGGGTAGACCGCATCTGCCCGCTGAAATCTCCGATAGATACAACAGAGATACACGTACCCGTTTCCTTTCGCGAATCTTTTACAGTAGCTAGAGGAAACGAACGAGCAACCGACGCGTCGGTGTTCCAAATCCAACGGTTTAGAATCGTATAGCCGTGAAATCGACGCTTCGAAGAATCGAAACGAAGAATCTTTCATTTTATAAGGGCGCATTTATCTATTCTTACGCGGTTACCGCTTATAAGAGAAACGCTGGTTAGTCGTTCGCGATGATGTTTCGGGGGCAAAGATTTGCTTCAAACGAAATACGTTTTAGCTGGTCGAGCTGTATTTCCGAAACCCGAGTACCGATCGATAAATAACCGATGAATAAATGAATAAACAAATAAAGTAATCAAGAATTCGCCGAAAAACTGAAACAGCAATTCAGTCGGAAGGTGGTCTTTGTAAACTTCGTTGTATCAACCGCTCGAATCTTGGAGCGCACGTAGTTGCAATTTTTTCTACCGTACCTTCCTCCCTTGCAACCTCTTCCTACCTTCTTTTCTTTCCAAATAACACCGTCGAGCTTGGTTCCCCAAACCAATTCCAACTAATGTCCGTCCCGGCTCTCCCGACGACCGTTAAGACCATGGTAAATAAAAGAGGGTCGTCGGGGCTACCGCTCGCAGAGAGGAGACCTTTACGAAGCTGCGAGAAGAATAACCTCGTTAGCACCTAGCCTCGGCGGTCGATCGGCATGCAGACGCAGCTGGCAGAAGGCGCTTATTAATTTTAATCGAGCTCATCTCGTACGAGACGAGAGCCGGTGATTCCGCGGACTCTGCAACAGTGCACGGGCATACCGAGAAAGCGTCCAATTTCCCAGTCGAGTACGACTCAACTCGAGCCGCCTCGGGACAGATGGAATTTCTCGGTCGTGTGGTAACGGTGCTTTCTAACCCACGCACATATCGAAGGAGATGCGAACGAGGCGGAGTAACCATCCTATAGCAGTATAGAGTATAGGCTATAGTACGGTATAGAGAATAAAGCATATAGAGTATAGAGTATAGAGCATAAAGTATATAGGGTATAGACGCGCGACTTGTGTACATTAAACGTGCATACAGGGCCAGGTACAAACAGGGCCGGCCCTCTTTCTCTCTCTCTCTCTCTCTCTCTCTCTCTCTCTCTCTCTCTCTCTCTCTCTCTCTCTCATCCTCTCTTTGCTCGTACAAAGCATAAAGTAGAAATAAGAGCGGCACAGGGTACAGGCGACGCTCCGTGCGACGATCTGATTTATTTGCCGTATGGGGGACAGGGGCAAGCACTCGCGAGATGCAGATATCTCTAGCAGTGGCTCGAGTAACCTCGGAGGCGAAGATGCAAGAAGCAGAGGGAAGGGAGAAGAGGATGCGGAGAGAGAAAGGGGCGAAGAAGCAGGTAGTTATCCAGCCAGAGGTTACCCACGGCGGAGGTGGACTCGCGGCGGTTAAGAGCGATTTAAGAGGCGATTCCTATCTTCCTTAATTACCGTACGTTTTTTCGTAGTACCACCGTCCCGAGGGAAGCGAATACGTATAAAGAGAGCGAGAGCAAGAAAGGGGCACGAGACGAGGTAACGGCTGACCGAGGGTTACCGCGTATATGGGCTTCCTCGTGGTGCACAGTCCTTTCCGTTTCTCCATTTGCGATCCGTCGTTTGGTTTACAAGTTCGCGGAATGGCGGCCAATCCGCGCTGATCAGCGCTCTCTTTGGCTCTCCTCTCTCTCTTCTTTCCACCGTCTCCGTACCAGGATACAATGTCCTGCGTCCTCTCACGCGCGATTCCAAAGTCTCTTTGTGTATCGGGTCACCGCGCGAATAACGTTCGCGCACTTTCCCGCGGTTCTAAGCGCTTTCAAAAGTTACCGGTTGATCGAATCGCACGACGAACCCACGCGCTACCAATACCAATCGCGAGACCAGATGGGTAGCTAGGGTATCGTATTTGCAATCAATCAATTTATCAATTTATACGCGCGCGATTTACTCCTCTGCTATTTATTTATTTATCCCCTTCGACGTCGCGTACCTTCGTACGCTCCTTCCGAATTTACCACTCGCTTTCCTAGAAATGAATTCTCGTGGAAAAGAAACTGTGTCGCGTACAGTCGATACGGTTACGTACGATGCTATTTCGTACAGAGATCCATGAAATTCTAAATTAATCGAGGGGCATGAATCGATCGAATAATTCTAAGATAGGCACCACGCAAGAGAAATGTGCTACTCACCGTCCAAAGCCGAGAAGAAGGAAACCAGGCGACAGACGGACACGCGTGATCAACGTTTCGATAACCGCGACCATACCAACCGCGAAAAAATTCGTAGGGTCGGATCAAAGGTACCGTGAATTTTGATAAAAAAAAACGCGACCGTAGAGCCCTTCGTAGGGCCCTTGGATATTGGAACGAGACAAATCCACGCCTACCTCGAGTCGTCCGCGCTCCTTATTAAGGACGGACCAAGTCCCCGACCACGTGCCTCGAAACGAAAAACGAGAAACACGACGAACCGTCTCGCCGCGTTGGCCTGTACGCGTGTGTTCGTTGCGCTCCACAAAGATACGGGAACGTACGCGAAGGGTTGCGGCGGTTCTATGCAAATTTATGCGGGTTCGGGTCTCCGCATCTCGGCAGACGGTGCAAAGAGACGACGACAAGCCACTCGGATATTGGGTTATCGGATACACGAATGTCCCGGCCCGGTTCCCTACGGTAAATCCTGCACGCCAGCTCCGAAAGTGCGACTACTCGTTACACGAACATATATGGTACGTATAACAGTATCGACAGTACGTATGCATATACTAGGCGCGTTCCGCCTGCAACGGGCATTGTCGAGATTCAAACCGTCTGGAAAGTAGCTTTTCCTTCGCGCTTTCTGTCTTTTTTCTTCTTTGCCGCGCGAGGCAAGCGAGCGAGGCAGGCACGACGAACGAGCCGCAGTCTCTACGTTCGCCGCCCTGTCGAACAAACAGTTAGAACGAGAAATTGGAAACCGCAGTAGGAAAGTTTATCGACAAGTCATTTTTTGCTTGAGATTGCCGTCCAGCTTCGTCGTTCAGCGTTCAAACCTTGACTCCTATTGAAATTAATCGAGCTCGTATTTCATTCCGCTCGAACCGAACGTGAATCGTTACGGTTTTGCGCACTCGACCATTTGCAAAATCCCCGAGCACGCCGTATCGAAGGAAGGTTGCGTTGCTCGATAAATTCGCATCGCGTGTTAGGCATCGGCGCGCGGACACACGCGGCCGATCATTACGAGAGGGACGTAAAGGAAAGATCATTAGGCGAAACAATAATGCCTCCGTCATCATAATTTCAATAAATCCGGTAACGCGAACACCAGCAGCCGGCAATTCTGGTTTTTCGCCTTTGTCGGCTCCTTCGTGTACGATTCACCGCGAACGAATTACCTAGCGCAAATACGTTGCACGCTTTGACGGTGCATATCGAACAGGGCAGGTGGAGGGAGACGGAAGATGGAAAGAAGCGAGAGACGGCAAGAGCGAAGCGGAGAAAAATCAACGTAGACAATTTCCGGCCGATCCGACACGCTTTTTCCCGTATCTTAGTTTAGTGGAAAGACGACGACGACGACGGCGGCGGTGGGACGACGTTGGCGCGCTCCTATGCCTGGTCCCGTCTCGTTCGTCTTCTTTGTCAGAGCTTGTAGTCTCGAAGGAACGCGCACATACGGGCTAAGGTTGGTTTACCTTAGAACAAAGTGCTTTTTGTTCCGTCCCCGAGCAACTTGTGCAAGTCACGGGGGTTTTGTTGGCGTCGCTGCGAGAAGAAGAAAGAAACGTTGCGGCCGGCCAACAAGAGCAAAGCCTCGCCACGCGTTGCAGCAGAATCACCATCTCCTCTTCTTCCTCCGCTGTCTCTGTTGCGCCCTCGTCTTTCTCAACCTCTTGCGGCTCGCCTCTCCTCTCCTCTCCTCTATGCGTCCTGCGTAACCATCGCCGCGCTTGTACACCGTGCACGCTGCACGCGTCAACTCGAAGAAAATCGGACGAGTCGATCCGATCCTCCTGTCTACGATGCACTCGCGATACAGAGCGAGCCAATTTCCACACTTCGACCAAAGATTTCTATTATCGGACTTTCGGCCAAGCCTGAGTCACCGATAAGCCTGTAAAACTTGAACTCGTACTTCTTCTACCCTCGCTTCTTTCCCGTTCCGTCGAGTTGCCGAGTCCCTTCGGTTCGGTTTCGTCAGCAAGCAGATCGGGTTTCTCGTTCGTTGCCAAATCGTTCCCATTCGATTCTCGCGTACCGTACAATTGCAGCCGTATTGCGCGAAATCCCATCGGATGGCGATTTCCAGGAAAATGGAATTTGCTGAGAGCTGCGACGGCAGAGCTGTCGTGTTCGGTGCACGAAACCGACTCGACGGCAGAAAAGTTAGATGGAAGGGGACGAAGAAGAAGGTACAGACACGAAGTGGACGGTCCCACCCACTAGCGGCCCTCAGCCTCGGAGTTCAGAACTCGTGACCACCTCGGGCTGATACGTCGAACCGAAACCCTTCGTTTCTTCTTGGCTCACGTCCCTCTCGCTCGGCCTCCCTGCCTCTCGTTCGTCTCTCTCCACCGCCGATCATCCACGGCCCACGGGAACCGTGGACCCTTCGTGGCCCCTTTCCTCTCCTGGTCCTCGCGGACTCGCCGCGCCGCCGCTTCGTCCCGTGTGGCTCTCACGAATACTCTTCCCATGATTTACTTGCGCGCGTCTCGAAACAGAGAACTATCGTTTTGCCTCGCTCGTTGCTCTCTTCCATCCTCCTCGTGGTTGTATCGCGTTGCCGGAATCTTTCCCGCTTTCGAATAGGAAATCTAGACTCTAGAGCGTAGAAAAAGCGACGCCTCGACTCGGCTACGTTCTTTCGATTCAGCAAGGCAATCGAACGATCGTCGACGTCGTCCGATTTCTTTCGTCTCCCAGTTATCGTCCAATATCTAACTAGATATCGCGTCTTTCTCGATTCCCGAGTCGTAATAACGTTACGCCTTGCATAGGAATTTGAAGGAAATCATTCGCAGAAAATAGGAGCAAAAATAGGAAAAAGGAAATAGAGCGTGAGAAATATCGAAATATAGTTCGATTATGAACAGTTTTTGAAAGTAATTTGACAAGAATCGGGTCGACGGACGAATATCGCTGTTGCGATAAAAGAAAGTCGTTAAAATCAAGTCGTAAAAAGACGCGTTAAAATCGAAAAATCGGCTTGCAATTTCGAAGGAACTCGACCACGCCAGTCTTTCTTTATTTATCGGTTCGTGCTATATTGAAATTTGAGTTTCAAATTACGATTACGAACCGAGAGAACGATGTAAATTGGAGAACTATCGATCGGTTGTTCAGTTCCATGAATTTCTAATGGGACGAACACCACCTGTAACTAGGAGATTTCATCAGAGATTCTCTATATACGTAATCGATTCCTTTCTTACGCGTTCGTCTATGCCTACTCGTTGTCCTTCTTCGCTTATTAATAACCGCTCGTGTCAGTCACCGTTTCAATTAAGGACCACTCGACTTAGGAGTTGATTATCTGCAGCCAAAGGTAATTTGTCGTACTGTCATCGTACGGACGTGTACGTCGGACGTGGTAAAAGATAGACGACCGTAATTTTCGACACTCTTTGTCTCTTGCTTCGACCCGACCAGTTTACGACAATTAGCCGAGCACGAGACGATCGTGCGTCGGTGCGTAGACGTATCTCGGAGCTGTCCGGCCTCAGAAAGGCCCGACAGTCGTCAATTATCTCGCAATCATTTTTTACCTGTCCTCCCGCGGAGTCTCCCTTCTTTTCCAGCCTTTAAACAACAGCCTCGCAGCTTCGAACGATCTTCAAAGGTGGAAGAATAATCTTACCGCGCGTCATTGTCACAGCGATTCGTACGTGATACGAAAATACGCGGCAAAGAGAACTCGCCGAATCTCAGATACACGCACATACGCTCGACGTATCTAACCTCCTGACATACGACATGATCTATACGCTTAACGTCTCTCTTTCGACGAAAGATCCGCTTTACTTCGCTATCTTGTAACCTTTCGATTTGATCGATACCACGTAAGAATACCATCCTGCGAATTTCAATTGGTCCGGTCACCAGCGAGGCCGACGCGACGTCGCCCCGTCGACAAAACCAGTCGACGCAATTAAGAGGTTAAGGTTATCTGCCTACGTGCGATATTTACGGTACCGGTCGTCTCGCTGTCAGCTCCTCCAGGGCTAATAGGCGAGGAAACGCGTTCCTTTCGCTTTCTGGCGTCCTTTGTTTCTTCTCTCTTTTCTACCTTCGGTATCCGGTCTTGGTTTAGTTAAGTTTAGTACGACCCACACGCGAACAGATAAAGTGGAGGATGATCGACGCAGTAAATAAGGTATAGAATACGCATATGTAAATCACGAAGGGCGCACCCACGCCCCCTTACTCGGAAAGCTCTGTCCATCCTCCTCCTCCTATTCTTCTTCTTCTTCTTCTTCTTCTTCTTCTTCTTCTTCTCCTTTTTCTTCTTCTTTTTCTCTTTCCTTGTTCCCTTACCACTCTGCGGTCCGTGTCTGGTTTCGACTCCATCTCGCTCTTCCTCGCTGATTCTCCACATAAACCTCTCGAGAGCCGATGGTTAACCTAGCAAGAGGAGGAGAAGAGGAAACAGAAGAGGACGAAGGGTGGCAGAAGAAGAGGTAGGTGCGTGCACGAAGGTGGCTCGCCTCTATACACAATGGCCGCTCGGTGTCCATGCGCGCCGAGAGTGCACTTCAACTTCTTTGCAGTCGCCTCGACGCTAAGATAAAGCAACCGTGATACCATGCTCTCTTCTCTCGCTTTTGGTCCCGAGGCTCGTTCGTTCGCCTCCACCCTCGTCGCTCCGATCTTATTCCGTCTTCGTTTTCCACTTTCCACGTTCCACGTTCGCTCTTCTTCCCTCGCGAGTCGTTGCAACGTAGCTTTACCTTGCCGGTTCGCAATGGCCATCGATCGATCGTGTATCTTTTAATCGCGAGTTACGAATGCCTGGCAAATTTCGTGCCTGCTTAGTTCCAGCTTTTTGCATAATTGTATCTAGGAAAAGGTGACGGAATAAATATTTCTTCAGTAAAAACGACTTCCTGCCGAGACAACTTTAAAAACCCGCTAAGCACTTCCAAAAGCACTGGATTTTTAGTTATTCGCGCTTCGTCTCCGCGTAATCGTCTGCCATTGCGTACGTAAAACGTAAAACAGTCGCATACAGCGGATAGAGACGACGACGCGATAACTCGAAATCGCTCGTTTTGAGCGAGTGGGGTAGATACGTGAACGACACGAGACTCTGAGACGGCGACACGGTTTATAGCTTATAGAATTTATTTAGGAAAATACGCGAGTCGGTTGCATTTAATCGCACTGCTCGATCTAAATATTAGAGGAGGAGCCTACGCTAGAACGCGCTCTTCGGTCGCCAACGAACGGCACGGTCCACGTAATTAATTTCGAGGAAAATTGACGGCCGACCGGGCAGCACAAATCGATCGAAAAATCTCTGCTCGTCGTTTAAAGATCGATCGAAGATTCTTTGTCGAAACGACGAACGATTTCCGTCTAGACTTCTAGATGTTCCTCGATTTTCTCGTCGATTTTTTTGGTCGAGGAAGGATTCTTTTCAAGCACACGGATGCTTGGTCGTCCGATCTACGTCAACCAACGGGCGGAGCCCGACCACGCGACGGCGAGAAAGAGCGAAAGAAAGAAAGAAGCACAGACGAGAAGGTGAAAGAAGAAGAAGAAGGAGAAAGGGGGAGCTGGTCAAATCGTAAATAAGAAGGCGATTGTCCTTTTAAGCGGTATGGGGCCCGTGTTGCATCGAGTGGGGGCGCACACAGCCTTTCGAGAAAGGGGCTCCACCGATTGTCCCGAAAGAATGGTAGTCGTACGACGGCCCCATTGTTCGAGTGCCAAGGTACCTGTATACTCGTAACATGTGCACGCGTGTGCGTACGTTCGCTCACGGGTAAACAATCCACGCGAGCGCGCATACGGGCCCGCTTTCCTCCTACGTATCCGCTCGCAGCGAACAACAGAGAAGGACCCACCCGACTTTAAAAACATATTTATATATCCACGTATCGTTCGTTCTTTAGCACTTGTTTATTTCGTTTATAGTCACATCGATCGTGCATGTTCATTTGCGTACAATCGGCTTTCCACCTATCTCGTTCTTTCGCTCGACAACGTATCGATGGGAAATTGAAACGCTGAAACTGTTGTAAATTTTCGCGGTGCGCGATGCCAAGGCACTGATAGCGAGACGATCGTCATAGGAAACAACCTGCGTTGACCGTCTCTCACCTGTTGCGCTAAAGCAACAAGTGGAAGAATTTACGCGTCGTTCTGGCATCCACTTTCACCCGATGCCTCTGCGAGCGGACGATTTTTCTACTTTTCGATCGTGTTAACGCGTTGCACCTTTTACGTATTTGGAACGATAGAACGTAGAGCGGTAATCGAAACGTCCAGCAATTACCATCGATCGTCGAGCTATATACCTGCTGCGACAACGACTTTCTATCGGCGACTGTGATTCGAGCCGACGCGACGGCAGTGGAGCAGGCGCGCGGCGTACCACCGCCTGTTGAATGGCAGACACCTGTTGCGCAAGCCGCGTAGTAAGTAAGGCTTCGCATCCTCACGGGGCATGGGGACGATCGAATTCGGTTTTCCTTGCCTTGGCTCGCTATCTCGCGCGTTTCTGCGTAGCTGCTGAGAGTTTCTCCACGTCACTGACTAAACCTCGATCGAACAGACGTGATCTTTCGTCGTCCGACCTCGCTCGTATCGAAACTCGCAAATGCGAACGACAGAGACCACTTCCAGACAGTCTATTCGGGAACGGACGACAGCGGTTGGTCCATCGAAGGAGGAACGAGAACGGGGAGCATTCCTGATCGGTGTCGAGACCGTTGATCGAATCAGCTGTGTAGATTTCTCACATCAGGTCCTCTACGGGGATATCCATTCCTGTGAATATCCTCGAATTCTATGGCGAAATCTGAATTACCAGTGCCCCTTTGCGATACCGACCTACCGTCCCTGCCTCGATCGAGCCTTCTTACTTAATGAAGATATTAAAAAGACGGCGAGGCGAGGCGAGGCGAGGCGAGGCGAGGCGAGGCGAGACGAGGCGACAGACAGCGCAATCTCCGCAGAGGAGGAAATCGTCGATTTGCATTCGACACGTAGGGTAATGGGTTTCTCGGTGGACCGTGTTCGCGAGCGGTGGTCCAGACGGAAAAATGGATCCGGTTTAGTAACGATAGAGGGCTGCTTTCGAGCCGAGTATCTCGCGATTTCGTGCCCCGTACCCGAAAACCAAAACGTCCCTCAATCGCGATCGAGACTGAGAAGAGAGTGCATTAAGGCCCGGGGCGCGCACCATCTCGGCGCCCGGATCTTTTCCTCTCTTTCTCTACCTTCTTTCGTTCTTTCTCTCTTCTCCTTTCCTTTCCTTTCCTTTCCTTTCCTTTCCTTTCCTTTCTTCGACCGCCTCTTCCCCTTCCGTTGGACCCGTCATTAACCGGGGACCCTCCTCTTGGTGAAGCCATTACCCATTCAAATTACGCTTATCGGTTGGTCCTTTCTCGAGTAGGTACGTGCGCCTTTTACGGTCCCAGAAAATGGACAAAGAGCGGGGCAGCAGGATGATGGGGCGCATGAGAAAAGGGGGAAAAAAGGCAAGAACGGCGAAGAAACGAAGTTGTACGTATTAAGGTCCGCGTCGCTTCTATCCGAGATAGATCGCTCGCGTACAAGAGAACTTGCGCCCGTACAACCGGACGACGTTCCGCTTCGTCCTAGCGGTACTGCTCTATTATTCTCTGCCATTCGATTCTGTCCCTTGCCAATTATTCGTTTCGCTTTCACGACCCATCTGTCCGATCTATCCGACCTTCTCGGTGTTTTCCAACTCGTTTCGAGCGGTTTGCGCTCGTGTAAGGGAAAAGAGGAGCGTTCGCGAAAGAAAATATTCGGATAGTTTCGACTCGCAATAGAAATTGCTTCCGTAAGTGTAGCGGATGACGGAGTTGTTCGCGTTTACGAGTCGAGAGAATCGAGGTGCGGAGAGAAAGAGCGCGCGCGATTGTCTTAACGGCATGGAACGATGCTCTCAGCCGGGCCGGGAATCGTTACGACGGCGTACGAGCCACTAAGGGCTCTTTCTAATCGTTACCCTCTTTCGGACTGTCTGGGAATTGCAACGAGCCTGTAAAGCAACTCGAAGGCTTCTCTCTCACTCGCGCGCGCGTCTCGGTTCGTTAATCGGAGCCCTAACGAGGAGCGAATCGCGTTGCGATAATTACTCCTTGCAGGGACACGAATGCGCGCCGCGTGTTCTCTCCCACCCCCACCCCCCCCTCGACATGGACGAACAGCGATCGATGTCAGTTTGCAAAGTCGCGCTAATCCGCTAATAAGCCGCACCCCTGTTTACCTACGACTGGTTTCTATCTTTTTTGGTAACCGTATTCCCTAAATATATTTTCCAAAAATTGAACAACTGTCCTCTTCTGGTCCATTATACTCGTATCGTAGGAGCAAGGTTTTTTTTAAGTTGGCAGACGCGAATTACCGCGTCACGAACGAAATCACAAAGCAAGAGGGTGAATCGTTTATACGATGGCGACTAATGTTCGCGACAGGTGTATCCGCGATTCGCCGTGGCGCAACCACGTGGCCGGAATAATTACAACGTTCGTAAGGACGGAGAAATAATTTTTCCACGGGCACCCCCGTGGCGTGCTCGTGGCTACCCGGTGCCAGCCGTGCTTTTTGGTGGGGAGGCACGGGCCGCTGTTAGCCTTCCTCTTCGCATCGTGGGCCCCGATGGGATCCAGTGCTTCTCAACCGAATCCCGTCTAACCGCCGCTTCCGAAATTCCAGGGCAAGGACGCCATATGGTGAAACGAGACGCGTCACTTCCGCGTCTTGCGTTTCTTTTTCGTTGCGGGGAAACTCTCCCCTCTATACCGTCTTCTCTCTTCGCTCAATCGTCTTTTCTACGCGAACGAGTAGCAAAAATTTCGTTTCTTCCAGTTCGTCTACGATTCTCTCCAATCGTAATCGTACTTGGCATAAGCGAGATTATCGCAAACTGTTTCTTGGTTAACTCGATTTAGTCGCAAATAAGGATGCTACGCTATCGAATATGTATGTATTATACGCTCGAGTCGTCGTCATAGAAGTACATGGATGAACGAATTTTTCGTTGGTTAGTAGATTGTCAGGAACGGTAGTATCGTGAAAGTGATTTTACCCTCTTACGTCGACGGTATAACGAAAACGAACGAACGATGCGTAACTCGTTCGCTACGATTCCACTAATCGATATTCGTAAGTTCCTATGCCCCATAGGTAATCTCTTAAGAGAGTTAGTTACACACGGTTCCGTTTATATTTCTCGTTTCGCTTCCTACCCGCAACTATTTCGTCGATATTATCGGCATCTCGTTACTATCTGACTGCCATCAAATTGTCCATTTTTACTGGAACGCTGTGCGTTTCCCGCAAAGATAACTCGCTATCGGATCGCAAGATTTTCTCGTGACGCCCCTAATGATACCTTTTTTGCGTGCACGGTGAAACGCTCTTGGAGCGTGAAAGCAGGAAGTCGAGTAAGGTTTCTGGCCGTTTAATCCGTCGTTGGATGAGTACCACTGGTACTGGCACAGTCGGCGGCATGAGAATTTTCCCACAGTCCCCACCATGAATCTCGTGGCCGCACACCCGCTCTCGCGACGTTGCCACACCTTTGCCCGGCTGAGAGGCACTGACGGCACTGTATTGCCCCGTTCGAGTCTCCCTCCGTCCCTGCCACTCTCTCTCTCTCTCTCTCTCTCTCCCTCTCTCCCTCTCTCTCTCTCTCTCTCCCTCTCTCTCTCTCTCTCTCCCCCTCCCTTCCTCACGCGAACGATAGAACGAGAGTTCGGACAGACAGAGACAGGATTATCTTAATGCTGCGACAAGATGCTCGGAGAAAGGTGAAAAGAAGAGAAACACACGGTGTCGATAGTCGGTAGGTTCGATACGCGCATAGTTGTTCGTTAGTAAACGATCCAAGCGAAGGAGAATATGGTGGAAACACCGGCGATTTGGAAAAAGCGAATCCAGCGAGAGAAACTCGAGACGCGAAATCGCTTGGTAACGAAACAGTGGCGTTATGTTACGAATCGGAAGGACGCTTCCTAGTTCCCTTCCTAGCGGAAGGAAATAAAACGATACGTTCGTGGTAACGAAGCCACGACAATGCAGAGACACGGGGTCAAAGGGTTTCCAGCGTTTTTTTTTTTTTTTTATTTTCCTTTTTTCACGCGAGAATCTCGTGTTTCCGCAGAAACGCGAATCTATCGCGCGACGAACGTGCCTGGATTCCTTCGAAACATTTAGAATTTAGAAGGATCCGTCGGACGAGCGGAGGAGAAAGGACGATCCTTTTCTCCTTCTTCTTCTTCTTTCTCCTTCGCTGTTCGCCGGGGTGAGAGCCTGTCGCGTAGCGGCCGCCAGTGAATGAAATCATTCCGAGCAGTTGGCCGAACCTGCGAACTGACTAATCGTCAGCGTTTTACAGGATTCTCGAAATTCCCGGCGAAAGTCTTCGGCCTTGCCATCCTAACCAGATCGTTCTCGAAGCGTCCTCGAATAGTCTCCGACACGATCGTTTCTCGTAATTGCGCCTTCGGACGCGAGACAACGATTTTTTCCGCGCGATAAGGCGATTATAGGCCTTCGTCGCAGCTTGATTTACAAGCGGTAGAGAACGTTGTTCCCTCCCTTTCTGACACGCACCCACGCGTGATCTTCTCGAGCAGTACCACCCTTGTTTCTTTTACTTTCGCGAATCATCGTCACACCAGATCATCGGTCCGCTCGTTTAGTAGCCCGCGTGCTTCCGACCACCTCGCCATTATACGCTCACCAGGAGAACCAGATAGAACTCGCCACGAGCGTTTGGCAGAATTCCGGGAACAAGAGGCTTCTACCTTATGGAAATAAGCTGTCGTTGTTAGCGGGGATATCATCCCCTCTTTGGGCGCTCGCGACCTCACGAAGGGTGCGATCGGTATTTATACGGATACTTCTGGCCTAGGACGATATCCGTTACCAGCGTGTGAGCGACGAATGCGTTTTTCTTCGGGTTCCGACCGTTCCTTGATTCCGGCTAAACGAACGCAGCCGTACGTATTACTCGTTTCCTGGATTTTCAATTAATTTTAATCTTAACACGAATAAATGTTAAGACAAAAGAAGAAAAGAAAGTTCGTTCTAACGGAGGATAAAATAAATAGAAAATTTCAAAATCGTTTTACGATTACTCTCTGCTCGGTATAAACTCGATCGAGTTATTGTTATTTGTAACTGTGACGCGAAGAAACGTTTATTCGTTGGTTTACCAACTATTGCTGTTAAAAGTATCAATCGTTATAATCCACTTTTATAAATACCGAAATTACTTCCAATTTCGAAATAAAAGACGCGTTTAATCGTATCCGTGGAAATAAATATTAAACTAGAACAATCGAGGAGGAAAATACGCGTGAAACAGTTGGTAATAACGGTATTAAAAAGTCAACGTTATTTTCAAACACCGTACGCGTACGGTAGCATGGTCGTGTATCACGGTAAACAGTTTTTAGGACGCGCATCCCTGCTTTCCTGCGAGAGAGACGGTTGGCAAAAAGGGAAGAGAAGGGAAGAAAAGCGGTCGCAGTGGATGAAAGGACGCGCGCGTCTGCTATGATGAACGCGGAACGAATGGTCCGGCAAATACGTAGATTTTTTAGCGAGTTCCAAGCACGATGATCCTTCTTTTGTCCGCGTCAGTGTCGATATCAAAGGCAATCGATTCGCCCCGGAACCGTGGCGATACCTCCGTGTCTCTCGTCTCCGCGTTTCTTGCCTCCTCTCTTTCACCGTCGTACCGACCATGGTACCGATCATGGTACCGACCATCGTACCCACCATCGTACCCAATATATCGACAGTTTTTTCGTTCGCCTTTCGTTCGCTTTTCTTTCTCGCCATCCAGTTCCATCAAATTTCCCCTTTCTCCTGTCCGGATAAGCAGAAATCTCGCAAAGTATCGATCTAACGAGGCCGGCTGAAAGAAGACGGAGGAACGTTGAACGTCGTCGGTATCTCGAGTCGTACGTTTCCGGTTACGCGTCATTTGCGACGTGCCATTTGTGGCTGCGTAAATGCACGAACTGGAAAGTATTATAATCTGGACTTTACGACGCAAAAGCTTCACGGTAGCGTGTAAACCGGCCGACCAGTCCCCTGTAATCCGGTAACTCAAGAAGGGAAACCTCCTTGAAATTCCAGTTTCGAATCTCTATCGAAATTCGGACCCGAAGCCCCTGCCTGTGTAGCGTATAACCATCTGTTGCGTGAAGAAGTGGATTCGCGGCAACAATTTTCGGCTAAACGCGTCTGCTAAACTCGCGTGATAGACGGCGAATCGCACAAATTGTCGTATTTATCGGAATCCAAATTTTCTCGTAGAATCTGTTCCGATATTTACGTTTGTACGATAACGTTTAACGTTTAACGTTCAACGTTTAACGTTTAAACGAAATTTGAACTTTGTGCCATCGCAAAGCTTTTACCCTATGTGCTCCTGCTTATATCTCATCCGGTTACAAGTCCGCGAGACAGAATCTTCGAGAGAGGAGCGTTTGGCAATTTTCTTGAAACCGACGTCGCCGACCTTGGCTCCCCTCTTTCGCTTCGTACTTTGTTTAAACAACGTCGACGAAATTACGAAATATGCGACTAAACATCGGTTCTAAACTATCCTATAATGTATACTTTGAATCGTCGATGACCGTGACACGTACGTCGTATGCATCAAGTACTACGTATGTATAATGGAAAACGGCAACCTAGTCGAAGATCGTCGCGTCGGGTTCCCTGGCCGAATAATGGAGCACGCGAAACGGCCGATTTACTTTTGCATCGCTTTAATATTAATGTTACGCCCCTGTTCGCAGGTACAACAACCTAGTACGTACCTATAGGATCGATTGGGAATTTTTTCACTCCGGAACGAAACTTTAACTCGTATCGACCGATACTTACGTATGTATGTACGTATACGTGACGTACGTGCGCATGCATGACTCTGAAACCGGTGCAGATGCACAGGAAGTTTAGTTAACCGCTCTATCGAGAATAAATTATACCCACCATTACGGTTGATAAACACGCGATTCACGAGTGGATTTGCATCGTTGACCGACTCTACCGATACCGATAGTGAGATAGCGAGAGACCACCACGGTAGGAAAGTGGATGCGTTTTTATCCGCTTCTTCGCGTATAACGTTGCGTGCGAGACAGAGATCATTTTTCTCCACCCTCGAACCTCCTCGGACAATACCTCCGAACATCATCTACGCTCTATAGCCACTTTCGATCCTTTCGTCCTTTCCCGTTGAAAATGCCCATCGTTGCTAACGTTTGAAACTTCGCGTTTCAGAAGAAAATCAAGCCAGGAAACATTACGGGGCACCGTTAGTTTAAAAAGCGAGTTTAGCTTTAACCGATTACATACATACGTACATACTATGTAGATACCATTTGTCGACGATCAGGCTGATCGCAAAGCGATGCAAAATCCCCTCCAATCTATTAACCACAGCCTTTAAATTCTAAACGATGTACTCGTCTGGATCGCGTAGGCCCTAGACGAAGCCGCATAAAGAACGCTTTAGCTTCGGCATCGCGCTGATAATCGATCATCACGCTGCTACATCGATCCTGCGTCGATCTTCCGCCAGAGCCGTTCCCTTCTTCCTCGTGCCTCGTGTTTTTGTCTCTCAAGCTGATTCACGCTGATTTTCACGTTAGAATTAAACGACGTAACTTCTTCTTACCGCCATTTTTACCAACTATCCCTGAACATTCCCTTCGCTAAACAGTCGGCTGGGTCCTTGTTCCACGTGGACGCGAACACCGTTCATCATCGTGCGTTCATCGTTGTTCGTTGAAACCGTGCAACTTCGTAGTAGAAAAATCGATCGACACAGACAACTATCGATTTCACGGTTATCGAGCTATATCGCTCTATCTTGGGTGTTGGGCCGACCGATCGTTTCTTCCTCGGCCTTACCTGCCCTTCGTTCTTCCAGGCCACCGTAAATTCCTGGAACGATAAAAACCTCGACCGCGTAGCCGTGGCTCTACTTTGACATAAAAATTCCTTTTTTCCTTGCACGAGAACAGTGGATACAGCGAGTTCTCCTCTTTACGACCGTCATCGCGATCGTCGACAAAATTTGTCCGGTTCGTCTCAGGTTCGGGGGAATTTATTTCGAACGCGGATCCGCCATATCTCGATGATCCTTCGTTTGTCCGTTTTTATCCAACGCCGAACACCCTGCCTTACCTCGTGCAGAATTGTCTGTAAATCGCACGATACGCAGCAACGGCAAAGCGACGCGTTTTATGGCGATAGAAATCGGTTAGACGAAATTTCGTCGACCTTGGAGATCGACAGATTTGTCCGAAGGAAGGGAATAAAGTTGTTAGATCTTGACAATTAAAGTTACTCTAGCTAACGTTACTCCAGTCAACGGTCGAGACTTGGAAATATCCAAATACAACGATTAAAAGTCGATAACCGATCGTATTTATGAACTACGAAAGTTATATTTACCTGTAACGCGCACCTTTAACATATCCAACAATCAAATTACCTGCTATAAATCCTTCCTATCGATATCGATTAAAGCTACTTGGTAAACGTGTTTGAGAGATGCTCTAAAGAATCGGTCGCTCCACTAGCAAGCTTTCAACAGGATCTTTTCTCTGGAATGTTTCAGGTTTCCGCGGAGATCAGTGCGAGGAGAATATCGACGACTGTCCTGGAAATTTGTGCCAAAACGGTGCAACCTGCATGGACAGGATAAATGAGTACTCGTGCCTATGTCCTCCGTCGTACACAGGCACGCAGTGCGAATTGGACGTGGACGAGTGCTCGGTTCGGCCTTCGTTGTGCCACAACGGCGCCACGTGTACCAATTCACCCGGTAGCTACTCGTGCATATGCGTGAATGGCTGGACCGGGCCCGACTGCAGCGTCAACATCGACGATTGCGCAGGTGCTGCCTGCTTCAACGGGGCTACCTGCATCGACCGTGTTGGCAGCTTTTACTGTCAATGCACCTACGGGAAGACCGGTAAGTTCCAGTATCCATCGGCACGCGATTGACCGACGGTTTCGCGACTTTGAAAACTCGCCAACTTGCCTTGTGATGTCGATTGGCGAGGTGTGTATGGCATGGCACGATCGGAGATCGGTATGGTCGAAGGATCGGAGAAAGTATTCGAACACGTAGGGACGGTAAAAAGGCGTTTTACCGCTCTACGTGATTTTACAAAAAAAAAGGCCGAAGCGACAGATATTAAAAGTCCGCACAGTGTCTGTTCGTGTCATGTGTTAGCTACCTCTTTCGCTACCGATTCGTATACACAACCCCTAAAATCTTGGAATCTCAGTGGCAAAGGTAAACACGATTGCACGAATCGCCAGAGCTCGCGGAACGAATTCGCGTAGCAAGGTACGGCCGACGAAGGGATTCCGTACGCGGAATCGTGTCGGTGTTACGCATAGCGAGATCATGAGCGGAGCACCGGCGGAGCATCGGCGGAACATCGGCGGAGCAGGCAGGTGCAACTGCACGTGCAACAATATGATGCAGCCTCCGAGGGTCCGTTGGAATCCCGGGATACCGGAGGCTGGTGCGCGGCCTAGCCTTACCGAGCGACGACCTTGAGGACTGAAAACGAGTTTCTGTTCTCTGTTCTTACTCGCCTACCCAAAGCCCGGTGCGGCAAAACGTTTTTCAGATCGATCGTGCGTCGACGCCGATTACCAAATACAGGCATCCTTCTTTTGTTACGGTGCAACCGTGCCCCCTGTAATAGCTGCAATCGACGTCAGGTAATCGCGAAAACGAACAAATTCGCGCGCCACTTGGACAAACCTATACCTACGTATATATCCCTCCTCTGCTTTAACTTTTACGTTCCGATGTTGGATCGCGGCGGCCATTAGCCGCCATTAGCCGCCATTAGCCGCCTCGAATCGATCTTCAGCCGATTTAACTTTTATTCCTCTTCTCTCCTTTCCTTTCCTCTCTTTCCTGTTATCGCGATATTGTAAATATTCAGCTCCTCGCGCGTTCCTCGACGCTCGCGCCTGTCCCCTCACACCTTACGCCGAATCGTTCCACTTTTGAAGCGTCTGTCTAAATTAAGAAATCGCGATATTCGGAAAATGGCTTACGCGATACGAACGTCTACCAGTCGACCAAGTACTTGCAATGTCCTGGCCACTCGCACGCATGACGATGGCGGTGTTAAAGCCCAGTGGCTCGGTTTCTTTCACGTACGAACAGGGTTACGGTTAGTCGCGGGTGTAATCGTGCATCTGCGTGGCGGCTTTGCTTTGCCTTGTACGCGAACGTTCTAAACATCCGCGTTCCGTTATCGAGATCTAACGCGTTCCAACGTCATTCGATACCTATACTTCGCACGCTGTTCTTTTTTTCCTGCTTTTCAATCGCTCGCACAATGAATAGACCAAAAGTAGTCGAAGAGACTAGAAATAACAACGGTTACTAGAATCGTTAACGGCTAACTGAAATTTGATTTAGATAGATAGATTTAGAAAGAGTAGTATTTCAAGAACATTAGAAATAATCTCTCTCTCTCTCTCTCTCTCTCTCTCTGTCGCTCGATTCTTCGAAACTTTAGTTTCGAAATTAAAGTGAAAGAAACGATCTATCGGTGAATTGGTAAATTTTTCGCGGAAGCTTTTAAGAAGCAAACGTAAGCTCGATTACCACGATTCATAGACGAGCAACACCGCAATGCCGCTGTAAGACTAAACCCACATCGCCGAGTATTCTATGCAGTCGCAATTGAAATTCCTCGAATGTTCTCGCTGTGGGGAGCAATTAGACCAACTTATCGTATAAGCTCGGTATTTCCAGTAATTTACCGAATGCGAGATTCGAGATTCTCTTGCGAGATCCTCGAGCGTAACGTTTCTAGCTAGACCTCTAGCGGACCGAGCAATACAGATCTTAATGATGTCCATGTTTGGCCGTTGCCGCCGTGTTTGGCGTTCGACGATCGACGCTTTTGTCCTAGAAACGTACGCAACAGCATGGTATCGGATTATTCAGGTCCCCTTCAAAATGGCCGACCATCCTCCCCGAGCGATCGGCGAATAATCGGAAGATAAATCGTTACTTTTCCCGTTTCCAGGATTGCTTTGCCATCTCGACGATGCTTGCACCTCAAATCCCTGTCACGAGGGTGCTATCTGCGATACCAGTCCCATCAATGGATCGTTCGCGTGTTCCTGCGCAACCGGATATAAGGGGGTAGACTGCTCGGAGGACATCGACGAGTGCGAGCAAGGTAAGCGATTAAACGGTAGTTTCAAGTTTCGAAAGATCCGACGGTGTTTTTGATTTTTAGTCCGACCAATTCTTTGCTAGATTACGTTTTTCGAAGAGATTTACGATTTCGTAGTGTCGGTACCGCGTATTGCTACGCGCAGCGCCGGTTACTTCCCACTACTTGTTAAGACGCTGCGCCGGCAACAACGATAAATGGTCGCGTAACCGTATAATGAACCACTTCGGGACGTAATAAATAAATACATTTCATAATCGCCTATTTTTCGTTTGTCCGCGGACTGGCGACCTTAACTTTTTACCATGCAAAATTAGAGAAAATCCCATCTATTCTTATAACGTACAAATTGTTAGAGACAATAAGCAATCGCGAATATTTATTTCCCATGAACTCAACGAATAAGAACGAACGAACGAACGAACAAAAGAATAAAAGAAGAAGGCAAGTGATGTTGTTAGAACGGTCGTCTCCATTTGTATCTTATCGAGTCGACTGGAAATAATAAATCGAAATCTCGCGCGGATGAAAGCAACAAACGGAGCAATCGATAGATCGCGATCGATTAATTCGTCGTTGGTAGCGCTCTATTCGTTCCATAGACTTTGCGGGTTTCTCCCTGTTCCGTTGTTGTCGTTGTCGTCGATCGCGATTCACCGTTGATCACGAAATGTGGAATTTTCGTTGGCCGTGTCGCGTCCTATCCGAGTACATGTGTCTGTCAGGCATCGATCGCGCTTTCCTCGATAGCCGTTCGACGAAAAGTACAATTACAATTTTTATAGGCATCGTGTTCCAATAAAATTCCACCAGGGCGAACGTTTACGGAGGTTAATCCGTTCATTTCGGATATTTCTGGCTTTAACGACATGGTACAATCGCGGAATAAAAGAAATCGATGCTCCTACAATTAGATTCGCGTAAATGGTGTATCGCGCTCTTTCGAGAAAAATATCTCTCTCGAACTTCCAACGGAACATCTAACGGAAACCGGGCAAAAGACCCCATCGCTGGTTTACGTCCTTCAGATGCTATCGATAATAATAAACGGGGCGAGCGCTCGAGACGATGGTCGAATAATAAGAACACGATAACCGGAGTTGGAAATTCGCCGAAATTACACCAGCCTATCGCGATAGTGTATCGACGGAGACGAGTACACTAGCCATATATAAAAGGACGTGCTCCTCTCAAAGATATTTGAGAACGGTTGCGCGCGTTTCGTTCGTGATCCGATTCTTAAAGCGACCGTGCGAACACCTGTAGGGTGCAGTGCACCTTAATAAGTATCCTGCGATGCGGCTTGCATCTTCTCCGTTCTTCTTCTTATTTCCCTTTCATACTCGCCGGCAAGCTTGTCATTCGTCGGCTCTCTTTTCCCCTTCTGTTCCTCTTGAAACGAGTCAGCGGCTTGGCCGCAAGACGCCGCAAACCCACTATCGCAGGATCGATGAACCGGTGAGTCTCAGCGTGGCAGCGACGATTATTAATAATTCCTGCGGTATAATCGATGGTCCGGTGGGAATTTATGTTACGAAGTACACGTTACACGTTGATATCGGACGATGGACAGTTGTCTCTAAAGCGTTCGGTCGGGCTCCTTCGAATCCTTTCGATCGAATCGACGTTCGACGACTTTTCCTTCCTTTCTTCCTGCCCGTCGCGAACAACGAAGCCTACCTACGTATTTGCCGATCCGCGACGCCTCGTCGTCGACTCGTCTACTCGCAACGCAACGCAACGCGTTACGTGTAACGCCGAAATTGCGTGCCAGATAAAAGTCAAGTTTCGTTGACTTTCCGCTCGATTTTTCTCGCTTCGAGCCGTTACGGGCGCTTACGGAAACCGTTCTATTCCTTTCCTCCTATGTAAATATATATCCGGTCGTTTGCAAAGTTACGCGAAATCGCGAGGAGAATGGTGTTGCTTGTGCGTTAACACCGATCCAGGCAATCAGCAACCGCGGAATTCAAGTTTCCGAAACTTATTGATTTATTAAACCTTTCGAACGTGTAGTCCGGAGAAAATTGAAAAACGAAAAATGGTACTGGTCGAGTACCGGTAAATGGATTCCTAATTAACCGGTGGACAGGCAGTAGTCGCGGTTTAATTAATAGTACGGTGGAGAATCGAAAAGCCAGCATGGGGCCGGCGCGGGACCGGCACGGGGCCCGCACACCTCGACGGTTTTCTCGCTGTACCCTACCTACGTACATAGATGCGTAAGCCGACTCTGGCTGGCCGTGGTTTATCTCGCCACATTATCAACTGGAATTCGATTTATGATATTGCGCCGCATGGAACGCGCTGTCAATCCCACGGTGGCGTCACGTTGACACGGAAATAAAGAAAAGACGACCGTGGCCGTGCTCGATCACCCGTAAACCATGAAAAATGGTAATCGTCGTGGTAACGAGAGAGGTGTAAGCATCGCCGATGCGAAAGACGGTCGATCAAACCTGCAGGCTGTACGAAAAAAACGTGAATCGCCTTTTTGTCCTATAACGCTCTATTTTAATATCGGTGGTTAATGTTTTACCGTATTGGGTAATAGAGTTGGAAAAAGAGGTTGCGTACAAGCTCTTTATCCACCTATACGGCATAGCGCACGACATCCGATCGTCTATCGTTCAATCACTCACTGTGAACGCGTTGTTCCAAGAAATCGAACGTCTTATTATCATTTTTGTTTTTTATAGTCAATTAAAACTCACGTCCCATTACGGAGTGTAGTTGGAGCAACTTTCGTTCAGCGAGACGCGTAAAGACGAGAAAGATCGTACCCGAAATACCATATGTTTTCCATATAGTCGGAAGTGTCGACGAAGCGAAATCAGCGAATAGACACTTGCATCCGGTCCATCGTCGAATACCGTAATTCGAATGTTCGACGTACGATCGGCGAAGCGTAGCCGGGAAACGTTGCGAAAAAAAAAAGAAAAAAAGAAAAAAAGAAAATGGAGATTGAGAAAGAAGAAGAAGAAGAAGAAGAAGAAGTAGAAGAAACAGTCGAAAACGCGTGCAATCGTAAGCAAACCCCTTTTTATTCGAAGGGCTGGATAATAAATACGCGCTGTCTGCCCTGCCGTAGGTGAGCGCAACGGTTAATACGTTTCGTTCCAGACAAACACACTTCATTAATAATGAGAAACACTTGCTTCTTCCTTCTTCTTTCTCTTCTCTACTTCGCACAGGCATCCGTATCTCTCTGCAAAATGACAGATAGACTCTCTCGCGTTAGTGCATAAGGATCCTCGGTCGTGTTTCTCCGGCGCGTTAATCACAAGCACACGGCGGAATCAAGTGGATTTCGGGGGTGAACGTTAACAATCGGGCTCGTTTGCCTCGATGGAGAGCGGGGGGCAGGTGGGGGACACTGTTTATAGGCGTGCCGTCATTACGAAGCCGCGTAACGACCACGATCACGATTCATTTTCTGTATTTCATTAAACGCGCGCGGAACACGCTCGCGTAGCTCCCTCCAACCTCGGGCAGTAATTTAGCAAACATTCGCGCGGCGTCACGTCCAACCGGGCGATCAATCTGCCGGATCTTTAGTTTCTTGCAGTTTCTCTTTCGTGCACGGTCACTCGCGATTCTTGCCTTTTCGTATCTTATTCTTCTCGAACCGAGACATTGACCAACCGCTGCTACCGAATGAAATAGTCGTCGCGTACATACGTATAGCTCCATAGGAAGAAAGCCTGGCGGCCCCTGTCGAGCCGACCGACTACCCTGCACCATATTTCGACCGTTCAAGCCTTTTTGTAGCCGCATAACGAATCAAGGATGCCAGTTTTTCTGGACGAGCCAGCCCTATTCGGAAACCCGTTCGTTTTGGACGGTAGACGAGGGGATGGGGGAAACACATCGTGCGTCTTGCTTCGAACGCGAGGATTGTAATTACGAAGACGTTACTCGAACACGCGTCTCCTTCTTCCTTTTTCTTCTTCTATCGTCTCTTTTGCTTGTCGTTTTCCTCCATCGCGGGCCCTCGGACTCGGCCAAGCGAAAATTATCATCAGCGACGAAAGAACCGTACTACAGCCGGGACGTATATATCCGTATGGTCCGTATAGGCGACGATACCGCTATCGTTCGAACGATTCGAACTATCCAGTTCCTACGTAAATTCGAACCAAAGCTTTTCTTCGAATCCTTCGTCGAAGATGCTCGACACCTTAAATCGTAAAATCAAACTTTTATTACGGTACCGAACGTTCGCCAAAACTATCGGAATTTTCGAATCACCGTTACCTCGACTTTCGCCATGTCAACCTATCACAGCTACTTAATCGCGCGTATAACATGTACTATCGTGATTCATTTGCTCTATCGAATTCACCATTCTCTCGCGTCGTTTCTTCCATCTTCGACTCGTTTTTTTCTTTTTTTTTTTTTTTTTTTTTTTTTGTTCACTTTAATACAAAAATTCGCCCACAACGGAGCCGTTACCGATTGCAATCTTATCTCGGTTAATTGCAATTTTATTCGCGAGAAACCTCTTCCATGATCGCACAACACGGTATATGGCAAGTTTTTCGTATGCGACTGCCGCAAAGGAAAAGCGTCCCCAGCGGGATCGGATAATTTCGAAGAACAAGATAATTTATTCTGCCCGCGAGACTAATTCCGTTTCGCCGCTCATCTTCTTGCAATTCGACCGGAGAAGATCCGAAGAGTCGCGAACGAGAGGAAGAAAGAAGTTCTTTGTCGCGTGTGTATCGTTCGAGTAACGCTATAAATATTTACGCCGGATCTCCGAAAATGTCGGCCCGTTTGCGACGAAGGACCACCGCCGCAAACCGGGTTGTTCTTGTCCGGTGTCGAATTACATTGGTCCGGCCATGTTCGCGGCCGCCAAAACACCGCGCGAACGTGACACCGTCGAGACGTCATAATTCGCGACAGCGCAGCGACGCGGCCATGCGAAAGTACCTCGCGTGTCGTGGATCGCGCCATCTCTTCCCTCTTATTCCGGTGTTTTTTCGTTACTCCCTTGCTCGGTTCAGCGTCGATCGAGCTCGGATCAGCAGCGAGCGGTCTTAATTTCCAAGCGAGGCGAAGTGATCGCCAGGATGGCGAAGTCGCGCGTGGGTTAGGCAATCCGGTTTGGACAGTCGATTTCGTTTTTACGACGTAGATATACGTAGTACGTAAGTAGTACGAGATACGTATCGCGATTCGTAACGCGTGTCGAAAGATCGTTGCTGGCTCGAGTGGCGATCGAATGTACATCGAATGGTCGGAATACGAGCAATTCCGAGTAGCTATCCGATCGTATTTGAAATTGTATTTCGGGTCTGATCGCATTTACCGTACGTAGTATTTTATAGCTAGTATCTTACAAGTACATAGCATTTTTGCACCGTTCGAATCGACGGTCGAGCGACGTGCCCGAATCAGGGCAAAACCGTCTTCACCGTCTTTTCACGATCGGACGAACATTCGTATTCGTTAGCCGAGTTGACGTAAACGAGCAAAAATTACAAGCTAAATTAAACGTCGAAGGAAGAATATTTCGTAACCACGTGTTACGTCGATCGTAACCTAAACGTCCGTCGAGCGCGTAATTACTAACACTCGCACGAATCGAAGTGTTTATTTGGTACTGCGTACAAGTCGTCGCAGATAGATAGTTTGGAGGAGAATTCTCGGAAAAATCGGCTCGGCGATCAAATTCCTTCCCTTTTTCTTCGCTTGTATTCGCGTAACGGCCACTTGGCGCGAGTTCCGCGAGTCCGATGATCGCGTGCCAGCGCAAACAACGCGGTAACCTGTAACGAAATCCCTTTTCCTTCGTGATCAAGCTCCGTGCCGGTGCTCGAAAGCCGCTTCCTCACCTTCTTCGTTTTAGAGCCAAAGTCGACTCAGCCGGATCTCTCGGCTCGGAATCAGCAGGAACCAGGCCTCCGTTCGCTACCTGTCCGCTAAACAAAGAGCCATTGTTACACCGAAATTTGGCAACGTTGGCCTGACAATGGGGTAAGCCGATACGAGGCACAAGGGGTTCGTATACCTGACCCGATCGTCAGGAATGCTCGCTCCATCTTTCCACCAATCGAATTGGCCTTTAGAATACTCAAAATCGGCGACGCTCGTAAACAGCGTCTCGTTTATGGAAAACGTTCTTCGCAAGTTGCGAATTGCAAAAATATGAAAGCCGGTAAATGGCGTAAAATCCGTTGATCTTCCACGATATCGCTGCGCAGGTTGCAAGACAGAAGGTCGGCAATAACGCTTTACCGGAAGTGGAGGCCTGAAAAGAGACATTTCCCGTAGTCCGATCTGTTCTCAAGGGAACGCGACGGTGGCGGCGAAGCACCAACCAATCTAATTAAACGCCAAATTGTTATTTTAAGTTTAATAATAACCATAATGACCTCGCGCTCCAGCCTGTGCTCTGTTATTATGTAGATTGCATATTTTCTGGTAGATTAAGTTCCTCGAGAGCAGCTCGTCTCGGAGCCAGCGCGCTCTCGTCGTCACAGACAGATCGGGCAAAAAGCGCTACCGACCAGCGCGGTTCGCCGCGTTTCGGCGCGTTTCGACGCTACTTCCGTTCGCTTCCGTCTATCACGTTTATTTGCGTTTTACGCACAGATTCATTCTCTGTAGCAAGCTATTCTCTTTTTATTCGTAGATTCGACCGTCGACGTTTTTCGATAGAAGCGAACGTCATTTCGTTTAACTCGATGTAAATTTAACAGCGCGTTCGATAGCAACCAACTTCTGTTACATACATCTAGGAACCTGATGCAGCACCACACGCATCGTTTCCCGGCACTAGCAACATTATTTTGTCCGCCAAAGTTCGTCTCGATTCGCCATCGATACCTTTGCCAATAAACTTTTCAAATATCATACAATTTCCCCATGTTTCTTCTAATAATAATAATTCTCTAGAAATGACAAAATATACTTGTGGCGCTTAATTAAAAGCTGCCTCGAGGACAGAGTCCCCGTAGCACCGTGCTACCACCAGTCCATCCACCTGCCTCCCTCGCATCGACTCCGTTCAACTTCAAGTATCGTTTTCTTCCATCGTCCGTCGACAACACCGATGCCCACCGTCCTTGAAGACGGTTGGTCGCGTCGTCTCGTCCACCTATTCGTCGTCTGTTCGTTGCTCGCGGCTCGCACTCGATCGCCGACACGACCCAGCAATGCGTTTCTTGCCGCCCCCGGTTACCCGGTAACACGCGTACACCCCTCGCCTTCCGCTTTTTCTTTCCTCTTCCACGTCCCTTGGTGAAACATCGCGCGCGGCGACAGCGATTGCGAGTTGGAAAAACCATCGTTGAGCTACACGAGAACGGCATCCGACCGTGCCGCGAGCGACGATATCGCTTCAGTTGTTCAAAAACCTCATAAATATCACGAGTAATCGTTGTACGCGTTGCCCTGCGAACGAACCGTAACCAGGTCCCGATGTTTCTTTTCGAATGCCACGCACGTTGTATGCTAAGGGACGACGTGTAACACGGTATCGAACGATTCACCGAGTGATTCACCGAGGATTTTTGATCGCAGATTTTCAAGTCCATCGAAACTTGGCTAAAACCTATAACTATTCGCGATAGTCACTCTCTCTCTCTCTCTCTCTCTTAATTACCATGACGCGGAAATCAACAGCGGTAAATCGTTGTGCGCGTGTGATAAGCGCGTGCACAGAAGTCTGCGTCGATTTGTTTGTCTTTCGATAAAAGTAGAGAGAGAGAGAGAGAGCATTGCCGTACTTACGCTAAATCCCACCGAGTCACTAAGAATGTAGAAGTAACGAGACGGATTATTAAACGATATATATCTTTTCCCATAACTGTACCCTTTAATGGTATAAACGCGATGATAAAGGATAGATATAACGACCTCGCACTAGCCTCGTATATCGTAAAAGAAGATTATTCTGATTTTTCTATTAATATCCTATTAACGAGGAAAGAGATGCTAGATACTTATCTTCTTTCTTATCTCTGTAACTGCAGTTGATATTCCATATACGTACGTAATGCGAAATAGTTTCAGCCAAGCATCTAATTAATTGTACGAGAAATGGAAAAAATCGAGAGAAATTTTTACACGATTCTGTACTAAACTGCGAAAGCAAAAATGAACAGACGGCAGATTCGATATAAAAATGAAAGCTGTTAGAATGATTGCCGTTAAAATAATTGCTGGTAAATAATAGCGGTGTAAGTAAGGAATAGCGGGAGAGAGCTGTATGCGACGTTAAATTTTTTTTATAAAAAAAATCTATTGGATTCGAAAGATTAACTCACTGGCGTGCGTATTCGTAGAAGCTTGGAGATTCGTAACAAAAGCTTTTGCTTTAAGCAACCGCCTATCGTTTCTTCCACTCGTCCCGTTTTCACATCTCCACCATCTTTTCTTTTCTATCGCACCATCGATCGTACTTTTACAACGCGTTTCCTAAAATTCTAAGATTTTTTCTACATTTCATCCTATGCGTATTCGCTTCAACGATATCGATAATACGAAGCACAAGCTTTGTTACAATGTTATTACAACCAAGGCTGTCGAATAAAACTCTGATGAAATTACAGTCGCGAAATATCACGATATAGAAGCAATCTCGCAAGAATAACGAAAAGACTAACTAAATTAAGGCCGATATTTCAAGGAAGAAACGGTAGCGAAACTCAATGAAACACACGAATGACGAAGAAACAGCTGCCAGCGGTAATTATCTTATTGCAATTAGCGCGAACCGCGCGAGTTCAAGAAAACGAGCAGTCCAAACGGATCGTTGACCACTCTCGAGGAACAAGTTTCATTCTCGGGAATGACAGGCATCTTCCTTCTTATGGTCATCTTCGTCGTCGTCGTCGTCGTCGTCGTCGTCCGTCCGTTCGTCCTTCCGTTCGTCCGTCCATCCATCCATCCCTTTTTCTTCTTTCCTCCCTTCTTCTCTGACGGCAGCGTCTTTAAAATCTACGTCGACCTGGCCAATTAAGGCTCGCTATCGTGCATTCGTCGCCCATCCCACGGAGCATCCGCCCACGCGTTGCACTTTGACTCCTGCCGTGGCATAATAATTAATTATTATGCACCAAGCGTTCACCAATTCGCGACCGTTACCTAATTACCGGAGCTTTTGGGTGTTAAAACACCCAACGCCTTTGTTCCGAGTTTCCGTCTCGAAAATTATACGCTTCGTCTTTCGAACTGTTGCTCGTTCGTTGATCTTAAGCGCGAAAAGATATACTTTCGTATATACATATACTTTCACCGATAAACCAAACGAATCGACAAATTGTTGGCATATTTTTAACTTTTTTCTTGCATTTTTCTAGGATCCCCTTGTGAACACGATGGTATTTGCGTAAACACACCTGGCTCTTTCGCCTGCAACTGTGCACAAGGATTCACGGGACCGAGATGCGAGACGAACGTGAACGAGTGCGAGTCCCATCCCTGTCAGAACGACGGCTCGTGTCTGGACGATCCTGGGACCTTTCGTTGCGTCTGCATGCCTGGTAAGCCAAATCTTCGCTTCTTTCCACCGTTCTGCCTCTCCACCTTTCTCTTTCTCTAAGACCCGCCATCGAGAAGTATTCTCGAAACGCGACAGTGAACGCCAATACCGTATAGCAACAAATGGTCCCTAGCTATGGTCCGCACGGTCGTAAGTAAACCAGATCGCAGATCACAGATTACAGTCGAATGTTCGTGTCGATCGGACTCACCATACGATCCATCCAACCGTTTCGCTCGTGCTTTGTATCGGATACTTACGATACAACGGATTTGAGATTTTCGTGCGCGGTCGATGTTGTCGAGTCGAAAATCGATACTCTGTAATTTAGGCAATTTTGGAAAGCATCGAACTTTACCATGCCAGGGAATTTGTTAGATCGCGGGAAAAAGATCGAAATCTAACGCTAGTTAAAGCGATTGTCGCGCGCGTAACGATAATTGCGTGGCGGACGATAATTAGCAAAGAATCTCGAGTTTGTTGGGTCGCAAGGTGGATGTGGACGAGCGATACGAACGAAGCAAAGGCGTTTTCGTGGAAAAGTCGTTGGCGTTGAACCAGAGCCACGCTTTGCCAGCGGTGGAAATCAAGATTTCACCGACCCGATAGTATATACACGGAGAGATACTGGCGAGCGCGAGCTGTTGCTTGAAAGCCGTGTGCCCGCCGGAGCCGCGATGCCGCGGTGCCGCGGTACCGCGGTGTCGCCGGTAAATTCCTCCGAGATGACAGGGCCTCGGATTGCGTTATCTGATGCGCGGCAAGGACGGTAACTCGTTTAATCTTTTAACACGGTTGGTACGCGCCTCAGCCACGCGTAAGTCAACCTTAATTGTTTGACGCCGCGCTATGGAGGAAGCATGTTTCCGGCTGGCAGAGGAGAAACGATAGGCTTAAGGGTCTAGCATGGAGACGGCCAATGGAGATTCTGCCGGTCGATAATCGTCGATGTAATCGACAGAGAATGAGCTGTGCACGCTCACCAGATATCCGCAAGATGGGCGAGAACGAATGACGGCCAGTAACGGCGTTGGTGGTTTGCGACGTCGAGTCAGAGGAATCGGGAAATCGAAATCTAAATATGTGTCAGCTATTATTCGAAGGAGGTTGGCGGATTTTTAAGCTTCTACGAGATTGGTTATCGCACGGGTGTGCATCGTTTTCCTTTTTCCAGATGCTTCGGCTTCTTTTCGTAGTATCTCGTAGATAGGTATCTCCGCGTTCGAGGAACAAGGGGTTCGACTAATTTCAAATACGGTAGAACTCGGTTTGTACGAACCCGTCGTCGGATAGGTTGATTCGTATCGTTCGGTCAAATCCTTCGTACGATAGGCGTCTATACCTATTTCTCCCTATCATCTATGATTATTCGTTCGGTTAATCGGAGTTCAGGATATTCACGCAACAGCACTGCGCGAAACGTTTCCTCTTAAATACATAATAATGTCGCGAACTTGTCGATCAACCGCGAGGCATGAGAGTGTGTCTCACTATTTACATCTTATCGTTGCACGCTCATATTATAAGTAAATGGAGCGACGTTAGGCGATGGTAGTTCGTATACGTAATAAGAGGTCGGGTAAGATTCCGATAACCAGGTCATGAACGATCGATATCGGACGGATATCGAGGAAAGATATCGAACAATTGGACGAACATACCTCGTATCCTTCTACAGAGATTTCTAGCCTTTGAATTTCATCGGTAAATTGATATTTTTGACGTTTCGGAAGAACTTGTGAAATTGTTAAAACTTTATTAAATTTGTCGGATGCAACTCTTTCTTTTCTTTCTTTTCATCTTGCGAAGTAAACAAAGGCATCGAAAAATCGTTTCTTTCTTGATCCTCCCTCGCCAAAGACGGATCTATTCGCGCCAAATTTTTCCCCAAAAACCGCACGAGTTTACACGTTGTTCTTAGACATTACGGGGATCGTTAAAATAGGAAAGAAAACACGTTTTGCAGAGCGAAATTCGAACAAGAAGAGACAACGACTTTCGCTGGTGAAGATAATTTAATCCGGTTCGCGTCCTTCCTTTCGTGTCTGCTTTCTGAAACCGGTTGGCTCCTGTCCATCTACCCCCGAGAGATTCGTCTGACGGCGATCAACGGTCGTTGGTCGGGGATTTCGTGAATGTTTCGTCGTGGATCGATTCAACGGCCGCAAATTAATCGACAGCGAATCGTAAATACGCGAATGAAAATTTTAAAGAGAAATTTCCGCTCTCCTCCTGCGTGATGACATTTATCGATCGACTCGCGTGATCTTTTCTTCCCTCTTTCTTGTTCGAACTCGGTACGCGTGTCTAGCATCCCTTAAAATCGAATAGAACCTCTGCCGGTGTTTAAACGGAGATGATTCGATTTCGGAGATTTCGATTCGGAGATGATTGCGTTTACACGTAACACGTATATACGTATTATAGGACGGAGCGTCAAAAGACAGAAATGCCCGGTGCCGTGCACATCGAACGATCGGATCCAATGGTGGACCTGTTTCGACTAGAGCAGCGAACAATCGACGATGGCTGGAGGGGGATCGAGAAGGTAGAACGGAGCTGGACGGTTCCGAAAAGCGAGAGAGAGCAAAAAATGAGAGACGGGCCGAAGTGGCCGAAAGTGGAAGAGGGTATGAAAGACGCGAGGGAAGGAAAGAGCCGGGAGGGGGCAACGAGTAAAATATGATAGCAGGATTCGCGAAATATGAGACCGAAACGAGGGGATTCTTTGCCCCAGGCCCCTGTACGGGCACAAAGGCTTATCTTGTCCCTGGATTGGCCATTGGCCGAGCGAGAACTGCCATTTTGGTACTCCACCTCCGTCCTCTCCTCTTCTTCTCTTTCTTCCGTCTCTGGTCGTACACCGTGCTCTCATCTCCGTTTCTCTTTCTTAAACCTGGTCTCTTTTTCGTCCCGTTGTTTCGAGGCTCGTTGCGTCGGTCCGTTTGCTGCGCTTTCCTTTCTTGTCGGCTCCTGCTGTCCCGTAAAAGGATCCGCTAAATAGCGCTAAGAGGTTCGAGGAAAGAGGATACTCCGGCATTCAGAATCTCTCGCAGACGAGTTGCATACGTGCCACTTGCGTCCACGCTGCACACTCCACGCACCGCGTCTCTCCAACTCCCCGACTCTCCGGCTCTCTATGCTTCGTATCGACCTTTGTAAATTGCTCTGGTATACTGCGTTTGTGGATCGAAGCGTCGTTCTTGCCAGAGCGAATCGCTGTCGTTCACCGTCGTTCCTTCTCCAGCTCGATGAAACTCTGCCGCTACTGGCACGCGGGGGATCTGTTTTTCGATTCCTCGGCAACAAGCTGTGGAACGACGCGGCAAAGTGTACACGACGAAAGAAAGAATGAAATCGTCCATGTAATGTCCGTAAGCAATAGCTTATAGAACACGTTGGATTACAACGCAAAATGCAAGTGGCAACAGCAGTTGCTTGTCATCGACAGTCACACTCACACTCTCGGACACTGACGGACGATAGCAGGATACAGGACTACAGACCGATCTGATAATGCGATTCATCCGATAACGTGGCCCTCTGGCTACGCGTACTTCGTATTGCATTTCGTATTGTATTTCGTATTGCAGCCTTGAAAAACGAGGATTGGTAAGTCGGTAGCGTAGGAACAGCCGTGCAACCACGACAATTCGTACAGTGAAAAAAAGATCGAAGCATAGCGTTCGAATCCGATAGTGATCGACGAGATACTATTTACTGCCTTGCAAGCAACGTCGTTCGACAACGATGGTAATCTTGAAACACGATTACTTTATAAACGTAGGACGTGACATTTTTCGTATTCGGTAAGTAATTCTATCGAAGAAGTATGTAGGTACTAGAACGTAACGTTTCAAGAGCAGCATTTGCCTTGGCAATACGTGGCAACAAATTATTGAAATTTGTACAATTTTCACCCTGTAAAAAAGCCGTTTTCCTTCTAGTTTTTCCTCTATATCGAATATTTTCCTCTCGATAAGAACTGCGGTGTAAAGATTATCAACAAAGAATATGATATTGTCGTTCAAGGGAACGCGATTCAACGTAACGGATACACGATCGTCGCTTCTGATACAACGTAGGATCGTTATAAATTTGAAACATCTTCTGCTTACTTCTCCTGCAAAATTAAACGTATTCTCGATCGAAATATTTCGTCGCAAAATGAAATACACGAACCAAAGAATCTACGTAGGAAAATATTTTCGGTGTAGTAGAGAGTACCAGCTATATCGTTTCACTAAAGTATATGGTAGCTACCTGACCGCGATGATGATGTAAAGGTGGCATCGTGCGAAAGGTGGCATAGATCGTCCCGATGAACAGTCCGACAAAGGCAAGACGATGTTATCCGCGACGCCATCTTCTCAGGTATACGTCCAGGTGTTCGCACGGAATCGGGAATTCGCTAGTCACAGTGACCGGCGGCGCTCTTCCTCGGCTATCGCTAAAATACCACCTGATACATCAAATTTCGCGGCGCGTTGAATCTGGAGAAATTTCGTCGTTTCTACATATACGAGTGTACTTTGCGCGTCATATTGGGCGAAAAATTGTTGGAAAAAGCGATCGGACATTTTATTGAAATTTGTTTCATTTGCTTCGATTCGCTCGATATACGCTACTTTTTCTGTTCCGCTACTCTTTGCATACCGCGAATACACGCGTTCTCGTTAAAACATCCACTTTAAATGCACGCAGAATTCTTTCAACCAATTGTTCGTAGGACGAAGCAGTTCCATCTTTCGTTCGTTTCTCTCCACGATAATACGCACTTGACAGAAAATCCTGTAATACCTTGTAATATAACGTAGCTCGATATATAAACGTGCGAGCGGGAAAAGGAGAGCGAGAGAGGAGAGTGAAAGGGAGGCCGAAAACGATGGAACAAGTTCTGGCGTTGAGAGCCAGGAGATGTTCCATCGGAACACGCGCGCTATGATACATCGTCGAAGATGTAGATCGCTTCCAGCTCCTAGCGCATAATCCAGCAGCCTTGCATTGTCCACGCTGGACAATGGCTGGCGCGTTCTGTTATCTCGCAGCCCTTATTCGACTCGCTTCTTCTTCTCTACGAGAGAGCCTCTCTCTTTCCCCCTGCCATTATAGCGGTTCCATTCTTCTGCCCATGGATCGTGCTTAGCGTAAATCTTGGCTGGAAGGGCCACGACACGGTTGCCGCACAATTGCGCCGATTGCCAACAGTCAGCTCGAACCAACTCTTTGTTATCTCAATTCGATTTTCCTCCAGGAATTAAGAAGCATTTCCTCCGGAAAAGAAATTCTTACCTTGGTTTCCGTTAAAGGAAGCTCGATGCTTAGTTGGTCGATCGCGTACTTTGAACGATGGACCTGCTATTTAAGCAAGTTCGTTATTCTTCGTTATAGCGCTAGAATATAATTTAAACCGCTATGTATAATGTAATTGAACGACAGTGACAAAGTAGGTTGGAATTTTGAATAAATCGTAATAGAGACGATAGATCGAATAGATTCTCTTCGCATCACGTTTTGTTCGTTCTCTTGAGACTCTGTCGAACATTACAAGTCGATATACAATTTTTAAATAATACGGAACATCTATTTCGCGTAATCTGCACCACGTCCGTTTCCATCTGTTTTATTCTCGTTCGTGGTTACGAACACAAGTAGTTGCTTATTAACCTAATTATCAACTCGATGCTACATGTACATATCGTGTATATAACGTCACGAACCAAAGTATCGAACGAGAAAACAGTACCTACAAAAAGTTCAGCCTTTGAACTTTGAACGTCTCTAATCGCCGTTTAAGAGCATCGCTTTGTGCGATGTCGTTGTCAGGCTGACGTATCGGTGTACACGTCGCAGCTGGATCGAACGTATCGGCCTTATATCAGAGGAATAATTTATCAGAACAATACCGATATTATTGCCATCGATCAAAGAAGCTCGTTTCGATTGACATATCCCTTCCTGTCCGAGACGTTGGAACGCCGTGGCACGATCCTTGTCGAGCTTCCTTCTTCTTTCTCCCCGATATAAATTATGCTTTTGTTTCTTCATCGGGACGATCCGAGAAACGATCGATCGGTCTGGACAAAGATGCGACGCGACGCGACGCCGCGCCGCGCCGCGCCGCGCCGTCGTCGACGAAAAGGAAGAGGTTGAAGTTGAAGGCGACTGTCAAGAATGACGGCACCCTCCCGAGAGAGAAGACGCGCGCATTTATTGTCCGCGATTCCTTGGTCCATTTCACGTCTCTCTTCTTCCTTTTCATTTCGTGCCCCTCCTCCCTTTCTCCATGCGTGTTTAAATCGCGTTTAAAATATCCTTTACACGATACATCCAGCTTCTTTACATACACATTTAAATATATTGGAAAGGGACTGCAGCACGATCGACGAAAATTGGGCAAATTCCGAAAAATTACTATTCCGTACGAAGAAAAAGGGCTCGCGCAGGACACTTTCGCAAATACAGAATAGAGCGAACTGCGTTTACCCAGCGCGGCCGTTGTTTTCCAACGCGACTCGTGCTCTTCTTAGGGCTTCGTTTCAATTAATAGCGCAATTCGAAAATACACAGTACGAAACGAACAATTCTGCGACCGAATGGAAAAAATGTCCAACCACGTCTAACGCTGTTTGCTAACGGAATCGTTCGTCGCACGGACGCCTAACCAACCCAACTTGTTTTTCCGATATCGATCGCTCCTCAAACCAACCAAATTCTGCGCACTCGCACCACGTTATAAAGTGCTTCGATTCGTCAACTTTTAAGCGGACGTGTCGGTTGGCGTATGTGATCGACCGAAGATCGGTCGGTAACCGCGACATAGTCATAACGCACGAGTTTCTGCGTTTTTTAAATCCTGTATACGTCTCTTTCTACCAGTTATCGGACATTTCTTACTCTGACATAAAATAGATACAAGTTTTTTTTTAGTAAAATCTTGATCAAGATACATGTACATTCTAATCTCACGCGCGATGCAGCGATCGTTCGTTTCGCCTTCGTCGAGCGTTTGGTAGTCATAGATAACGGGTATCCATTACCGCGTCTGAAAGTGAAGTCGAAGTTGACGCTTATCAATTTATTTTATTATTTATTGTTTGTACGCGTTATAAGGGCATGTAAATTATGCTACGGTTTCAACATAATATCGTATGACTATTTTGATAAAAATTACGTTTGAAATTAGTAGGCGTTCAGGATTGTCGCACACATTTCGAATAATGTTTTTCACTTGGAATTACGCGCTTTCTTGCCGCAACTATGGCTTCCACGAAAGATCGTAAATAGAGGCTTTAACTGCCAGTAATGATACTTATAGAATCGATCGCGGTTTAATCGCGTCGTTATCAGCCACGGCACCCCGAATCGAAAACCTAATCCCGATCGAATCCTCATAGCGGACCAGCACATTTTCTCGTAATTTTTTCTCCATTAGAAAAACGTGAAACGTGGAAACGTTGTACCGAGTCTACAAAAACCACTCTACTCTCATTGTCGTCTTTCATCTTCGATCCTGTCTCGTGAAACGCAACAGGACCGAACGATGCTCGCACGTTACTTAAACGTTAAACCATTCGCCGCGATGCGACGATGCGGTTGGAGTTTCCTCCGCGCTCGCTTTCGAGTCGGGTCACCGTCGGTGACCCCTTCTCACCTGGCCGAGAGTCGTAGCTGTAAAGCAGAGGTCGCCGCAAATCCAGAACGAATCGAAAGTGCCTTCGAAGGTTCCTTCGATTTCGTTTCCCGACCGCATGCATCTCGAGCGGCGAACAAGCTCGTGCATGTTTGACAAAGGCTCGTAGACTCCAGTTGTATTTCAAGTTATATATTCTAAAACGACGAAAGGCGATATTTTTAAATTCAAGTTAGCTACATTTCTCTAGAGTAGTTGGTTTATACGATCACAGAGCAGACACAACGTCGATCGTTATATTTTCACGTATACGATGCCCTACGAAATATTGGTTTGCAGTTTCAGGAGGTTTTTTGGGGAGGGGGGGGGGAGCGATAAGATACAAGAGCAAAGAAAAAACCACAGCCGCGAAGTTTGGAATTCTTCAGAAATTCGGAGAATTGGGAAACGTTACAACGTTTTTTTTTTTGCTCGAATTATTTTCATATCGGTATAATAAACGTGGCAATCTCCTCGGTCGATCCTATCATTAGAGGATTATGTAACCGGACGTAGTAGTGTTAACGGAACAGCGCGGAAAAGGTTAACACCGCGTTTACTGGAAGGAGACGCCCTTAAGCTTAGAATAGAACGAAGCCGGACACGTTGTTTCGCCTCGAACTGTCGCCGAGTTTCTACGTCCCTTGCGTTTCACAGCTGGCATATATCCCGCGTACACTCGCATCCCTTATAATCGTTACCGCGACACTCGCACGAGCGAGTCGCGTTGCAAGACGAACAGCCCCGATGATCCGCCAGATCTGCCAGAGCTCTGGTCGATGGGTGTCCTTCGTGGAAAGCGATACGTGGACGCGTCCGTAGTTGCCAGGATCGCGGCACGGCGCGGCAGTGTACGTATACCGTTAGGCCACATCCAACGCGTGACGGTCCCGCAAAAGGTTGCGGACGATCCCTGATCCTCGAAGACGATAGCCGGTGGACGAGCGAAGCCCGGTAGAAAAGACCGTTTGACGAATAGACAAGTCGGTATAAACACGAACGTATATACCGGCACAGACCGTTTCGCTACCGGCCTCGGATGGAGATAAGCCTCCGTTGCCATCGACATCCACCCTGCCCGTTCTTCTTCTCCTTCCGCTTCTTTTTATTCTCCTTCCTTTGCCATCCTGCTCCTCCCTTTCGTCTTTTTTCTCATACGTTAATCTTAACGTACACCCATTGCGATACGTCCGTGTTTGAACGATACGCCCCTTACGACACCTTACTTACACCCTACGTACTTAGTCCTGCCATACGCTCTGTCATAAATATATCGAGTGCTTGTAAAAGACTACGAAACGTTATAATCTTCAACTAATAGGTAATAATAAACTAATATTCTACAGCGGCACGCAAGCTGTCGTTTATCTGCTTTTGTAAAATCTTTCTTCCAACTATTGAAATCTCTACGAGAAATTTTGCAGGTCGCACTCTTTCGTTTCTGTCTCTGATCCCTACTTTCTACGATATAACGTTTACATAACGCAATAACAGTGCAAAATACTTGGTATCAACGATGTAGATTCCGTGTCAGCAGGAACGATGGGATAAGCCGCTTACTTTTCACAATTTCATCTTCTACAAGAATTTTCTTAAGCTACTGATTTCATTGGTCTGGTGTAATCGACGTTATAGAGATTGCTAATAATTATCATTTGTATGCGCTTACGTTGCTATAGGAAGAGTTGTTGCCGACTTCGCTTATCTAAAATAATTTGTTTCGCGCGAAGTTTCTTTTCTTTTGTGTCTTCGGTTCCGGTATTCTTCTTCTCCGAAAGATATTCCCACTATCTTTTCAGAAGCCCTGTATCGGCAGATTTTACCGGCAGAATTCGATCCGGAGAAGTACGCGACGATTCGAACGTCGCCACTAAAGTCTCGACTAAGAACACTTATCGACGCCGGCAAAACGTTCGTTGCCGCGCGGTGTTAGTTTCTTCGCCGTGGCGCGTACTTGCACGCGTGGTGCTCGGTTTTGCGTGCACGGTATTTATAACTCGATCCTCTTATCTGGCACGATTCGATGACACAGACAAGTTGCCACGGCAACTCGTTTGAAATCTCAATTTGATTTACTGCGCCGTTGAAAGTCGACGGGTTTCGTTCCTGTTAGCAACCTTCTCTGTCACTGCTGGGCTATCTTTCAATATGCGAGTTGCCGCAGGATTCAGATTGAAGGAAGGTTGGCTCGGCAGACATCGATACAAGGTGAGTGGTGTGATATCGTGAATCGCGTTCGTACACTGTATATGTCCTTTGGTCGTACAGAGTTTGGTGTACCGCAAATCTGAGACGTAAATTTATTCAAAAGCCATTTATTTATCTGTTTGGTTGTTTTCGTTTCTCACAGATTCGTCGACGATCACGATATCGGTTACTTCGTAGAAAACAGGAAATCGTTCGAGCAAAACCGTCGAATAATGCGAAAAGAGACAGATCGACGATTCAAAGAGAACATTTTCAGCATCGCATCTCTTTCACGGATGCAACGAGGCAAGTACGTTCTACGGTTCTACCAATTTGACCACCATTTTCGAACGGAAACGTAGATATATTTGCCGTTGTATAAATCTGATAAATTCTCTCGTCGTTCTGCTCAATTAAGCGTAACTATTGTCACGTTAACAATTCATATCGATGTCTGATGATACCAAGAGAACTTGCACGTTCTAAAATCGCGGCTAAACAAAGTAACGAATAACACGATCGTAGCTAACAGAAACGATACGTCCATTTGACGGATCTACCTTTCCCGTTAACGAGCGTTCGAGTTACAACACGAAAGTTCTCGTCGCTGACAAAATGCGTGTCATCGATAATTACAGGGCGCACATTCCATGTCCGTATCGCCAGGAGAGCACGAGCAAACAAAAACGATTTTCGGACTAGAGAGGGACAAGGGGCTGGTGGTTCCCTCTCTCCCCCTAACCCCTCCCTCGCTGCTGTTCGTTAAATTTCGCGAAAGGACCCGCGAAAAAACGATCCGAGTAGCGCTCGATCTGCCGGCGATCGATCGGCGAATCGAACAGGCGGACAAGCGATGTCGTTATCGCGCGCCGAGGAAATTAATTTGAGCGACGAAACAAGCCGCCGGTTTATCGGTGGGAGTTAATTGCTAGCCCGAAGTCCGAGCCTCTCGAATCCCCATCGTCGCTCCCTTCTTCGTATCGTTTTCCATCGAAGGCGCGCGCAAAAGCCGCGTTTGTACGTCGCCGGTAGGCTTAATTAAAAAGCCAACGCTCGCGATGATTATAGCGCGAACGGGAACCAACTGTATTTCCGGCTCTTTAGTGGAATTTTTTCCAACGTCCACGCACACGCGCGCGATCTGTTGATCGATGCGCGTTTCTGTTAATCGAGCGGAATCGATCGATTCGATCGAGACAAATCACCAAACGTACATGCGCCTATCGGAACAACGATAATACCGGCGCAAAAAAGGTAATTTTATTTAATCGCTCGTGAAAGTAAATAACGAAAAAAAGAAAAGAGAGAAATAATAAAACGATCGTTAATACCTAATTCGATTATTTCGATTTAACGAAGAGATCATCGGGTACGTGTTTCATAGACCCGGGTTATACCAGTGTCGCCAAAATTTTCGAACGTATGCGCGCGTATTACGTCGAAGGTCTTTCGATTTCCGCGCAGTCTCCGACTTGTCCTCGTTTTAAGGGTGAACTGGCAGATTGATTTCCTCCTTGGAATCGCCGCCAACACAACCGATCGATTTCACCGTTCGTTTCACTCCTGTTGCCGACGAATCGTTCGTACATTTCTCCGGTGCGTTCGATCTTATTTCTCGGGAGAGAAGAATGGCGTAGCGACGAGAGCAAAACGCAGAACAAGTAAGGATCGTGTAACGTCGTAATCTTCTTCCCCGAACGATGCTCTTTACTCGGATCTCTACTTCGTTCTCGAACCAACTTCGCCACCCAGAACGTGTTTCATTGCGCGTATCGTTATCGCGAAACATTAAAGAAAGAAATGAAATCTTTGATAGAAATCAAGTCGTATCCGCTAGTCTCGTAGGATGATTAACAAAGGAAGAAAAGGAATAAAGGAATAAAGAAATAAAGAATACGATTGCTTTTCTCGTTACTTCCCTTGCTTCGATTTACTTGGCCATATTCCTCGGATACCGGCAATCTGTTTCTCCGGATACAGTATATAACTGTATAGAGTATGCGACGCATGCACGTACACAAACGGTGCCGCTTTGTCCACGTCAACCGAGATCGGCATGGTTCGATCGTGTAGATCTCGATGGACGCTGATCGTATAAGTATACACGCACGTGCACCGTGGCTCGCTTAGAGGAATCGCATAATGCCGACTATGGATCCTTTCGAGTCGTCGCGTCCACGTCGCGTCCACGTCGCGTCGTCCCTCGCGGTGAATCCATGAATCTCTGAAAACCTGCCGTTCGTAGATCCATGAACGGCCCCGCATACATGTTTGTTTATCGGGTAGGGTTGATCGACGAGAATCGACGAAAAGAAGGGATGCACGAGACGGGAATATGTCATATATCGAAAGACGGAATATTTTCGACCGAAGAATTTGGCAATGATTCGTTTCTTCTTGAAAGAGGGAGGGGGGAGAGAGAGAGAGAGAGAGGGAGGGAGGGAGAGAGAGAAATGCCATCTGCCGCAAAAAGAGAGAAAAGGAAAAAGAAAGAAAAGGGCAGGAGGGGGAAACGGACAATTTGGTGGGTTGCGTGGATATGTCGGGCGTATTTAAAATGCAAATGCAGACCACGTCGCGGTGGTTCTTCCCGGTTTCTTCCCGGTTTCTTCCCGAGGCAACCGATCGTGGATGTGGCCCACGTAGAACACGGCTTCTTCGTTTCGACTCGTCTTCGAGTTCTCTCATTCAGGCTTCCCTTTTAACGGATCGCCAAGCAGAAAAGGACGATTTAGTTCTTCTCGTCGCGTCTCTCGGGGCATCTTATTAAGAACGCGCATAGCGATTGCAGCGCGAGCGGGAATGCCGGAGTCGAGTCGCCTTTAAACGCGTTTCTCCTTTTCGCGAAGCAGAAGAGGGAGGCATGGTTGGGAATGGGTGAGCGAGTAAAAAAAGCCGCCGCCCGCGACGCGACGCGACCCGACACGATGCAACCGAATCGAAATCGACCACCGCGCTCCGTCCACCGTTTTGCCAATCGTTTCTTAAATATCCGATTTCGACCGCGTTTTAATAACGCGCCAAGTCCGCCCCTGCTTCTCTAACGAATTTCTTCGCTCGAAATAGGTAAAAAATTGCCGCTGCCCTTGCCAGCCTTTACGAGCTTGGGTATCTTGGGGATAAGATTCTCGGCTGTCGCCGACCGGGCAATTCCCTTTACATGTACCTATTTCGTTTTAACGAGCTTCGTTCGACGAGGTGCGTGCGAAGAAGGAGACGTTACAGGAGACGCGTTTCCAGCAGCTCGAGCCTTTACGCGTCTGGAGTTGACACGCTGCACGAAACGATCATTTCGATTTCGCAGATGCACGTATTGGAATTAAAACGATTCGCGACTTTCTTACCCCGCTGCAAGCTACGAGGCTCGACCGGCAAGGATCGTTACCGAGTCCCCTCGATTTGGTAAGGCGTGCATGCAATTCTTCGACGTGCACTCGCATGCAAGAAACGTTGGTTCGCCGTTTCATCGTGAAAAACGACTACGTGATGGCAGCGTGACGAACAACGGCCAGGCGATGTGTTCGTTTCGCGATCGTTCCACGACTTCCGCTTCGCCGAGCTTTCTACAAATTCGACAAAAAGCTGATCGATAAGTCGCTTTGCGTAAGGTGTGATCGTCTCGTTGTAGCTGGATCGTTCGTTTCTTGCGTATTTCTCATCTTACTTTGTAGCGTGGCAAATCGATGGATAAGAAACGATTGGACTTTATTTCACGCAGGCTACAGCCAGAAGCATCGATGGAAAAAACGTCGATTCTCCGATGAATATTTTTGGTGATATTATCGCTTCGTTTCGTCAAATCGCTTCTATGCACACGGTGGTGTTGGCAAAGTTGTTGCTACGTTAAATTGGAATGTAAGAAGAAAAATCAGTTTCTGAGAAACGAGTAAGCAAGGCTGGGAAAAGAGCGGAATCGTAGATTTCTATCTATTTACGTGAATCGACACAAATCGAAAGGTCTTTGTAGAATTAATCGAAAATGAAAATAGACGCGAACATCGATCTCTCTCACGCACTCGTGATACACGTATGTGCTTTTTACTTATATATACCTGCTTGCTCTCGATACTTGCCTCTAAACGCGAGACTGTCTAACAATTCGGCAAACATACCGGTAATATTTTCGAAATATTCCGACTCTTACGTTTACACCTACCAAGAAACGAACGTTTCTCGACAATCCCGATATTTTCACCAGCCTGAAATCGTAATTACTCGATTTTACTGGCGTATAAATCGATTTCGACAATCCATCGTCGCCCAAAAGTATATTCGACGCGCATCGTTCGCACTATCGTCCCCTAGGGACTACCGGACGCCGGCTCCGTGGCGTAATTAACGGTAGCGGTCGGTGATTTTCTTCCATCGGGTTGGACGTTATCCGAGAACGTTAAAACTAATCAGCTAATCGATCGCGTGTGTGTTTCGTGGAGAAACTGCTTACCTACCGACCCGCCGCAAAGTAGAAAAGGTCATGGACACTGTGGGTGCACGCGTGAATTCCCATTCCTCTCGTTCCATCGGCTTTCAAACGGTTGCGTTACGAGGCGTTTCTTAATTTCACGCAACTTTATTCATAATTGTCCAATTCCTCGCTTGCTTACACTATGTACGTATTCTCTTATAATGCCGTTGTTCGCGTACCTCCGTCCGCTGCGCTTTGTCCGTTTTCTCGAGTTTAGCAAATTGCAGGATATGTTTTTCTGTACGCGACTACGATCGCATTCGGAGAAGCGATTTTTCATCAAATCCAATTTCCAACATCTTTTGTCTGTTCGTTCGTTCGTTCGTTCGATTAAGATTATCGCGACTATTTTTTCCGAGAGCCACGTATCGTAGGTTTAAATAGATCTCTTATGGATTAGCGATAAGTACGGTATGGAATAATAATCTTCGACCGCGACACAATGAAATGCAATCGACGCGTAATATCGACTGGAATATTAGTAAAGAACGGGATGTATTTCATCGTAGTAAACGCTCGTTGCGTTTTATCGTATATTAACGAGCGATTGTTTTTCTTGTGTCTCAGGTAAGTCCGATCTCTCTGTTCGTTCAAGTTTCCTCGTGGCTCTTTGTCTAGCGAGAGTCGATCTGTAAGTCGGTGATCGGTTTTCATATAATTTCGAATTTGTTGGATCGCGCACCACCAATCGAACGTCTTACGCGCTAATAATTTCCTCCTTAAGCCGACCGTTCTAATCCGACGGATAATTTCGCATCGTTGCTCGCTTCGCGACACGGTAGGAACGTAACACGGCAATAAACGGCCGCGTAACAGGCATAATACTCCTCTTACGATTCATTATCGCGATTGTGCGAATACGTATCAACCGAGTTTCCCATCCATCCGCAGTAGCGCGAGGCAAAAAGGGCACCCGAGCCCTGTCGATAATTTTATTCGGCCGGTCTCGTGCGTTTTCGGTCAGTCGTTTCGTCCACCAAAAGCGGAAGCACCTGCGCAAGTCGATTTACAATAGCTCGCCGACACCGCTAAATCACTCCTTTATTTCCTGGAAATATAAATCAGCGAGGATTCACGCCGCGAGATGCTACGGGTATCGGGCCACGATCGGATCCCCGGAGAGTACAGCAACAACGATATTCGATTTCCTTTGCCTATCGTTCTCGGTTCTCGCCTCCGCTTCTCCCGTCTCCTTTTCTCTTCCCTTTTCTTCTCTTCGCTTCTCTTTTCTTCTCTTCTCTTCTCTCCTCTTTTCTCTTCTTCACTTCGCTTCACTTCGCTTCCCTCCCCTCCCCTTCCCTTCCCTTCCCTTCCCTTCCCTTCCCTTCCCTTCCCTTCCCTTCCCTTCCCTTCACATCACATCACTTCTCTTCTCTCGCATGCACGCGCGGCCTTCGTTTCCTTCGACGCTTCTTTGGCCCATCTTTTTGCGACCCCGCTCGTCCTTCGAAGGCGGAGACGATCTGTGGCGAAACAGTTTTCTCAATGACTGACCCCCTCGATTCGATCCGATACCCTTTTTTTCCCCCCTTTTCATCATCTTTTTGTCGAATTACTCTGCTACAGCGGTTTTATCGCGTTTCACAGCAAACGATTCACTTTGCCGTTACGATTATTTTCACCAGCGAACGATTTTTGCTTTACCCTTTGTCTCCGGGAGAGGTTTTCTACGTAGACGCGTGTCGGTTTCTGGTATTTTGGAACGAATTTGTATTCCGAAGATGCGATTCACGAGGTTGCCTTTCAGGAATATTGATCGATATGAGAGAGAATGGTAGGTTTTGCTTGGACGTGTAGCGATTTGATTCTGTCGCGCAAAAGAAAGTACAGACAGTTTCGAATACCGTGAATTCGCGACCTTACGCAATGACGTTTATTTCGCTTCGAGAGGGGGTATGTTGTTACGTTTGGCGTGATCTTGGAGGACACCTGCTGACCGTATCCTGATTCTAATCCTTGCGTAATACGAACGCCATGCCCGGTTCGCGATGGTTTATGGACGCTATAAAATCGCCTTTAAACCGACCACTTTAATGGTTCACGACTTTTGCCTATGCAGATTTCGTGGCTGATAATCCTGTGCCCCGGTGCTCCGACCTCTCGATCCAGGCTATCCTTTCGGTAGACAGCCTTTGCTCAAGAGCCGCAGTCTTTCCACCACGAATTGTCCTCTTCCTCCTCCGCAAACATTTTCCCCATCTCAACATAAAATTAATATACCAACGATTAATTCCGCGCAACGGTTAGGATATTGATCTTCGCAGTATGTAACGATAGATTTACGCTTATACAGCAAATAAAATTAGTTTTCTCGATACTTGTAAATATATGCGTAAAATAAACGAACAGTTTCGTTCGATGGAAAGGTGTTTGATCGCGTTCTACCGAAGAACAAAATTACAACGGGTACATCGACGAGCGTTGAGCGAAAGGCGGCAGAACCTAAAAACTAAATATTCACTCCGAATATTCGAAATAGCTAACCAAATTGAATGTTTTTTCACTGTACATTTATATAATTGCATCGTTGTGTTGTTTTGCTAAAACATAAAGCAAACAGACAAAGAAATTTCGCCAACTCGAGATGATTCGTATTACGTGCATTTATAGCTTAACCTTCAGATGGTATCTATATTCTATAATATTTACGTATATATGATATTATATAACCTCTCGTATAGGTCGGTTTCTCGCATCGAGCATAGCGTCGTGTCTCGTGCAATTTCGCGTCGCTGTTTAACGAGCACCTTCGTCGAAACCTTTTCGGACCAGAGAACTGGATGCAAAGCAGATCAGGTACACATTCCTTCGCTATCTTTTCTCGGTAGCCCGATATAGATAGAAGTTCATGGAAACGAACGTCAAGATGCCGCCTATTATTCCTTTCGCGCGACCGGTATGTCATTGTCCAGCCATTTCCAGACGCGCCTTGTCCGCGAATACTCTATCTGCCGTGAGAAAGAAGGAGATAACGATATCTCCTTGGTAAAAGTTAACCGTTGTGTGTATTTGATATCGTTCGACTTGTAAAAAAGGAACGTTTTTCTTTAGGCCATTATCCACTCATAACTGTATCACCCTGTGAAACGATTGTTTCGATCTATTCACCTTCTTCGTTCTTCGCATACATGCCACCTACATACTACGTATACGTATTTTACTTTATATTTATCGTATTTATTATATCTTAGTTTAGCCATATCCCCCAACTATCTTGATTCCTCGAAATTAATCGATTGACGCGAAGATTCCGAAACGTAGCCTGGATATCTATGCCTGGATATTTATAAAACTCACAAATTTCAGTTGTATTTGCCCTCGTGTGCGTTTTAAACTTTGTGAGAAACGACGACGAAAGAGAGAAAAATAAACCGCGAAAGAGTCGTTCGACGTCGTTAATCTCTGAGAAAATTGTAATTTCCTCGAACGAAGACAATTCCGCCAGTAAACGTCCATTTTTCTGGATATATTCGTAAATCGTGCGTATTATATTTATGTACACAGGGTGAGATTTAGTTAGGAAAGAGCCGGCGTCGGTTCATCCTTTAGGCGATCTCGCCTCCTCCGTCGAGAATGATCGACAACCAGAGATAAAATCGTGAAATCGCGTTTCGACGCGCCAACTTTTTACCAATTATGGTTTCGACGTGGCTTCGCCACGATACGTACTTGTGCAAACACCATGCTACTGTTTGCTGCTCGTATGGCAAAAAGATTCAGCGCGTTTTTTCCTCTCGTTTCGTTGCTTGTTTACGTTAAAATCAGCTGCTTTAATCGTCCAGTTGAATATCTTCCATGTCGGTTTACAATCACGAAGGAAATGCCGAGTCTCTATATTCTACGTGTATGTAAATGTACACATACGTACGTATGTGTACGTATTTCTATTTATTAGCTACGATCTCCACCCAATCGAGAACAGAATTTACGCAGGTTGTTCCGATTTCTCCGCTGTTGCCGATTTTTAAAATATGCCGCCACCAATCACGATTAACATAGATATGTACATATTTCGATGGAAATAGAAAGCAAAGTAAATGAAACAGAATATCGTTTCAACGTTATCGAGTAGTCGATTACTTACAATTAGAGATCGTTTGTTCGGAAAAAGCGCTCGATCATATGCGCCGTGCGTTCAAATACGTAGTACGATGTAGAAAAGACTTGGCGGCACTTAAAATAACTCACGGTATTTACTCCAGCTGCATTCCTCCGAATCGCGATGCAAAGAATCTCCATCGGTTCCTGAACGGCCCAGGTTCCGTCGTTTGCCGTGCAATTCAAGGCGGAACCCGATCTTCGGACGATCTTAATTTGCCTCCGTGTGGATCAAAGATCGTGCAGTCGCTAACTGTATCGGGCCATGTGCTCGTTAGAATGGAAATTTATCTCGACGCCGTTTCTGCCGTGAATCGAAACGCAACCGCGAACGATCTTGATCGTATTTCCATTCTATCTATACGAAATGGCATTTTTTAAATATTTTCGACTAACGATCGCGATATCGTTCATCTTCCGTTGATCTTTTCTCCCCTTGCTGCTCTCTCAACGCCCAAAGTAACTCGCTATTCAAAGTATACGCGGTTACAGAGCCGTTATTCTCGACGTCGGTTCGGTACGTATTTTGGAGAACGAGTAGGGAAGGTGAAGGGATGGGTGACAGATTGCGACGATTCATCGAAAGCTTGTGTCTGGACGATTGCAACGAATGGTGGTCGGGGTTGCCGGAAACTCGGTTCTCGGGATACGTATTATGCCGAGTATACGGGTTTGCGTTCTACCTATACGTACAAACGTACATACGAATGGGACACGGACGCAGCCGATTCGGACAGACCGCTGTTAGACGTTCGTTACCTAGACGCGCAGAATGGCGCAGTCGCATCCGTAATGGTAACAGTACATTTTTGTAATATCTCGAAAACTAGGGGTATCCGGCAGAGATGTCGAGAGTAGTAATTATATGTTTATCTACGCGAGATGAAAACGACATAACCCGATATTAAAATTCAAACAAACGTGTACCAGTTTCGCCGATAAGCCGCCGTGAGTAACACGCGCCGTATAAATCGAAGAATACCGATGGAAACGCGTCGTTCTTGTAAACTCGATTGCCGGAGTCGCGGATAAATCGATCAACCAAACGATCATATTCATCGAACGGTACCCGAGCGCGCATCGTGACGCGTCGTTCGACTTTCGATGGCTCAAGGAATATCAAATTAGTTCAATTACCGTTTAAACCTGGCCGGCTCGCGGAATACTCGTAAGTTACGTAATTTCCGAGAATTGCAGCTTTCTAAAACGCGCCCTCAACGGCGCTGTTATTCTCGCACGGAAATTTCTCGATACTTGTGCTAAATCGATTCGTCCGCTAAATCGCGACGAGCCTATTCGATCGCATCGCATATTCGATTGGCTGAAACGAGCTATATAGCTGCTATATAGCTGCTATATAGCGAATCTATCGTTCAGCTTCGAGGAATTTCCCAATTTCTTTATATGCTGTGTTCAATCAGAATCGCTAATTATCGTTCCAGAAAAGAAAACGAAATATCTCTGGATAAAGAAGTGCACGCGATTAATCTCTCTAGTCGAATTTCATGAATCCGAGGGAAAATATAAGGTGGAAGAACGGCGGAGGTGTATCGGTCGATTTACAATTTTAGAGTTAGACGGAAGAAAGAGAAGAAGAGGAGACCAAAGGGGGAAAAGAGAGCGTGCTTCTCAGCTCGTGATGTCCCGGGGCTACCGCAAACTCACTGGAATATAACAACGATGGCTAAACAACGCCCATACCGGTCACCGAAGGAATTATTCCCTCGTGACCCCGAGAAAACTAGCCAGTTAAAGTTAACAGGGAATCGGTCGAACGTATCGACTATGCTCGAAATCGGTACCACGCTTGCGGGGAAACGTGGATTTTCGTGATGAACGCGATCCCACGATGTTTCTCGCGGCCCGTAGACGTGCGGCTCGAGATTGCTGCCCGAGGCGCCGTAGATCGTAGATCCGGGGGTTGAACGAGCTTAGCAAACTAGCCTGTGACGCGTTATGGCTTTCAGAATTAACAGCCAATGATTTTTAATGCAGATCCTTTTCCAAAGGAGATCCTTTCGAAACCGAATGCTTTCGACGAAGCAATAGAACGAATAATTTTGTCTTTACCGACTGTGTTTCTTGGCGTTTAAGTCTTAAGCGGTTGAAATTAGCGGCGAAATTATTTATATTCTTCGGTCGTAGGTAACTATAACAAATTGATTTCCTTCGGAGGTTGGGTCGTTTCAATCTTTATCAAGCGTAATACAGAATGCAAATTGAAATAAATTACACAGCGTCGTATTTCGAAATTCACGCGTTGGTGAAAAATGGTGACCGTACGTACCGCTGATTCTTAGAGGAAATGTGGTTTCCGTCGTAGCGAGAGCTTTTTCAGAGACATTTTGATCGATCTCGAAACTCCGTAATTAGTAACTTTAATTGGCGTCTCGCCAATGCATTTTAATAACTTTACGATCAGCTATGCAATTTTCTCTGAAATAACGCACGCGATTTATATTTTTACTACCGTATAAAGAATGTTTCGTCCTTCTTAAGCTTCTAGTTTTTAAAGTTTGCGTAATTTGAATCTTTCGCCATACGCTTTGTCACAAATACTACAAAGAAAGACGTAATTTAATAGCAAATCCATTCCATCTGTTCGATATTAACTTGGTCTTTCCCTCGGAAATAAATAAAACCAACGGTTCAAAAACGTTCGATGCGTCGTGTTCGACGTCGTAAACGATACTTTATAAACGACCCGTCGCATCGATATACTGGGAACGTTATCGCCCTTACTTTACTCATTGCCGGATCGAACGAAAAAAAGGAAAGGAGGACCGTGATCCGCGTGCTACGTTAAAAAACGTACAGAAAACTGCAAAGCAGAGACAGACGAATATGCAAGTATTCGGCTTTTTTTCTAAATTTTAAATTAAATTAAAAATTACCGAATCTCGGTCAGGTGGAAACAGCTGGTGCGGCGTGCGGCGGCTCGTTAAAATTATCGAATGTTTGTCGCGAAGAGTCCTCCGACCTCTTTGCCCGACCAAGAAGGAATTCGAAGAAGGAATTCGAAGAAGGACCGTGTTCTATCACGATCGTTCCTCCTTTCTTTTCCGGCTTCTTTGATTCAGCAGCGTATTTTGTTAAAAGGGACAGCGAATGGATCAACAGCATCCGTAGGGAGGCTTTGGTAGAAACGTTTTCGCCCATATCAGCGTGATCTATCTTTTAGAAAGAGTCATTGAACGTATCACGCTAAATCAATCGATTTTATTATTATTAAACGCAACCGTAAATTTAATATACGGTATAAGACGAAGATAAAGTTCAACGAATGTTACAAAATTAAACGAAATAAAACGACCAATTTACCAAATATAGGAACTTTTAACCTATGACGTATCCACGTATGTACAACGTGATTAACCGATTAATACGTTTAATAAATATAGTAAATACGACACCATACGATCTTCTTCTATGACATTGTTCAAGCTTTGTTTTCTAAATATAACTTTTATCCAAAATACGTTTGCTTTTAAAGCAAAAAAAGAGGAGGGGGGGCCGGGCGAGGAGGAGGAAAGATAATATAACATAGTAGTTTGTACGACTAGGATACAGTTGCTGGTTCTTTTAAACGATGATGTTTTTCTCGTTGTAACTATATGACTCTAGCGACAAAGGGTCCGATGAATTTACAGACTGATCGTTTATCGAAACGCGTGGAATTAGAATCGACGAGTGACGGTTAGATGTGCGAGCGTAAATGCGATACTAGTATCCGGTAATAGTAAAAATTACTAACGTCTAGAAAATTCAATCGTCGCGATCACAGGCCACTGCCACATTCTGCAATGTTGCCGAAAATACTCGAACGAAACGGAAATAAGATTGAACCGAGTGAAAGGCATTCGAGCAGTGAGCATTTGCGTGGACTCTGAATTACACGAGGAACGAAAAACGTGTTGCTGGAAGACACCGATCGGCGAGATCGCGAACGATCTCGACCGGCTTGCGGTACACGATACGAATATCGATCGCGTGGTATTCCCACGACGCGACGTAAACGGGACTCGCGATACCAGACGATAATAACGCGAGCGTATGGCGTTCGGAGGAAAAGGAATCGTTTCAAAAGTCCAGACTAACGAAGCCAGATGATCGCGATGCGTTTGCGCTAATGAGAAGAAGATCGCTACCATTGGACCGCTTGGAAAAAACTGGATCCTCGTTACCACCAAACTAATTACCTTTTACGTTTCTTTCGCCCCTCCCTCGATTTCTCGTCAACTTGCTCGACGGACTCCCTTTTCTGGAATTCCTCGCCCTCGTTCTCCTTTTTCGCCGACAATTTCCTCGTGGCAAAAAATCCACTAGCGATTAATCGAAACATCGCGCCGCGTCGGTCGCTGCAACTCGATAGATAATTGAACCCGTCCGTTGGGCAGCGCCTCTCTTCTTCGTCGTCACGGAGTCAACGAATTTGACGACGTTATGTCCAACTTTCCACCGACATAAATAGAGAAGAACGGTTTGATATTTCGAACTTGCTCGCTCGCTCGCTCGCTCTTTTCAATACCGATCGAGTTCCGTGTCGATTGGCAACCGATACCGATTCAAGTCTACTTACGTATACCCACCTAACTACAGTTCTTTAAAAACTTTCATCGAACATCATCGGGAAAACAACCGCTGATCGTCTCCGATTCTGAATCTGTCGATTCGAATCGATCTTTCGGGCGGTGACGAATCTCTGTTTCGATGGCGAAGATCAGTCACCATTCATAGAACGAAAGTAAATCGGACTCTCGGATTCCTTCTCGTATAGCCCCGAGCTCTCTTTTTCTTCCTCCGTGGAGGATATCTCGTGTCGCTTATGTCGGCGCAGCGGTAATCCTGATCTCTCGTCCGACGACAAAGACGACGTCGCGTCGCGTCGCTTCCTCGTATCGCGTTTGTGATAAATCATCGCCTCTCTACACCGTCGTCGCAATCTCGCAGCCATTAATCTCGATAATTGAATCAATATCTGTGATATCTGCTTGCGTATCCGGGCCAGCCTCGTGGTAATTAGCCGCCCTCGTCATAAATCATGCCCTCCGGGGGTCGAAGTGCGCTGTCGACGAAGAGACCCGCTGCTTTTGGACCCTCTGCCCTTTGCCTCTCTCTCTCTTCCCTTCCCCCGCCCTCCCCCACTCTCCCGAGTATATGCAACAACGACGGTACATCGACGACGCAGCGTTCCACGCGGTTCCGATAAACCGAACGCTTTTTTATAGCGTAGATCGGAAACGCACTGCCAGCCCTTTCGCTTCATCCACAAAATGGTATGTACAGCGTGACTTTAGTCACGTTAGATTTGTTCGAAGCTGGTAAATCGTTTCCCAATAGACGTTAATCTAGGAAAGAGGAAAAACGAGTCGAACGAAACGGAACGTTTAGGAAGGGATTAGGTTGGAATATGACGTTTCATCGTATCGAATGTCGTCACAGTTAGGGAGGATTTAAAACGTTTACCAATTAACGAGCTATCGATTTTCCTAACGTCGATCTTTTTTACGGCAACGTACTTATAATTTGAAACGTACCTTCGGTTTACCTAGATTTGGCACGATGATTTGACGATTGAATAAATATTTCGATAATACTCGATACGTCGTGTTACGCGTAGTATCGAATCGAAGCTCGAGAAACTCGCGAGATTTAATATCTTACGGGCGTCAATGCGTTTCACACGAGTGTCTGGCGATCGTATCGTTTAAAGCGTATGTACATAGTTGTGTAGCGGGGCTGTATAGGTATACGGTCGAGAGAGCCGCGGTGATTCATAATAAACCGCTCAATGCCAGCAGAGTTCACCGTTCCATCGAGCACGTATGACGATTCAAGCAACGTGTCGGGCCAACGTAGGGGTCAGGCCGACTTGATCAACCGATCATTATCACGAGTTCGCGACGTAATGACTGAAAGAGCCGTCGTTGTCCTCCCTTTATCGCGGTCCAACGCAACGCAACGCAACGCAACGCAACGTAACGCAACGCAATGCGATTGGAGGTGTGGTCGTTCGCCAGTCGCCAAATATATCGTATCGTATATTGTATCGCGACCTTCCTTACTCGAGGAATCGACTAATTAACGGCCATCGTTTAACGATCGATAATGCAATCACTGTTCATCGTGTGCACGCCAATGCCTGGAAAGACGCGAGACGCGAGACGGTAAGTAGCAGACGACCGGGGCAATATCGTTTCGAATTTCGTCGCGTCGAAAATTATCGTTTATCTTCCATTCCTTTCTTATCCGTTAGTCCATTCGATATATTTACATATATCGATATATATATATATATCGTATATACGTATATAGATCGGCGAGCTCAAGTGGGAAAAATAGCGTAGATACGGTAACACAGGATATCAACGTTGTACCGAAAACGAATTCTTAGTACGTTCGATGAAATTTTTAAATTACATAAGTATCAAGTTGGAGGAGCAAACGCGAGAGGTACTTCAATTTTTTAGATTACTCGTGCCGTTCATTGGTGTTCATTGATGTTATTAAATATTATGCAGCGTATGCGTACATAACGCGTTGGACAAAATTTTAGGAGAGGAAAGCATAAGAAAAGAATTCAGTGGAAGATTACGATCTTAGCCTATCCTACGGGATATCGAGAATTATTAATTTAAAAAATTAACATATACGTACCAATTTTTGATAATTCGGATAATTCAGTTTCCGTATCCCAGAAGCACGAATTAGCGAGAAAATCTAAATAAAATTCTCCTAAATAAATAGTCGTTGTGTTTTAAACTGCTGGCTGGTACCGTTTCCCGTCGGTGGCGTTTCTCTTGAAAACGCATCGAGTCGATCGTGAAACGAGCCGCCGCGCTGCGCCCCGCTTTAAACGAGCCAATTATTTCATTGCGCCCGCGTTCCCCCTACGTTTACACGGACTACGGACTCTTTCAGTCACGTGTTTCTCGAAAAGGCAAAGCGGTGCCGCAGTTTTGCTTGCAAAATTCTTTCGTCGCATATCGCGTCTTCCTCTTTTCTCGTTTGTTGTTCAACCGCGTCTCTGTCGAAACTACCGATGGAAATAGCCAAGTAACCGGTGGTTGCTTGCGAAGAGTTTGATCGGTCGTTACGAACGGAGCGACGAATACGTTTCAGCCGTTCGTTGCCTTCTTCGGGAAAAGGAAGGAGCAATCGTTCGCTAGTTTCGATTTTTGGCTGATAAATATGGTACGTTACACGTGTACAGATATTTGGTAGAATTTAGCATTTCTACGACAGCAAAGAAGAAAATAACTCGAAATTGATTTTTAAGTAATACAACGCGTGTCTTACTCTAGTTTACAGTGACGGTCTAATGGCTGGCGAATAATGTAAAGTGTCAAGGAAAGACGAACTAAGATTACCTATTTCCTAAGAAGAAAGGCCCGAGTAGCGCGATGATGCGCTGGGGCATTTAGATGAACTCATCAAGGATGCGGCTCTGTAGAATCTCAATTAAGGCTGAATTGCCCCCACGCGGCGCAGCCAGAAAATTAAGTGCGAACAGGCGTAGTGCATACTAGAGACGAGAAACATCGAGCTTGCCAACAGCGAGCGTCGTAGTAGGACAGACGGAACACGGGGGAAGAGAAGCGTAGAGGTTCTCCTCGAGTTCATCCGGCAAATGGGAGGCGAAGACCTCGCAGAGCAAAACGGCATTCCAAACCGTGCTTGATTGGTTTTGGCGAAGGTGTACCGCCTTTCTGGAGGTCGGGTCGGGTCACCACTGCCTCTTACGCTCGTACTCTTACGTGACTCTTCCTTCGTTCGAACGCGTCGATCCTTCGCATCCGACCGGACCGAACCATCCTCCTTTAACGTCTTACGTAAGACCTTACCCTGCCCCTTTGTCCTTCTTTTATTCCTCTTTCATCCTTCTTCTACCTTTCTTTCACGCTTCTATCGCCTTTCCGCCACCCGAATTCCTTCGACATATTCGAAGAGAAGTAAGTTGGCTCTGAGAAATTTGCAACTCCTTTGCCGTTTGCCATCTAGAAAGCATTCAATTTTCAAAGGCCATCGATCGTCTACAGTCTATATTCTACATAGTTGAGACCTACCTACAATTGTTGTCCATTGTTCGTCTCTAATTGTAAACAATGAGTTGCGAGATCTTCTTAGCGTTTCTAAGGTTTTCCAATTAGCGATATTCCAAATAACATTCTCCTATCTTCTGTGTTAATTTGTAAATTGTAATTCATAAAACTAAACTGTACTAAACTGTATGCTCGCTATATATAAGGTAGTGCGTATAACTATTATATAATATACGGGAGCAATACGTTAGCAAAGTGAAGTAAAATATGTATAGAGGAAGTGTTTAGTTCTCACACTCTCGTACTTTCTCTGTCTTTTCGGTATCTATCTCGTTCTACGAGTCGAAATCCTTTTATCGCCGAATAATCGCGTGCAGGGACTTAACGGCACCTTTTATCACGTGCGAAACAATCGGGCAACTTTCACGCCTTCTTTTGCTCTTTTCTTCCTGAAGAAGGAGCGACATGATAAGAAGATGAAAGTTGGCCTTCACTCTGCGTTTCTAAATATGTGTGTGTGTGTGTGTGTCTGTCTGTCTGTCTGTCTATATATTTGAGGCTGTTCCGATTGCGAGTGGAACGTGTTACTGGTTTAGAACTATCAAATCTGACCGAGTAACGGGATTTACATGTTTTGTCTTTGCAATTACTATAAACTTTTACGAATGCTTTCGATTTGATCTCGGTCGTAATCATTTCTTTAGAACACGTTTACGGACACATAGGGCTATTTAGAAATCGTTTAAAACTGTTTCTGGATTTATTTGTGACATTTTCTAAAAGAAAATTCGACAACAAATATCACCGTAGTAAAGGATACTTCGATAGATTTCTTTCGCAAGAAGACTCGAGAGAAACGCGGAAACCAAAATTTGGTCCGCTTAAAATTAGGCAACCAACAACTGGTATCTCGTGTTCCAAGCGTTCGCCGATCTCGTGATACAATCGATACGGTGCGATCCCCGTGTTGTTATTTTCACGGTCCGCTACCTAATTACCGTGGCCGGGACGCGGCGATCAGCCGCGTAGCACACACCCTGTTCACGATCCCGTGTTGCGGTATATCAGCGTCGACCGTGACTCACGTGTCCGCCAACGGAACCATCCCGTTCCGGGTCCGATTCCAGAGTTAGACGGTTAACTTAATTACCAATCGGTACGTATTACGTATATACGTACGACATGGAGAAGAAACGACGGCATCTAGCGATCGATCGATCGATCGATCGAGAGAGAGAGAGAGAGGCAAGAGGCAAGAAAGGATAGAAGAGATACGTCTTGCACGTAGATAGGTGCAGCGAGAGGAATCGACCATCGAGTAGGTCGTACTCGGGTGTGTTCATGTCCGATGCGACCTTCGGCCTCTCTTACGAAGCTGGTGCTGTTACCGAGGCCGGACTGGATCGTTGGTACCGCTATCCATTGCTCCCTCTGCTACAGACTGTACCGCGATAAAATGGCATTGCTACCCTACATACCACCGCGTACGGCCACGAACCGCCACGATCCGCCACGATCAAAAACATCAAACACTCTAGAAATCAACGTCCTTTTATCTCCACCTAAAAGTGAAATTTCAAACCGAATCGATTCTCCAATCCCCCCTGTGATATACGTAGCTACGATAAAAATTCTTTTAACGGTAGCTTCGTTTTAATTTCGTCTCATTTGCCAAAGCTAATTTACTCGAAATAATAGTTCGATTCAGCGTCGATCGACTCGAACTGTCGCAAAGTTGGTCTGCCTCGGAATAGATTTACATTATCTATATACATACCGCGTTCGCAGAAATTTCCACAACGTTCCACTTGTCCGTAACCTGTTTCACCAGAAGATATCTCGATTCGTCGCGAAGCTGACCTATACGCGTTCCTCGGACATCTCGTTGTTCGCATCGACGTTGCATCGTGTCGTCTCGTTATCGGTCTGACAATAGATAAATATGAATAATTAAAAATTAAAAATTATATTTTACCGTGACGGAAGACACGTGCGTCAGGCATTAAGAACGAAAAGCCGTCGAACGTTCCTCGTAGCATGTGTTGTACGATAAAATGCGATACACGTAGTTACATATCTACCACCAAGGTATTTCGAAAGTATTTCTTGTTTGTGCACCGATGAAGCACGAATAACCAGGTCTCGTTTCCTCGGTAATTATACCTATCAATCGCTCTTGGTATCTATTGGAATCAATATCAGCGCGATGTTTTCCAATTCGACCCTCGAATATTAAATCGTCTTTAATCGTCATATTTTTCAATGTCCCGTCAGATTTGGAAATCGGCCAACGAAGAGAAAAGAATATTCGGGTCTCTTGCATTTAGATCAAGTTGGAGCGTCGTATCATACATAGATCGACGTTTTTAAAAGTTCTCTTTACCTATTATCCGATTATCGGAGCGCAAAAGCGTCGTCTATCGAAACGACTGATTCGCTCGTTCCAGCGAAACAGACCATCATCGCGTCAAACAAATTTTCTACGTGATAAATTCCTTACAGCTTCCTCCCTCGCGTTTCCCATCGACAAGTTCTTTTTAATACGTAAGTCAATCTTACGTCTTTCCACGTTTAAGTCACTTTTGCCAGTTACTCCTGAAAAGCTTTCCAAACATACATCGGATTTTCTTTCTCTCTCGCATTGCCCTTTTGAATCACTCGACTCCTCGAGCACGTTCCGACCGTCTCATATTCTGCCTCTCTGAATCAGAGTTACCATCGAAGCTCTTGTTTCAAACAGCCTGTTAGGATACGGCCAATTCTGTTAACCATGCGACTCGGTAGTGGCGAACGAACGAGCAGATTCCGCTCATTTACCGTGCGGCGAGTCGCACGAATTTATGTGGCACGCACGTTGCATCGATCGGTCGCCAACAACCACGCCAATAAACATCTTTATCGGCCCGTCCATCTGACTTGCTCCTCGTTTGCGACGACATTCTTTCCACCATCGGACAGCCGCCGTTTCTAATCGGCGATTAGCAGCACGCTGCCACTAGGTGCACCGCGAGTTACCCATCCTCTTCTCTTCTCTTCTCTTCTCTTCTCTTCTCTTCTCTTCTCTTCTCTTCTCTTCTCTTCTCTTCTCTTCTCTTCTCTTCTCTTCTCTTCTCTTCTCTTCTCTTCTCTTCTCTTTTACCCGGCTTGGTGGCGAGGGACAACGCATCGAAAGCTGCATGATGTATTTTCCGCTCCACGGACTTTGTAATTTTCTAATCGCCACGGACTTTGATATATCTTGAAGAGCAAGGTTATCGTAGTACCACGACCATCAAAATTCGCTTCAAGGTGGCATAGGTGGAAGTTCGAAGAAGGCGGTGTAATTCGAGTAGAAGCATTTTTCGTGATGTAGCAGCTTCCGCACCCAGCAGTGCAGTCAGTGGATTAATATAGTCTTTATGACGTCACGTAATCTCGAAAATATCGAATATTTGAAATTTCTTGATGCAATATTTCGGTCGTTGAATCGCGTTAAAATTTTGTCTGTCTTGTGTCTTATGCCACGAGATAACTTGAGACAGACCTTCCCATCTAATAGAATATTTTTCAAAGTATTAAAATGATAACCTTAGACGCTGTATCTTTATAGCGATATTTTACGATAAAGATTATGAATATAGCAAGTAGTTTTCTGCCATCGAAAATGCAACAGTTTTGCTCGGAATAATCGTTAGCAAAGGGAGAAGAAATTATTGTTAGAAAGACGCGCTTCGACGCGATTCGCTTTATGCGCAAAACTAACAATAGAGAACGAAGTTTACCAATGAACGGCACAATGCCTAGGCCTAGGCTAAATGCCAAGGACGGTTAAAGTTTCTCCTTCGTTTCACACAGCTTCCTGTGCGCGATGTATAATGTCACGTTGCCTTCCGAAGTGGGAAGGTTGATTCTTACGCGAACAAGCTTTACTCGAACTTGCAACATTATCCTTTCCTTTCCTTGCTACAGGTAAATCTCGTCGAGTCTGGAAATATGCATTAAATATAAAGACTTGTCACGCGTTTCAACCTCGGATCTTTCGTTATTTTTTCAAATTCGTCGAAACGCTAAATTTCACTCGGTTCGTACCGCGTTCGCTCGATTTTTCAAAAATCCTTTATTCAGTTATCTTTGTTAAAAATTAGCTAACGATACTATCGCGACCGTCCTTTGTCACTGTAAGGATAAACTGCAAAGATTTCAGAATCGCATTGGTTCCGTAGAATCGAGCGATTCTCCGCTTGCATGTTGCATCCATCTGCAGGTCCATACGTCAAACCTGTTCTTCCCTCGACTAACGTAACTTACATAAGTCATTAACATCACGTTGACCCGAAGATGCACGCCCAGTACAGCAACCATTGCAGCCGATATAGGCGTCATTCTCGTTCCGTCAAGTTCACCATGATTCGCGTTATTCACGAAACGATGTACGAAAGAAACTCTAACGTGTACCATAAATAGATTCGGTACAATGTTTTACTTTTTTCCAGCATGTGTATACGCGTTAATTTACATTAATACTTTATTCAGTATAATAGCAACTTTTGTTGCTCCAAATTAAATTATGCAGCCTTAACGCGGTGAAATTTTTGGAAATTGTACACTTTAAAGCTTCAGTTTTGAAACGTCTAGTTAGAGTGGTTTCAAAATTGATCGGTTCCGTGACAATCGAACTTACTGTACGTATTATTTATCGGGCTACGAACAGGCATAAACTATCGAAAATAGCGACCTGAATAAATTAGAAACGAGCGATAAAAAGGTAATGACGATGACTACGAAAAAAGAAAGCTAAGCGCTTCTAGTATTGCTAATGATTAAATCGCGATCAAGATGGAACGCGTTCGAACGAAACAATCGCGTTCCAGTACAAAGATCGTATTCGAATGGAAGGTCTCGCTTTTGTTACTTTTGGCGAACGACAAAAGTCGGTTCGATACGGCCGTCGAAATTATCGAAGTCACCAGACACGCTCCCTTTATCCCATTTAAAGCGTGAAACGGAACTTTACTTTTTCTTTCGTTCTTCCATTCACCTTGCACCGTGATAATTTTAACGATAAAAAATATTATAATTGGAAAACATACGTTTTCATAATCCACAGAATAATCGGAAAGCAAGGTTAGCTTCTTTTTCGTTACACCGGTTGCTAATTTCGTAGTTACAGCTGGACCGATATACTAGTTGGCAGAGCGAGCCACGGTTGTTGCCATATCGCGTTGCGAATCGAATTATGACCGCGAAAGTATTCGCCCCGCCTTTTAATCGCGCTACTTTGTATCTCGTTTAAACAGAGTTTGAATTTCGTTGATCGAGCGACGTTGTGCGCTGTTGGTCGTCCACGTTTCGGCGGCTCGATCGTGATGCGAAGGATAGTGTCAGAACTGGAACTGTGGGGCTGGTACATCACCTTTTGCCCCCCGATTTGACTCGATAATCGAGAGATGGACCGAGTGGACGCGTCTCGTCGGCCAATTACACGCATCTACCTACACGGACAGACCAGAATCCTGACCTCGCGCACGCGCGCACACACACACACACACGAACCAGCCACGGCTACTTTAAATTTGACACACACGCAACACTGTGTTCTCTAAGGATTAATTGGTTCAAGCTGTTGGTAGTATTGGAGATGTAATTGTAGTTGTAATTAAATAAGTTCCATACATATTGAACGTTAACAAGCAAAGTGTGCTTTACAAAAGACCAGTACACGAATCAGAGACATATCGAGAAAGACATTAAGAAATATTCTTTATCGCAGTGCTGTTAAATACTTGGATTCGCTGAAACTTGATCAAATCGTAGGAGAGACGGTAGCGACGGGAAAAATGTTGGACAAATCTCTGAAATCGTTTTTCACGACAGCGTTAAAAAGGATGAAAAGGTGTAAATTTACTGGGGAAAGAGACGATAAACGATCAACGATTAATGTTCAAGATCGTCGCTAGGATCATTCCGTTTATCTTCGAAAAAGGGCTAAACTAAATAAACGAACGCCATCGCCTGATAATATGGCTGCTGACAATGTAGCTGCGACAAACGATCAACGAACGAAGCGACGATCCGTTCGATCATCGAGAAACGAAGTTGGCCTAACGGCGGTACAACCGGCAACAAAATCGACGTGACAAGAATGATTCGCGTTCGTTTACTGGATGGCAGTCGATTACGGTCAGGCCATATCGAATTACGTGCAGCGTCGATTAAACTCGGAATTCCGATCTAATTGGATTAGCCTCTCTCGTCTCGCTTCTTTTCTTCATAGTCGTCTCGTCTATCTTCTTCTTCGTTGGCGATTCGCGACGCATTCTGCCTGCGTCTCTCGAGCGCGTTCGTCAATTCGACTCGTCATTTTCAGGCTACCTTTGGTGGCCAATGTTCCTCGATATTCGCCTCTTACCTATTGCCCATTATCACGGAGTATCGAGAAATACGTTTGCTCGTGTTGGCAACTACAGCGATTTTTTATATCGTTTTCTATATCGTACACGGAGTAAGGGAACGATCGTCGAGACTATAATAGTTGGATGGATAATAGATCAATTAGCGCGCAGCGTCGGAAAATTTGGGACCGTTTTCACGCGTTAAACGAATCGTGCAACGATGGAACATGGAGAACTGGTACCATTAGATTAGAACGGTAGCCGAGAGAAAACACGAGAGAAAATAGGATCGCGCCATGTACGGCGTAATTGCTGCTGCATATTTTGTAACCCGATTGTTGTGCGTTGCACGTGGCTGCCGCGAACGACTTAAAATAATATCCCCAGCTATTTATAAAACCGTAGCTGGCATTATCTTGGATCTCGTGGCGGTGCAATTACGAGGGGACCAACCGGTCCGCTTTGGAGCCAGTATAATAAATTAATAGCCTCGATGTAGACCGATTAATTCAGGCTGTTTCACCGCGAGCTGTGCGTAAACGTTGCGTTTCCGAAAGCTGGAGAAATGACGCGAGCTAACTGGAAAAAAGAGTCTTTTTGCCAGCTTTCGATCGCTGCTCCGCCGTCGAAGCGAAACGGATAAACGTGGAATCGAAGTATTTCTGGTGAACTCGTGTTTCGTCTTATTTCATGCGTATTTCTCCAATCTAGAAAACGAATGTCCCAAACTTAACCCGAACTGGTTGAGCGGCGATCAGTAGCGAATGAGAACGAAGATTCGGTCGGCGAGCAGTCGACAAGCTTATATAGTCGGATGAGAATCAGACTCGTTACAGATTTCTCTTGCCGGAGAGGAGACTACGATCAAAGTGCCGTGTATCGTGATTAGATCGTTGAACGAAGGAGAGGTCAGTCATCGAGGAAAGATCGCGTAACATACGCATAACGTACTTTCTCGTTGAATCTCTTAAGATAATGAATCGGAATTTCGCCGCCTACTTAGCTTCGCAATGGGGAAAACGTTAGACATCGGACGTTTCTAGCGTAGAATGCTTGCTAGAAAAATCGTTTGCGATATAAATAGGCTACGTATTATCAAGATAGACGTATTCGCTTCAGTCGTCGATTGCACGTCGATTACGGCGACAAAGGCGCAACCTCGAATACCACGTATCGTTCGTTTCACCCAACAGTGTCGAAACGATCGTGTCGAAATAATTGTCCATTATTCGTATGTTATCGGCAAGCAAGGAATTCATAAGGGAACAGTCGCGTCCACGTCGTTAAGCCGGGACAGTGAGCAAGGCATCGGGGCTCGATCGGCGTTGGAACATGGTCGGCCACACGCGGTCAATCGGGATCGCGGATGGCCGAGCTGCGCGACTGTGCGGCGTGCAGCCACAGAGAAAAGATGCACCGTTATCCTGGCTCCTAGAAGAAGGAGCAAAAGGTCTGTAAGCGTGGCGCGGCGTGCCTCGAGCCTTCTCTATAGAGGTTACGAAGCGCACTCGCAATGCACTCTGCTGCATCCATGCGCGCGATATCGTTGACCACACCCACCGTCTCTCGCTCTCCGTCTCAGAACGGTGAGAGGAACGCCGGCAGGAGGGCAGCAGCTAGAGGAGAGAGAAACAGCTCGAGTTCTCAGGTATCGTGGCATCGATCGTGTGCATTTGCATCCACGATCCACAGTTGTGCTCCACTTGCCCGCGAAACACCCGTCTGCACGGCGGAGAAAAATGTGACTCGAGCCGCACGATGCGGTTTCGTCTCGTTGTTTTCACGTTCTTTCATTTCTACTGTTTGTGGTTTGTTTTATCGCGCGACGTACTTACCCGCTTCCCCGCTCCATGCAATTTTATCATATATATATATATATATATATATATATACATATACTTATTTATTTATTTATTTATAAACGCAGATTTCGCTGCTCGAAAGCATCGCCGTTCGTGCCGTTACGTGCCGTTACGTGCCGATACATACACCTATTTCTATCGGTTCCTTCGTCTCGATATCCAAGCCTTGCGAATTGCTTTGCTTGCTAAAATTACATTGCCTACTGTCGGCTTGCACGATTTCGTCTATCTTTTATCTATGATCGCCTATGCCGTGTGTTAGAAATCTAATATACTATACTGTGCTATATGTATATAAAACATATATTAAAATAGAATATATCACATGTTGGAATTATTCGTTAGGGAGGATTCGATCGCGCGACGTATTCTTTGCTGCACAGAGACGCAGCAAGATTGGAAACTGCGAGTTGCGTGAAAGCGAAGAGAGAGAGAGAGAGAGAGAGAGAGAGTGAGTGGCGAGGACACGAATCGAATTCTATTAATATGGAACGCAATTACCATGTTTCGCAATTCATTTTCTTATAATATATCGTCTAATTATAATCAAGGGGCAAAGCAAAGTCGTCGTTACTTTGACGTTTCGTCGATTTGCGAATCGTAGAGCGCACTTTTCGCTAGTTAGATAAAGTAGCGACGAACTCGCAGAGATCGCTCTGCAGGAAACGCCGTTAGGCCGTTTAGCATTTTCCAATGGTCAACGATTAATGGCAAAAGAAATGAAAGGACAAGGACGCATAGATTTCGCGATACAATCGTATAGATTTACGCGTGTTATCGTAAATCGTGGTGAGAAAAACACGCCCATCCTTCCTCGTCGTGAAAGGATAAGGAGTGTATCCTAGCTAGCCGGAACGTTGGATCGGATAGGAACGTCGATCCTCTGCTGGTATCCTTGTTTCGTCTGTCTTCGTTTATTACGTTATTACGTTTAGAAGCGTCGTTTATTACGTTGTATTATAAGAAACTGAAAGGCGCCGGGACGTTCTATATATGAAACGGCGACGAAACACGCAATCGCGTTTTCTTTCTGCTCGATGTGTGAAACGTGCGCGTCGAAATGCTAGAGCCGTGGTAAAGTTTATCCTTCGCTTGCAAAACAACTATTTACGGTCGACTATCGGCGAGAAAGTTCCGGCGATACGCGCGAAATGCATATGCAGATAACGTCGATCGCGATTCCTATCCGTTTAACTTTCTAAAACGAAGGGTGACGACGAAGGGAAACGATGTATATAACGAAAGCCTTGTATTTTTCTTCTTTTCCTTCTTTTCCTTCTTTTCCTTCTTCTCTGCTTCTCCTCTTATTCGCACTTTCAATGTTGAACATTTCTGAGATTCTCTTATTGGTTTCTCTTTCGTTGGTTCACCTCGCTTTTTGGTAAGCTCGCTTCCCGTAGCTTAACCTAAGACGCCAAGTGTCACGATACAAATCTCGCGATACAAATGTACGCGTGTTACGTATTTGTTTATTGGACCGCGTTCGAAATTCCGTTCGCGATAAAGAAATTCGCTGACATTCTCACGCCCATGCTTTTAGATTCTCGATTCTATAGATCGTTGCGTAACATCGTGTTATATTATAGTCGTCAAAGACGGAGCAACTTCAACCAGTGAATGGCGGAAAACATATACACGTTCAGCCTCTCCTTGGCTCTCCGATTCAAACTCGCTGTTTCGTACTTGAACTTTGGCGATCTCGCATTGAACTCGGCAGTTTTTGTAAATTTATTTCGCGAAATTATTTATCGATTTTCTATCGGACGAATAGAATTGTTAAAGTTTGACGTCTTTTCAAATTACACGCTGAATATTTATATATTCCGCAGAAGGAATATAAATCATTGGCAGATTGTTGAGAAATAGAATCGTAACGATTGTAGATAAAGCATGTAGCCCGTGAGAAATTAGTAGAAAACGTTGCGAGTATAAGCGACGATAGTTGAGCGATTGTCTGGAGATAAAAAAGGGTGGCGAAAGTAGTCGCTCATAGAACGATCGGATGAATTCGGCACGGCGCCAAAACAAAAAGAAAAATTTCCATCCATCTCCTGCGGTCTGGAAATCTCTATGGAGCGAGTAGGTGACAGTCGGAAAGGTCGCAACCTCCCACGACGACCAACTCATTCCAGAATTCGTCGAGATCGCTCGTGAGATCGCACTCTCCAACTTTTCCCACTGTCTGCTGCACTCTTTTCCGCGATACAGCTAAATATTTCCTATGCTCTCGCGACGCCTTCTTATTTCGTGGCTCGGCGTGATTCGTGCGGCCGCGAGCGTGACTCCCTGTTTATCGAAACGAAGCGGGCATTTTGTCGGGATCCCCGGCGACTCCACGTCCAACACGCCATAGATATATTATCGATAAGTCGACGGCATTCGCGCGTGGGAGATGGCCGCGGTGCGGGTAACACACGCGGCTCTGCCACGCCCCGAACAATTACCAAGAAGTCGAGGCGGTAAATCAGTCGCCAGACTATGAAACTACGAGACCGGGACGCGTATTATCCCAGGAAAGCCGATTCCTCGTGGAAATCCTCCATTTACTCGGATGCCGCGCCGCGTTCCATCGCTTCCGCACGATTCTTTCCTATTAGTCGGTTGCCCTTTTCGAAATCTCCCAAATGATAAATAATAGACACCGCGATTTATCCGTCTTGTGTAAAAATTAATTCGAAAACAGACGAAGCAATTTATCTCGCTTTCGATAACAATTTCTAACGTTCGGAATCATCGGGTTCAACCGAATCACCAAACACGACTGAAAGCTTGCGATATCGTGACAGGCGTGGCCAGAATCGAATCGATGCAAGAAAACAGATAGAAAACGAAACTTTTCTTTTTATTCCGAATTCTTTTATCACGCCTTTCGAAACATTTCTCTACCGAAAAACGAACCTAGAAATATGAAATTGTACGCGTGGATAGTTCCTTTGCCAAATAAACGGCAACAACTGATTGGGGATCGAAATGAAAAATTCGGTCGCTGAAAAACTAAAAGGCGAGAACGAGTCGGAGAGAAGCGAACTCGTGCAGCTTCCCAGGACCGACAAGATGGTGGTGGGCGCGAGCAGCCAGCGGAGATAGCGTATCAGAAGCCGGTGACGGTGAAAAACGCCTGAGCACCGTGCACCGAGCGTTGCGAACCGAGCACCGAGCACCGAGCACCGAGCACCGAGCACCGAGCACCGAGCACCGAGCACCGAGCATCGAGCATCGAGCATCGAGCATCGAACACTCGAGCAGTGACGGTGTTGTGACCTGGGTGTGGCGCGGCCGCCGCGACTCGCGGAGATCTCTCGCATATGTGTAACCGTTGGAACGGCCCGCGAGAACGCTCTCCTCTCCCCTTCGTGTGTCCGGGAGTGTGGAGTGTGGAACCGGGCGAAAGCACAGGCTATGCCCCTTATATCCATGAGAAATACGGATAGACGTTGTGCAATCACCTTGTATGCCTGTGCTTTCTTTCTTCTCAGCCAAAACGTTTCGGTGAACTGTACGCGCGCGTGTGTGTATATTATGCACACGATTAATACACGGTACTATTTATAACGGGTAAACGCGTAACCAAGTTTCACGCGTACGCGAAGGCAAACGGGATATTACGAGCGGTAATCAAAACGCTCGATCCAACGCCGATTGTTTCTATTCTTTTACGCGTCTGATCGATCGTTGCTCTTATTTACGATTTATCAGAGATCGCGTGAACATCCCGTGTCGCATTGGTCAGGTGGTTGGGAACGCGACTTTCTCGTTTCGGAAGGCATCTTCGGTCGCATCTTTCGCTCGGTTTTCAAGAAAATAGATCTGTAATGGTTTCAGAGTGGCCAGTGAAAAACCCTCTACGACTACATACAGCCGTTTCGCCAAAAAATCATTCTTTTCTCCTATCAACCCTACTTATCGATTCCTTCGTTACTTCCAAGCTTCCTTACTTTGCAAAAAAAAAAAAAAAAGAGAAGCGCCATTATACTCGATGGTTTAAAAATCTCCCTCTCACTCGTCCATTCTTTTCTCTTTTTTTTTTCCGTACTCTCCTCAAAGCCAATAGATCCCGATAGGAAAGACGCCTTCCGATTTTCTCGTTCGTCGTAGTCGGTTTCTTCTTTCTTCGGATCTTTGGTGGAAAAAATGTCGGTCTTCTCGTTTCTTTCGACCGTTGGGCGTTCGCGGTAGCCGGCTCGTCGGCTTCCCGGCGTGAGACGACACATTTTTAACGAATATTACGCACGCACGCGATATCCTGTTCGACGTCCGAATCGTTTGCGATCGCTCGCGTTGAAATGTTTGTGATCGCGGTCGCGATCGATAATTCATCGGTGGTCGAAGGATTCTGCTCGATCCTCGCACGATACATATACATACATACACGCATACGTACATATACGTACGAAGAAAGGTTCCGAACGATGCGTCGCGTCCTTTCGCTAATCGGATACTCCACGGTGATCATCGCGCCTTTCTCTTATTTTTCGCTTCCTTTTCTTCATTTTTTCTCTGTCTTCGCTTCCTACGCGCTAGTAAATGGCAAACTGTCTGGAATTTCGTTCATAATTACCCGTAAATCGAACGAGCAAACTCGATTATATCGTTTGCGTAACAATGGTAAATTGTGAAATTGCAGACTTAGATTAAGTTAAATTAATTACGCTGTTGCGTAGTCGGTGTCGCGCAACAGCGCGTAATGTAACGTTATAAATTGATTTTTCAAACGATACGCCTGACATGCCTGGCGTGTCCCTCGCGACTCGAACCAACAAGTCGCGACGACGGATACGTTCGAAGATTTCTTCCGTTCAATCTTCGTTTCGAAATATAATACAAGATCGGACAAATTGAAAATGCCGTGTTCAACCCGACGTATCCGTCGTGTATCGATTGCCGTGAAAATTTTGCAAGCTGCACGCATTATGAAACGAACGTTTACGTTACACGTTTTGCAAAACACCACCGCTTGAAACATTCGTGTCGATCGGCAAACGTAGTTGTGGATTCGTTCGTTTAAGGTCGATTACGCGGCAGGAAAAAGTCGGTGGCAAGTTTCGCGTGTAATTCGTGCGTGTTTAAGGGTTTCGCGATTTGCGCGACGACAGCGATCGACCGATGCCGACTGTCGGAAAACTTTTGCCTCGAAATAATGCAGACGTTGTGCCGTTCGTCGAACAACGTCTTTTCGACCAAAGGTCGATCGTTAGCGACTCGTACGAGGAACGCGCGTCTCTCGCGTCTTCCGCTGCGTCTCGCGGCTAGCGCGAACCGGAAAAACCACGATTCAGAGAGGGCAGTTTTCTTCGGCCGCGTCCTTTCCCGTCACGCAGCTGGGTTGGCCAATTACCAGCGATTAATCGAGTCGGCCGGCGGAAAAAACGCGAGCTAAGGAACCCGTCTTTGATGGCGAACCTCCGTCTTGGGAATCGCGATATAGCTTCGCGGGTTTCGCTCCACGTCGACTAGTTCTCCACCTTATTCAGAGTTTCAGGAAGTTTAAAGACGCGGTACGCAGAACGGATAAGAAACAAATACAATTAATCGTTCTCATCGGCATCGGTCATTTCCAGCAGTAACGATAGACGTCTGTCCCAGTTTATATTTCTTCCTTTTTTCGCCCGATATTCTGAAACTGGTTGGAAATTAGTACGTAAAATCTCCATAACCGAACCATAAAACAACCTAATAAATATATCTGGTCGATTCCCAATTCGTCTTACGAACGCGACCGCCATTCCGACCATCGACCATTATCCACGAATAAATTTTCCGCAAAGTGGAATCTCCTTGGGCAAGCTCCAGGACGCTCCTCGCCATCGTCCATAATCGTTTTCGCGATTACGACCGCCAGGAATCGGCAGTGATCGGCCGATCAGAGAGAAGCGCGCCGTTCCGTTCTAAGGAAAGCATTTCGCGTCGCAGCCAATCAACAGCGAGAATTCAACAGAGAATTTCAACCACGTTGGCAGAAACGCAATCAGCTTTACGAGCGCGTCGAGTTTCCGGATTTTTTCTTTCCCTTCCGGCGAATCGTACTCGATTCCGCCCCGCCTTCTCCTATCCACGAATTTACAGTTATCCGTGAGACGTACGCGTCGGGGTGGGGTACTTCTTCTCCTCCTTCTTCCTCTTCTTCTGCAAAGTCCGACGCTCTTTCCGATTCCTGCAGATTTTTCTTCGAAGGCGGAAAAAAGAAGCGAAAGGAAAGGCGCGGTTCGAAGAGACGTCCGAGTCATCGGATTTTCGTCGTCGATCTCTCGCGTGAAATTAGCCGTTTATACGACCGTTAGCTCGGCCTCGGCCAACGTCGGTCGTATCAACGTGTCTAGATGCCAGAAGCTGTACATACGATGCAAGCTTGCATCAGAATAGGAGAAACGGAGATTCTTAGGGAAAATGTTGGAGAGGATTTACGGTTAACTGTGCCGGATATACGAACAGACTGGAGGGCGTGTTTTCATAGAGAAAGAGGTACGGCTAATGCCGTCATTTTCCTCCGCGATACTCTACGTGTGGTAAATACATCTGTGTAGGCGTCGGCGTCGCGTTCCGATGCGCCAGGCATTAGGCAAATAGCAAATGAAAAACGCGAATGCGTGTACGTTGCGCGTACTCGGAGCTTGCTTTCCACCGTTTCTTCTACGGTTATTCCGCAAAATTTCTTCTCGACACGTACGAACGAAAAAGGAATTCCAAAACGATTACCACAGCACCACCATCCGAGATTGCGATTCGAATGAAAATTTATTACAGCACGTTTCGTTCGCTTAACCTTAACCAAGTCTTCCGACGGGGAAACAGCCATCCTCGCGCATCTCCTTCTCTCGTTCCCTCGACGAGATATCCGATGAGATCTTCTTTTCGTTCGGTGATTCGGTGAATAACAACGCAGTCACCGGCGACGATTCACCCGCCCTGCGACTCGTCGTTACGTCGCGTCGCCTGCATTAACGTCATCGCCCAGGACCATCGAAGCGGACGGCTCTCCTTCTCCTCCCCTCCCCTCCCTCTCTCTCTCTCTCTCTCTCTCTCTCTCGTTGAGGTAGCTGAGAGACTGCTGCAGTCGCGACCGTTAATCGCGAAAATCATCTGGCCTCTCGCAGGTGCTCGCCGCCTATCGCTTCTCTCCTTCCGTGCAACTCAACCTTTGACCCTAAGATGCTTGCCAGGCCAGCCACTTTGATCAGCCAGTTACGTTGATCGAGAATTCGAGAGACGAAAGGAAAACGCGACCAGCAACACAGCGCTCGATCGTTTGAGAAAACAAACCTTCGTACACGTTCCGTTGCGAGTAATAGAAATGAGTTGAGCGACTACTCGCCGGAATTTCTTTTTATTCGACGCGCGACCATAAAAATACTAGAACGATGGATTTTTCGTCTATGGAAAGTATGTCTCTTTGCCTAAATAATTCAGGCCTAACCTCGGCCTTTTCCCTCCATAAAATAACGTTAAATTCCGCGATGTTAAATTACCGGAGCGTCCGAAACAAAATTCTCCTATCTTTCCTATCGACTTGCCCTTATTTCCTCTCATTTATCTCGTTAAAATCTTCGGAGCAACATTTTCCGCTCGTACGTCGATCTTGGAGAAACGCGAGAAATTCTTGTGAATATTCGCAAACGAGGCAAGGAACGAGGTTGATTGGGACCGAGAGAAGAATTTCTCTTTAACGCGTGGATTCCGTGACGCGGGCTCTCTTCCATAATTAGACCAAACATGGATCAGGCTTGTTCTCGAGCCAAGTCGTCAGTCCGCCGTGCCATCGTCCAAGGGTTCGTCGCAAACCGGCGTTTTCAACGTTTCCACCATTTTGTTGATTATTCGCCCAAACTTGAACGTCCGAATGACTCTGCTCTCGATATGGATCGACAAGAGGCGGGGATCTTCGAAGGATTCCGCGGTCGCACGGTAATGCTACCGATGTGTTTTATGGGTGTCGTCAATCTCGGCCAGCATCGCAGTGTACAAGCGCATATCTCGAGCAACAGCAAATTGCCTTTTTTTCTCCTCTCTCTCTCTCTCTCTCTCTTTCTCTTTCTGCGAAAACACCTACGCATTCTACGTCTGCCACTTATACCAGTGTCACTGATCTTTACGATATCAAGCGTATTGTTTGAAAAATCGACTCTTGGCATACTCTCGTTACACATTCTAAAATCCAAGATACGATTACGAAATACCTGTGTAACGTAATGATCGTGGAAACGCGCTTGCTTCGACGTTATACGATCCAAGGCATCGATGAGTTTTCGTCTCGTATCACGGATTGCCAGTAACAATGGCTTTCAATGCGCATTAACGTTACAACCATTAAGCCCATTAGCCGAATGCAAAGCGGCATCTTTGAAGCTGCTGTTCGTTCGCTTCCTCGATGCTCGTAATCAACCGATACCAGGCTCGGGCACAGCGATACATATTCAGCGCGACTCGGAACACGGGGTCTGCAAATACATACATGCATGCATGTATGTACGTAGGAAGCAGAGAAACGAAGCAACGCGCATTTAAATTAGAAAATCATCGATGGCTCGTTGGAAAAGGATTCGCGAGCCATTTCGTAGCGATATTCGATGGTGGTAAAAGGTAAAAGCGTTTCGCGTAGGACGCGAACGCACGCTCGATGGGTGGTGGCGGCTGTTGTTGATTAATAACGTGCACGGATGCACTTTGTTACCTCACGCATCGATTACGTCCCACGTGGAATTCGCGCGCACCATCGAAGACGACTTACCGATAACCATATTACGTATAACGTATACGACATCGAGAGATCCAGTTGCACGAATCCTCTGTCGCGTGGGTGAACGCGCGACTAAAGCAACTGCGTGACGTAGAATATGTACTCGGGTAACTAGGATCGTGTAAAGGAAGAAAGTTGTTGATTCTTGTTGATTCGGCTTAAAATAGCAGTTTTCTCCGCATTGTTTCGGGAAACGAGTTGAACATAACGAAAGCTTCGTTCGTCGTATCTGACGTATTTTGTCGGAGAAAATCTTATTCTGCAGATTATTCGGTTTATAAAGCGAACATTTCATTTCTAGACAAGCCCGAGTAAGATCTATCACGTAGAAAAGTATCCGATCGATGGCCGATAATTTTACAAGTGACGTTTTGTTAAAATTTCCCCCCCCCCCCCCCCCGCCCCCTCTGATTCTAAGCGAATTCGAAATCCAAGCGAATAGGACGACAGGCTGAGTTCGCGTTCCACTATACGCTATTAAGACGGTATACTTTCGTGTCCGTAGATTCGTATTCACGTTCGTTAAGCGTTCGTTCGAAGCTAAACGTAACAGCATATAAACGCAGGAGGAAAAAGGAGAGGAGAGAAGAGAAGGAGGAAGAGAGGTGAGAGGCGCTCTCGATGCTGAACGAAAGGATTGGAAGAGGATGGATCGTGGATAGTGGATAGTGGATAGTGGATCCGCGAGCCGTGTCTTGGCTTTCGTATAGTTTATCAATGCGCGTAGGCTGGTTCGAGAACAGCGGCGCGGCAAGGCGCGACGCGGCGAGGCAATAGATTACAATTATCCGAACACGCCTGGCTAAACGTGGCAGTTGCCAGCACGGACACGAACGACCGCGAACGACCGCGAACGGCGCGGATTCGATTCTCGCCTTCTCTGCTTCTCGCCAAACCCCCCAATTGCATTCGACCAATTCTATCATCGTTGTACGTCCTTTTCCCTTTCCAGGCAGACGGACGAACCGACGAACGAAGAAGCGAGCGATGGAAAATCGGCGCGACGCGACCACATCGTGCTTCGCCTTCTTTCGTCGTTCCTCGCTTTTCCCTTTATTAACAGTTTATTCTCTTCGAGCCTTTAAATTCTCGTCCCGTAACACATGGGTGCGAAGATCGCCGAGAAAAGCCGATCGTATTAATGGCGACAAGTCCTTTAAAACAAGATCAAAACGAACAAACACGCTGCGATACGAGAATGCTCCAAGAAGAAAAATCAGTGCACGCTGCTTAATGATTCATGATGCGCGTAAATTCGTTGCCTACTTGTATCAGTACTAAAGATTCGAGAGGAAACGACGAGGATATGCCACGGTGTACAGCGTACGTGCGTTCACAGCTGAATTAGCCGCATCATTGTCCGAATGGAAAAACAGACAGAGAAATATTAATGCGAATACGATAAAAATCCGGTGCGTCATCCGGTTGACGAACGGCAGCGACGTTTCCGCGAACAACCGATGGAATTTACAACGTCGTATTCGTCGTATTCAAGCTGCTGTAATCATATAGCCTTTTTTCATTTCTACGATACCATTATACATACGTATACACATACTTTACTTTACTTTGACACGACACAACATGATAAATTTACATCCAACTATGGATTAGACTTTAACGGCCATTCATCGGACAGTGGCAAATTTTTATGTCCTTTTGTTTTTCAATAAACCGAAAACGTTGCGTACAACGTCAAGTAGCTTTCTCCTCTTTGGCATACATGGGGAAAATAGATTCGTTCGCAGCAGCGATTCCGATCAGTTTTGTCCGACGCGGCATTCGCGCTCGCTTCGATCGAATCCTTGTAACGCGGAAGGCCAAGCATCTCGAACGATAACTTTCTCCCATTGAGAAGTCATCGCTAGCCAGCCGTATACGGCCAAAGAATTTCTCGATAGTCGCGCTTACGATCCGTTACTCGATTCCCTGGCTTGTTCTTCTAAAACGAATCCTGCGCCAATTAAACGGCCAGACCATTTGGATCGCGTCTGAAATCAGCGGATATTGTATTACGGTAGACGTCGTCAACTTTCTTTCTTCTTCTATACAGGAATTCTTCTGTAAAACCTATCAAACGATCATTCCGATCATCGATCGTAAGATCGATCGTCGGAAGATCTCGTACCTTTTGCATTTCGCTGCTTGTATTTCAGCGTCGTCATAGTTTTTCACCTGACATTTCATCCCAATCGATTGGTTTAAATAGTTTCATTCGATTACGTTAGGACGCGAAGCGGTATCTTCGATGCAGCAGCGTTAAAGCTAAGTTGTTGACGTTAATGCTGAAGAAAATCGAACGAGATGGGTGAGTTATTCGTTGTTAAAACTTGTTAATCGTCGGTCGGTTGTTGTCACTATACTTTCACTATACTAATCGACGCGATTATCGACGTCATCGGCGTTAGACGGCGTATAAGAAGGCGAGAGCAGAAAGAAGAAAAAAAAAAAAGAAAACGCAAAGAATCGATCGATCATAGACGGAATTAGCGGTGGTCGTTCATCCGGTTGATCCGGGTTCGGTGCCCCTTCTCGATTGCCGCGTCTAATCGAAGATGTGGTATCGAAGGTAAAATCGAGAGGCTGATCCTGTGTCTGTCTTACGACTCGGTTCGCCTGCTCCACGATGTTCGTAATTTCGCGAGTCGCGCTACGTACGAAAAAATCATTGCCGGCTTCATCGGCAGATGTACACGTGTATGTGGATGTATATTACTTCCAATTATGCTCGAAGACGAAAGCGCGCCTTTGAGAAACAATCGAACGATTTGTTAACGATTAATTACACCGTTAATTACAACTCGCATAATACACTTCACAAGCGACAAATTTGACAAAAGCTCGTATCATATACGGAGAGGTATTTTATCTAATTTAACTGATATCGGGAGAATAATTTCGTTCGCCGTTGTTTCAGGTTTCACTGGCACCCAGTGCGAGATCGACATCGACGAGTGCGCGGCAAAGCCATGCCTGAACAGAGGCGTCTGCACCGACCTGATCAATTCCTTTAAATGCAACTGTGCCAACGGATTTGCTGGTTCTCACTGTCAAATCAATATAGACGACTGCGCCTCGTCACCGTGCAAGAACGGCGGTATCTGTCAGGATTCTATAGCCAAGTACACGTGCGACTGCCCGCCAGGATTCACCGGAGCATCCTGCGAAACCAACATCAACGACTGCCAATCCAATCCTTGCCACAGCGGCACTTGCATCGATGGCGAGAACAGCTTCAGCTGCAATTGCTTCCCGGGATTCACCGGCAAACTGTGTCAGACGCAGATCGACGAGTGCGAGAGCAATCCCTGCCAATTTGGAGGAAGGTGCGAAGACCGTATTAATGGTTACCAATGTATTTGTAGACCTGGCACGTCTGGAACAAACTGCGAGGTGAACGTGAACGAATGTTATAGCAATCCATGTAGAAACGGAGCCAAGTGTATCGACGGGATCAATAGGTGAGCCCATGGTTCGTTAGTTATGGGGATCGTTTATCGGGTGTTGGCGGCTTACCGCAATCGAATCGATTTGAAACGCACGATTCTACGTTTTGCCCATTTCAACCGCAACTTTAATGCAACACTGACGGACTCTTGTTTTACCGATGCGTTAATTCTTGCCTGCTTTTCGTTTCGATGGGCGATGCGCGTTTTACAGCGAATTTACAGCGAAAACGTATCTCCGCGAAGCGCGTCGACGTCGCGTGTTTCAGAATTTTCTAGCGAAATAAACGGTGCACGGTAAGAGTTAATCGTATCCTCACTGGACACCCTATGTTCTCTTTCAGATACTCGTGCGAGTGCGAGCCGGGATTCACCGGTCAACACTGTGAAACGGATATCAACGAGTGCGCCAGCAATCCCTGCGCCAACGGCGGACGGTGCATAGATTTGATAAATGGCTTCCGGTGCGATTGTCCTCGCGGTTACTACGACGCTAGATGTTTAAGCGACGTGGACGAATGCGCCAGCAATCCTTGCGTGAACGGCGGCACTTGCGAGGACGGTGTCAACCAGTTTATCTGCCACTGTTTGCCCGGTTACGGAGGCAAGAGATGCGAGGCGGACATCGACGAATGCGGTTCGAATCCTTGTCAACACGGTGGCACTTGCAACGACCATCTCAATGGATACAGCTGCAAGTGCCTAGCTGGATACGCTGGTACTAATTGCGAGACAAATATCGACGATTGCGCGGACAATCCTTGCCAGAACGGCGGTTCTTGCATCGACCTCGTCAACGATTATAAATGCGTTTGCGAATTGCCACACACGGGCAGGAACTGCGAGGACAAGCTAGATCCTTGTTCACCTAACAAGTACGAATTTCACTGTTTCGCTCCATTCAATTTTTCCCACCTTCTTTTCTTCGAACCGCGCCACCTTCTTCTTTGCCTAACGGACACCTCCTTCTCTAAAGGTAGCCGATTTTCATGAATTTCTCTCGGCAAAACTATCCTTTGAAATCGGAGTACGGTACGAAACCTTGGAATAATATGGAAAAAGGGCCAAGCGACAAGATATTTTCCTAATCAACTTATGTATATAGACGATTTTTTCAAGAAGAAATAACTGGTATAGAAGCGCGTAGAATCGAACGATTATCCGACGCGTATGTTTGAAGAAAAAAAAGAAAGTGTTTTTATAATCTATTATCCTATTATTCTGTTATCCTATTATCCTATTATCCTCTTATCGTGATAACGTACCACCTGTTATCTTTGCTTTCGAATCATAGATGTCTTCATGGCGCCAAGTGTTCACCATCCTCAAATTTCCTCGATTTCGCCTGCACTTGCACGGTCGGTTACACCGGCAGACTCTGCGACGAGGACGTCGACGAGTGTGTAATGACCTCTCCATGCAGAAACGGTGCTACCTGCAGAAACACCAATGGCTCGTACCAGTGCCTTTGCGCAAAGGGCTACGAAGGTCGGGACTGTATCATTAACACCGATGACTGCGCCTCCTGTAAGTATCAAACATTAACCTATATCGTTACATACGTTATAGTATTACATATTTATAATGCTATATATAATATACAAGTATATATTTGTAATACTATGTATGTATTAATCGTCCAAGTACACGCCAATCTAAGCAACCATCTATTTATCATTTCCAGTTCCCTGTCAGAATGGCGGCACTTGTTTGGACGGTATCGGCGACTATACCTGTCTCTGCGTAGATGGTTTCAGTGGCAAACACTGCGAGATCGATGTAGACGAATGTTTGTCACAACCATGTCAAAACGGTGCAATCTGCAAAGAATACGTAAACTCGTACACTTGTCAATGTCAACTCGGATTCTCCGGTATAAATTGTCAAACCAACGACGAAGATTGCACCGACAGTAGCTGCATGAATGGCGGTAAATGCATCGACGGCATCAACAACTATACATGTGTCTGCAAACCTGGTTACACCGGTTCAAACTGCCAGTATCGTATCAACGAATGCGACAGTTTGCCCTGTCTGAATGGAGCCACCTGTCACGACCACGTTCAGTATTACACTTGCCACTGCCCTTACGGATACACCGGAGCCAGATGCGATCAGTACGTCGATTGGTGTGCGGATAATCCTTGCGAGAACCAGGCTACCTGCGTCCAACACAAAAACAAGTACCAATGTAATTGTTCTCCTGGTTGGACCGGCAAAGTCTGCGACGTTGAGATGGTTTCCTGCAAAGACGCGGCTATAAGGAAAGGAGTGCCGGAGAAAAATCTGTGTAATAACGGCACTTGCGAGGACATAGGCAATAGTCACCGTTGTCACTGCCTAGAAGGATACACAGGTTCTTACTGTCAAGAAGAAGTCAACGAGTGTGACTCTGCCCCGTGTCAAAACGGTGCCACTTGCAAGGATCTCGTTGGATCTTATCAGTGTCAGTGTACCAAAGGTTTTCAAGGGCAGAATTGCGAGCTTAACGTGGACGATTGCAGGCCTAATCCTTGCCAGAACGGCGGCACGTGTCACGATCTGATCAGTAACTTCAGTTGCTCCTGCCCTCCTGGTACTTTAGGCTTCATATGCGAGCTGAACGTGGACGACTGTGCTGTCGGCACGTGCCACAACAATGGTACCTGTACCGACAAAGTCGGCGGATTCGAATGCAAGTGTCCTCCAGGCTTCGTGGGACCTAGATGCGAGGGTGACATCAACGAGTGCTTGTCCAATCCTTGTTCTTCGCCAGGGACTCAGGATTGTGTGCAATTAGTCAACAACTATCACTGCAACTGCAAACCTGGCTACATGGGACGCCACTGCGAGGTGAAAGTGAACTTCTGCGACAGCTCACCGTGTCAAAATGGAGGCGTTTGCACCGCGAAACAAGCTGGACACACTTGTCTCTGCCCTAGTGACTATTACGGAAACAATTGCGAATTCGCCGGCTCCTATTGCGACAGAGAGCCTTGCTTGAATGGCGGTACTTGCAGAGTGGCCGAAACTGACGTTGGATATAGATGTTATTGTCCCCCTGGAACGACCGGAACACACTGCGAGATAGACGCCAGAGACGAATGCGCCAGTAATCCGTGCCAACAATCCAATGCCGTTTGCAAAAACCTTCTTGGCGATTACGCTTGCGATTGCCCGCCCAAGTGGACCGGTAAGAACTGCGAAATTTACGATCCTAACTACGGAGGAGGTATCTTTGGCAGTCCGAGCTCGAACATCCCGAAAACCATGAACGCGTATGATCTTGATTTGGAATTGGAGAGAAAAAAATGCATTGAGAATAGATGCGAGGAGAAGTCTGGTAACCACCATTGTGACGAGGAATGTAACAGATACGCTTGCAACTTCGACGGAAATGACTGTTCCTTGGGTATTAATCCGTGGCGTAATTGCACTGCTCCTATCAACTGTTGGGACGTTTTCATGAACGACGTTTGCGACGAGGTTTGCAACAATGCCCAGTGTTTGTTCGATGGAAGGGACTGCGAAAGGAAATTGGCACCGTGCAAGTAAGTATTACAATATCGTTCAGATACGTGTACGCGTACATCTGTCTTATCGTAATCATAATAATATAATGATCTTGTTCGATTCCTTTTCTCATTTCTACAGTCCTATCTATGACGCTTACTGTCGCAAGCACTACGCCAACGGGCACTGCGATTATGGCTGCAACAACGAGGAATGTAATTGGGACGGTCTGGATTGTGACAGGGAACCGCCATCATTGGCAGAGGGTGTGATTTCAGTAGTGGTAAGGATGGACATGCAGACATTCCGCTCCAACGTGGTCGCATTTCTCAGAGACATCGGTCACGAATTAAGAACCACTTTAAGAGTAAAGCAAGACGAACTCGGCAACGACATGATATATCCCTGGAAGAGAGAAAGAGACCCCGGTATGCGTACCAACTTCTTTGGTCGACCGACCACCATCTACACAAACACGCAAAGTGGTGTAATCGCCTATTTGGAGATCGACAACAGAAAATGTACCGTTACTCAAGGAGCAGTGTGTTTCCCATCAGCTAACGAAGCGGCAGAATATCTGGCGGCCACCGCGTCCAAACACTCCTTATCTCGCAACTTTCCGATCGAACAAGTCCGAGGGGTCGTGGGGCCACAGGGTCCAGAGTACCCGGACGCTCCAACCAACTACAAGTACGTTTTCATCGGTATCGTGATCGTGGTACTTGGAGGATTGTTGGTCGGTGTGCTGGTCACGGCGCAAAGGAAACGAGCGGTGGGTGTCACTTGGTTCCCCGAAGGTTTTTTACGCACCAACAGTGGAAGCGGACAGCGTCGTAGATCGAGAAGACGAGGTCCAGATGGTCAAGAAATGAGAAACTTGAACAAACAACCGTCGGTGAATTGCATGGATCTTGATGTAGGGAATGGACGGGCGCAACAATGGTCGGACGACGAGTCGGATTTACCACCATCGAAGAGGATGAGGGCGATAGAACCTGGATACGCCAGCGATCACACCGCCATTACGGATTACGAGGAAACGGAGCCTCGAATGTGGACTCAGCAGCATTTGGACGCCGCGGAGATTCGTAGACCGGACGCCGGAGTTTTGACACCGCCTAGTCTCGAACATGGCCAAGACGTGGACGCCAGAGGACCTTGTGGGATGACACCATTGATGGTCGCTGCTGTCCGAGGTGGAGGATTAGATACCGGGGAAGAGGAGGACGAGAGTGACGGAACGGCGGCCGTGATTGCCGATCTAGTTGCACAGGGCGCAGATTTGAACGCCACCACGGATAAGAGTGGCGAAACGTCTCTTCACCTGGCGGCAAGGTACGCCAGAGCTGACGCGGCCAAGAGGCTTCTTGACGCTGGCGCGGATGCCAACTCTCAGGACAATACCGGTAGAACGCCTCTTCATTCTGCCGTCGCTGCCGATGCGATGGGAGTCTTCCAAATACTGTTAAGGAACAGAGCAACGAATCTGAACGCTCGTATGCACGATGGAACCACGCCACTGATTCTGGCCGCACGCCTCGCCACCGAGGGAATGGTGGAAGATCTCATTAACGCTGACGCCGATATCAACGCAGCCGACAACAGTGGCAAAACGGCGCTCCATTGGGCTGCAGCTGTTAACAACGTGGACGCTGTCAACATACTTCTGGTTCACGGCGCGAATAGGGACGCGCAGGACGACAAGGACGAAACGCCGTTGTTCCTTGCCGCCAGGGAAGGCAGCTTCGAAGCGTGTAAAGCGTTGCTCGACACTTTCGCCAATAGGGAGATAACCGATCACATGGATCGATTGCCGAGAGATGTGGCCAGCGAGAGATTACATCATGATATCGTTAGATTACTGGACGAGCATGTACCCAGGTCGCCACAGATGGTGAATGTGATACCAAACGGTCCTCTCATGGGTAAGCTATTTTCTTTAATCCTCAACCTCTTAGTTGTATCTTCAGTGTATTGGTTTCCGATGTATTTCTACGCATACAAATGCAACGTGATATTCAAATTGTCAATGAATCGATCCTGTGTTGTAGGCTCGCCAAATCATCCACAACTGATAACGCATCCCACAGTGATCGGCTCCGCTCCGAAGCAAGCCAAATCGAAGAAGCGGCCAAAAGCTGGTACCACGGGGAATCCAAACAGTCCGGAGTCGGAGGGCGGTGTAGTGGTGGTAAGGCGAAAACCATCGGTGAAGAAGCCACCGGCAAAACGCGGTGCCCAACCCCCAAACCAGGAGATTCCCCAGGGGGCTGAGGGAGCAGAGGGAAATCTACCGAGTCCTTACGACAGCGCAAGTTTGTACAGCAACGCGCTTCCGTTAGTGAGTCACACGGCCACGGCCAAGCAACCGCCACCGTACGAAGACTGCATAAAAGGCCAGTCCATGCAGGGCCTTCAACAGTTGGGCCTCGACACGTTCACGACCAATTACGGGTTACCTAATTTTCACGACCAACTGTTAGCGTCGCACCAACGACAAGCGCAAGGAATGGTGAACACGCTGTCGCCGCCTTATAGCAATCAGTCACCGCCACACTCGGTGCAATCGAACATGACACTATCGCCACAGGCGAGCTACATGGGCTCGCCGTCACCGGCAAAGAGTAGGCCGTCATTGCCCACTTCACCAACTCACATCGCCGCTATGAGACAAGCGACGCATCAGAAGCACGGTGGCATGCCACCGGTGGGATTCGACTTTGAGAATCTTCCCTATTCGTCGAGTCAACAACAGCAACAGCAACAACAGCAAATGCAACAAACACAGCAACAGATCCAGCAGCAGCAGCAGCAGCAGCAGCAGCAGCAACAGCAGCAGCAGCAGCAGCAACAACAGAGCACACAACAACAACAACAACAGCAGCAGCAGCAGCAGCAACAGCAGCAGCAACAGCAGCAGCAGCAACAACAAACTCAGCAATACTACCAGTATTTGACGCCCCCTTCCCATCATTCTGGACCAGACGTAACACCGCAGCATTTAATGCAAGCGCCTGAAAGCTTCCCCACCCCTTCGCCGGACAGTCCGGGTCACTGGTCTTCCAGTTCGCCGCACTCCAACAGCGACTGGTCTGAATGCATGGCGTCGCCAAACGCGTACGGCGCTGGAGCCACCCACCAAAGTAACAAGGGCTCCGAGGCGATCTACATATGAAGGAGGGAGAGGCGGTGTTCTCAAACTCGCGCGAGTAAGTCATAAGTTGCGACGACGACGACGACGACGACGACGACGACGACGAAGACGACGAAGACAACGAAGACGACGAAGACGACGAAGACGACGACGACGGCACGCGCGTCAATTGTGATTAACTCGTCGAGTTTGAGGGCGATTAGCGCTGATATTTTTTTCTAAATGGTACCTCCACCGCGACGAACGCTCTCTCGTAAGGTCGACAGTGCGGATCGTTTTACGTGCTCCAACGGGGCAGGCGTTAGCAAATGCGTACAACACCACTACTACTACCACTACCACTATCACTGCTACTACCACTGCTGCTACTATTGCTGCTACTACTACTGCTACCACTACTACTACCACTACTACTGCTACCACTATTGCTGTTGCTGCTGCTGCTGCTGCTGTTGCTGCTGTTGCTGCTGCTACTTTTGCTATTTCTGCTGCTGCTGCTAACTATTACTACCACTACTACTACTACCACTACTACTACTGCTACTACCACTACTGCTACTACTACTACTGCTACTACTACTGCTACTACTACTACTGCTACTACTACTACCACTACCACTACCACTACCACTACCACTACCACTACTACCACTATTACTACTACTGCTGCTGTTACAACTACTACACTACTACACTATTACTACTGCTACTACTACAGGTCTTTATATATAAATATTTATAAATATAAATATAGATGAATAATTATATATGTATATGTATGCAAGAGAATATTTCTGTTCTTTGGATGGAGAACATATATACACAAATGGACGTTGTTTATATAAATCGTTCAACGATTGTGCCTTTTCTCGAAGGATTAGATAATTTAGAAGTAACGATGCGTGATCAAGATATAGTACTCTGTAACCTACTCGTGCATCATGGCTCAAAGAACAACAATGGTGCCTTGGACTTGCCACAGTGTGAAGATCCGATAGACAATTTTCTTTTTTTTCTTTTTTTTTTTGTAATGGAACGAAACCTTGCTATCTACAATAGTATTGTACATAGAACAACATGGAACATGGAGAATCGTCCACGCTATCAGGAATGTGTTCGACAGGGACCACTATAGAGTGTAATATGTAATATTCTATTTAAATATATAACGCATAATATTTTCAATGAACGTGGGAGAAAATGTATGAATCGTCGTGCGTTTACAAGCTTCGATCGTTTCACCTGTAACACGCGATACAACGGATAGAAGCAAAGGAGGGACTCGTAGAGAAAAAATTAGTAGGCGTTAGAAAGAAAATCGAGAATCGTGCCTTCGAATAATCGTAGGGTATAAGAGGAGTTCTTGCGTAGATAGATCTAATTAAATTATGTATCTTGATGAAACGCAGCGTTTCCAAATGGCCCTTAACACCGATTTTATTTTACCGACTAACACGAGACATGCTATAAAACGTAAGATGCAAAAGCAACGTGACCTTTGCACGGTCGACGGGAGCCTCAGAGAAATCGTCTTCACCCCACGAACGGATCGTTCCATACGCAGACATTCCATTCGAACGACGCTATTTTTCTCTCTTTCTTCTCCTATCTTTTTTTTTTTTTTTTTTTTTCTTTTTTCCGATATATCTTATACTCTCTTCCAAACGATTTCTCGATCACGAGGTGTATCCGCGCGGATCGCAATGTCCCCGAGCATATAAAGACTTTGTTCGGACGAAGGAAGATTGAGTGAACTTCGCGGCTATGCCTTGTACTTGCTATCTCTGTCGAATCGTTTGTTATTGTACTAACGGGCACTAGCATAATCGTTAACGTTTAATTATTTTAAAAGCGTACGCGTAAATAGATTGCTGTATAAAATTAAATTAAATTAAATTAAATTAAATTAAGCTAATAGACGGGCGGTAAGACGATTCGCTGATCTCTCATCTGCCAAAGCCAAAACGAGAGAGTTTTCCTCTAGATGAAAGAATGCGTGATCAGATCTGGTGGTATGTACGCATAATAGAATTAGATGTTAACTTTAGATTGTTACGAGAGAAAAGAAGCAATTATCGACGAGACCTCGAGGAAAATGGAACTTGTTCTATGCTTTTGCGATATATCCAGCAGTGACGCGAATTCACACAGAATTCAGAATAATCACGTTTCTCCCGAACCTTTAATCCTCTTTGCTTTTTCTCTAATCAGGAAATTTGTAAATATTCCCATACATTTTTTGTTTCTATCCACGTTCTGCTTATCACCATCCTACTTCGCTCATCTAACGTAATACCATCATCGAGTACTTTTTATATAATTCTCTTTTCTCTCGATTTTGTACAAAACTGTTTTTATATATATTTTTTTATATTATGTAAGGTAGATTATATCGGTAGTATTGTAAGACGATTTCCCTTCCCACACATATACAATGATAACGTTTCCTTTTTATCGTATTACGTTAGAAATCATAGAATAGAGGGAAAAATATAAATATATATGTGCGTGTGTGTGCGTGTGCGTGCGTGTGTGTTTTCTGCGTATGTAATTGACTGTTGCAAAGTGGGTCCTCTTACTCCTTAATGCTATGCAACTCTGGATTACGTATAGCGGCGCGATAAAGATTTGCTGAACATTAGAAGACACGGGGCTGCAACGCGATTTCTACGATGTATTTTCGCGAACCTGTAATGCTACTAAAAAGAGGCATTTTTTATTTATATATAAAACAAGGTATACACGCGTACACGCGTACACGCGCACACGCAAACACGCACGCGCACAAACGCGCGCGCGCGCGCGCGCACGTGTGTGTCTGTGTGTGTATGTATGTAAACATAGAATCTTTTTAACGAATTAAACGTATCTTCACACGACTGCCTTTGTATTTGTTAAAGCCAGGAAATATCTGCCAAATAGCGAATGACGAAAATATCAAGGAACGTTCAAATGTAATATTTAGCTTCCTTCTTCTTTTTATAATAGTATCCCGTAAAAGATTCGATGCGAACTCGGACAATAATAACGCGCGATAGAATTTTCTATTCTATTTTGAAGCGGCATTGCGCGTAAACGAATTGATATTTTCGCTCGGAATAAACTATCGAACGTGGAAAATCGTACACCACGGTTAAACGGTGTAATAAGAGTAACACGTAAAGAGATCAGAAGGAAACCGAACATAGTTGAACGAACGCGTAATCATTGTGTTCAAAATTAAACGATATCCGCTCTGCGACTCGGCGATTTTTCACTATGTATTATGCGAGAGGAAGAGAAACGCGAGAGACGAATAGATAAGTTACACGCTCCAATTTACAGTTATCTACGGCAAGTTAGAGAAACTCCCAATTACTACGATAGATCTTGTTATTCCTTTGTATCTTGTAAAAAGTACTGAGTTTTATTAGTATTAACTATTCCATAAACTGAGAATTTGTTCGATCCTATCCGTATCCTGCCTTTTCTCCTCCCTAATCGTCCCTTTACTTCCGATACCCTGATCCTCGTATTTTTTATAAATAAGTTATGTCTTTTTAAAGCAGATGTAATAATAAAGATAATCTAACATCCACAATAGGATTGTTGTTCTGTTCTATCGTGCTATGCTTCCGTGTTTTCATTCCTTGATGTCGTAATGATTTAAACATAGATACCATCTTTTTGTTTAGTATGTTGCAACAGATTCTACACAACAATCAAATTGTATTATAGCGATAAAAAATAAAAAAATGTGAAAATTTCTCCGACCTATTTGTTTGGCTCTTCTTCGTTTTTACATCTTTCGCTTATCATTTGCGTTTCGTATCAAATGGTATTTGTTAGTCTCAGCCTGCGTGTCAACTTGTGGTCTAAATTAGTAAATACACCGACTTACTAGAAACATTAGAACAATTGACGATTACGATTTAGATCGTCATTCGCATCGAACAGCCGAGACAACGAAATATCTTTCCAGATTAAACAGACAGACGGCCTCGCTTTGAACAATGCCGAACGAAGAACGTAAAAACGTAGAAAAAGATGGGAGAAGAGAGGGATCCGAAAGGGATGTTTCGAATTACATTCACCACCGCGAATTGAAGAGGTCATGAAGAATTCACTTTATTAAACGACGAAAGTAAACAAAATGATCGCTGAACAACGACGATCGCGATATTCGTACAAAGTGCAGACGGTGTATATACAAACTTTCACTCTCACTCACTCTCTCTCTCTCTCTCTCATCTCTCTCTCATCTCTCTCGCTCTCTATCAATCTCACCACAGAAGTAACCTCAAGAATGGAAATATACGCAGAAACGTAATCAAGGGATCCTCGGACGAGGCAATTCGATCATCGCACGGAAAATTGTTTTCTCTCTTTCGAAGCTTCGGAAATACATACGCAGGGTGGAACCTTCGAATTCGAGAAGCCCGTTCACGCACGTTCAATTCTTCTAATTCCGCTTCCTCTTGATCGATCGACCGACGAAGTCGTAATATGTGTCAGAGGACCGCTCGTTTACGTTTCCCCTTTTCTCCGGTTCTTCTCGCACGTTACGATCGCACGCCACATAAATTCAAACGTACACTCTTTCGCTCCGTCTCTTTGATTTCCTATTCATTTACTCATAGTCCTCTCTCTTCGCAAAAATCATACGACAATTTCGTTTCATCTTTTTATTCGGGAATCGCAAGTTTCGCGATAAATCGGAATATTCGTCAAAGAAAGTTAGAAAGAGAATCGAGTGTCGCAGAAAAATTATTAGCAATTCATTGGCACGTATTTCGAGCGAGCCTTCGTTGTTTGAGATATTTAATGCACGACGACCTGATTAACTAGTACGGGACGCCAAAAAATCGTATCCGAGAAAGTTAAAAACACGGGATATTCGCTGAAATAATTGTACTTTCTATCGAAATAATTGTTCGATGTATCCAGCGAATTAAATTCTATTTCTTCATTTTCGTTTCAGTCCGTATAAAAGTGCTCTTCAGGATACATATTATACATCTACATAGACTACAACGTGAAATAAATAATCCTACGACTCGAAGAAATTCTAGAAATTCTAGAAATTGTTATTCTATTAGTAGACTTCTATCGGTATAAAGCGTTATTTTTTTAAGTAAACTGTCGTTAAGACGGATAAAGTACAATTTATATTACAATAAATAATTCGCAAACTGCAATATGATCTGAACGAACGGAACGAATTCGTTCGGAAGAAAGCTTCAAACCGAATTGAAAAAAAGAATTAAATTACAATTAAAGAATTACACACCGCGTACACCTTTCAAGAAAGAAAAAAAAAAGGAAAAGAAAAAGAAAAAAAGATGTAAAAATAATTAGCCGTACTCTTACATTTGTCGCCAGAGTCGTTAAATAAAATCAGTGGAATTGCTTCAAGTTTAAATGAAATGTTACAAACATAAAATCAGAATGTACGGTGTCAGAATTTGGTCTTTAGAGTCGATCCTTAATCTTATTCTCCCTTACGTTGAAAATTCTTGTTGTCTACTTTAGCGAATATCTCGTATGCATCCTGTATACTTAACGTCGAGTAGAAAATCATATACGATCGTTTGCTATAAATCACGCATTATATTATATATATGGTAGGTTCAGTAGCTACGAACAATTTTCTCGTACAAAAATTCTTTAAACGGTGCGTATTTACATGGATCGTCCCAAGTACCCTTGGTTCAAAGTGTATATTAGCTGCTAATAATTTTTCTTTAATCACAATTTCCTTTTTTTCGCATGTTGCTTTCCAACGCGAAACACACGGTAAAATTGGTGCGCTTCGCCACGAAAACATCGTTACTTGTATCGTTTCTTTCATTTCTTCTCTTTTCCATTCAATCTATCGACGAAGGCAAATTATTCGGGCAACCAGCGCTCGAATTTCTTAATTTCATCGGAGAGAAACAGAGCGTCGAACGATCGTTACACGATTGGTTGTCGATGCGTGCATACGGAATCGAACAAAGAAAAAAGCATCATGTTCACCGAACGTTACTCGCGTGTCGAGAAAAAACATTTTATTGCATTTATCAAATAGGCGGTCATCGGCCATCCGTTATAGTCTGCCTTGACGTAATCGAGCAAATGTGGCAAATCTATCCTCTAAAAGAATCCAATATGAGAGAAGCAACGTATAGAGATTGCCGACCTGTTTAACCCTGAAATGTATCGCAATTGAATTTTCTACGATACTACGGACTACGATACAAATTTATAGCCAACGTATCGCCTAACGTAACTGTAACGTAACCAGAGATTTGTCTGGTCTTCGAAATGTCTTCCTGCAAAGGTGCGTCCGCGGTCTATCCACCATATAAATAACATTATGCTCCCATTTGTCACGTTTAACCTCATATTTGAGCTAAAGTAATTTGATAATTGCGTTATTCGATTGTCGAAATTCGATGAATTTCACGATAATTCTATGCGTCTCGCTTGTATACATGCCGCGACTGTTCGTCGACAATAAACTCTTCTCCCAATTTTTTAAGAATAAACGAGATACGTTAAGCGACGTGAAACGCTCGAAATATCGTATGATTGTTTGAAAAATCATTCATCGAACGATCAATCTCTCGTCTCGAACAACGTTGAACACGGTAACGAAACATTTAAATAATCGTGACCGCCTGTTTAGCAAATACAATCGTACCTGTCTTCTCTCGCGTTAGAAGAATACGAATTTTACGGCGAAAGAGCGGTGTCTAACGGAACCACGCACACGAAAACACGACACACGTCGGATACATTCACCGGAAGTGAGTCCAATCATAAGAGGAACGAGGCACGTTTCTCCTCGCGACGCGACGGTTTCCCGCCTCTATAATCGCGTACAAACCTTTACGCAACCTTCACGTACATTAGGGCTATGAGTATTCCTCGCGCATTTGCGTTAAAAAATCGGGGATGGTGGGACAATTGTCGTATCAGAAAGGGCATAGCAAGGAATATATTTACATCGATACTGGCAGTACATCTTCGTTCCGTTATGTTGCTTCACCGTGGAAACGCCACAAGTCCAACTTTCGATAGTCCTTTTGTTCGTTATGTCGCGTTGTGGAGGAGCTCCGCGGCAGGCTAGCTCCTCCCTCTTCTTCCCTTGATTCTTCCATTCATCTTGAAGCGGCTGACGCTTGCCTTTTCTACGGGAGATGACGATTGTTGTTTCTACGTAAATGCACTTTGATCGCAGTTCTCTGACGTTTTCTTTCCGTCGCTTCGTCGCCTTCTAACCGCTCGCTCGTCTTGTGCCGCGGCTCTCCGATCAAACAGACGTATGCGTGAAACGAGAGCGAATTTTAATCTAATTTTCAAATGCTGAAATCCCTTGTTCATTTTCAATTCAATATTTCTCCTAATAAAAGTCAAAGTGGAGATTAGACGTCAAAATCTGATTTGTTCGGCGACACTACAGCTTTCTTTCAAGCTTCGCAGTGGATATCGGAGAATTATACTTTCGATCTTGCGAAAGCAGTTAAAACGATGACACCGCTTTCGACGATCGATCCTTTTTAAAATTGTCCTCTTCGCATTCGTCGATTCGATCTCGTATTGGCACACTTGAGGTGATTTTAACGTGACGGATCGTAGCGGATCGTAGCGGATCGTAGCGGATCGTAGCGGATCGTAGCGGATCACACTGGTACAAAAAAACTGTCGCTTCCGTAAAACTTACAAGATAGTTCGCGCAAACCTAATAAAATGAGAAAGAGCAAAGGAAGAAATTGTCTAACGATACAACGTGATAACGCAACGGCCGCAACAAATTAATCAATTTGATTAACATTTGTTTGTTCGCCGATACAAGCTTCCATCGTTTTCTAAATCGTTTTCTCGTGAGTGATCGCGAGTAATCTACTTCGATCACGCTGATCGAAGAGAGAAAAGAAAATGAAATTTCGATCACGAGTTGGATCGTTCGTGTGAAAAATCCACGAGTATACATAACTTGCGTCTTCCTTTCTCTTTAATAGCCTAAGCAAGAAAAAAGGGGGAGGGGGGGAGGGGGAGGGAGGGAAAGAGATAAACAGTTCTGCGTGTGCACGAGAACGGCTTAAGTTGTATTTAGGTTCAGCTCGTGTCTGGTTCCTCGAGCATGACGGTGAACTTGGAAAAGAGGGAAAAAACGGAAAGAGAAAAAAAAGAGAAGAAAGAAGAAGTAAAAAACGGGAGAACAAAAGAAACTATAAACGCAACAACGTTCGTTTAATTAAGAAGTTGACGTATCATAGCGCAGTATTGTCTAACGTTGTTTATTAAATTATAACTTAGAGATGTTTGGCAGTGTCTTCGTCCAACATATACTTATATATATATACGCTTCCTTTAGAGAGTATAACGTTTCGCGCAAGGTTGTACAATTAGAAATAAGATATCCGTGCTATTTGAGTATCCTTTATACAAAATTGTTACGAAAATTGTATCTTCTAGCGTGTATAATACCATTACGATTACAGTCTGAACACACTTGAACACATATTTTTCTAACGCACGAAGAAGACAATAAAAATATGAACTCTCTCTCTCTCTCTCTCTCTCTTTCTCTCTGTCTCTCTCTCTCTCTCTCTCTCTGTCTCTCTCTCTCTCTCTCCCTCTATCCCTCCCCCTCCCTCCCTCCCTTCCTTCCTCCCTCTGTCTCTCTTTGAGGAAAAAAAGAACCAATACAAGAAAACCGAAAAAGAAAAGAAAAGAGGAGAAGATAAAGCAATAGAGAAACGTATAAAAAACGAATGTGTATGTAATGTGTATGTAATTGGCAGAAAATCGTATATACCTTGACTCGATTCAAGATTGCCATCGCTAAAACTCATCTTTGCCGAGCTTCGTACAAACGATAATCGGTCGCGACTTTACAAAACCTCTCTAAAGGAATTACAATGCAAAGAAAGATGATCGTTACGTACAGTAGATTAAATAAATAGCACTTAAAAATACCTATCTTAGGTAAATCTGTTTAAACACGACTGACTCGCGATTTTTTCGTATCCAGATGTTCAGGGAAAATTTATACGATTCTTACTTTACGCAAAATATCGAAATTCCTCGAACGAACAAACGTAGATTCGCTTGATTAGATATAGTGAAACATGATCTTTTTCTCTCGATTCCTCTTTAGTGTCTGAAGAAAGACTGTTTTTACCGAACGACTTTAGTAAAGTTTTTCGTTGTTACTTCCTAACGTCGTAATCGGTCGGGACAAACTAAAAACTAGAAATAGACTCGAATTTTGTACAACTAAAGATAATCGTAGAAGAAATGCGATTTCTCCGACTTTTCCTTTTTCTTCTTTTTCTTTTTTTTTTTTTTCTTCTCTTCTTTAAGTCAACTCTTTCGATACGAGAACTTAATTGGAAATTAGCTCGACGTTTTAATCCTCCTTTATAGATATGCGTGTATGCTGCTGATCAGTAAGTTCACTGACCACAGATCCTGTGTTTATCGATCGGAACACGAATGAGACAAAAAAATCCTGATACAAACGATTTTGTACGAATATTCTTCTCACTGTCAATTGCATCAATCCAGGTTGTATCAGCGTTTTCCTTTAAATTCACCTTACGAAACTTCGAAAACTTTCTTCTTCTTCAATGGTGGAAAAATGTTGCCTACGCGTGTCTCGATTACATGCGAACGAATACTTTCACATGCCCTACATTTTTTTCTTTCTTTTAACTTTTTTCTGTAACAACAACACTTTTATAAAGATTCGCTACGTCTCGAGTCTTCAGATTGATTTCTCTAACCCGGAAAAAACGCATGGAGAAAATTTACAACGTTATCTATCGCATAGATAACTTTGGCCAACCACTTACGTACTCAGCTATGCGACGACTCCTTAAATTGTACGTTATTATGAAATAGGTATGTTCTTTCCCCCTAGTCTTGTATAATAATGAGCAATGCTAGAACTGCATCTTCATCATCTTGAACCGTATACAAAGAATAAAAGTTGCTCGCGATAATTCGTACAACGAGCAATTGCACCGTTATGTTAGCCACTATATAATTATCAAATACTACAACAACGTCGAACGCATAGTTAGACGTAGTTATACGCAGAAGACAAACTGCAGTGTGGCGGATGTGTTTCGTGGCAGTATGATCGCGTGTTATGATTTTGATTTTAGTCATATTGTCGTATGAGTAAATGATGGGCGTAACAGTTCAAGAAGATCAAGTTACAGAAGCCGATGTCTATCTCTACGATTGTATTGAAAAATAACCTTTGCAGGATGTCTACTTTTCTTTTTACTCCATATTTTTCATTTACTCTTTAAACACACTAACTGCTAACGGTCGCTAGTATTGTTAGCTCAAGTGAGAGGAACAACTGTCAGTTTTTCAATTCGCATCCTTTTTTTCTCGTCGGGATCATGGTGCACGCTCCGCAACTTATAAAAACGAGCGATTGGCCAATTTCTAACGAATGCAAAACCCGCCGCAAATGATTCCTTTCTCCTTTTACACTTGCTTCGCATTCTTCGATTTTTTCCTGTCAAACTACTATGCTACAATATATACAATTCATCAAGCAATGTATCTGATTGTTCTTGTAAATGTTTCCCTCACGCGTGCTCCTATTACCTCGCTTTATATTAAAATAGATGTAGAAACGTTAATTGAATTTTATGCATCGAAGGTAATCATGGACGGTACATTTTGAATGTAGAATTTGAATTAAAGAAAAACGACAACATTCGTGTTTTCCGGCATATGAAACGAAACAAATCGATAAATCGGCCTTTTACTTTAAATACAAATGGCAAAGCAAATTCATTGTCCAGCAATGAATTTATATTTACTATTGTTTGCAACCTGCTTCTCTTCGTAAGACTCGCAGTTTCTTCATCGAATGAAATAAAATTTACATTTGCAAGAACAGTCACACATCGTACACCAATTAATACATACTTATTACATAAACATATGTAACGAATGGCAGTGCATGTGACTTGCATCAATTTGTCACTAATCATCTCTTTTACGCGTAGAGATTTGAAACTGATCGAGCAACCATGTAACATCGCTTTTGCTCGATTCGTTAACGGAAATTTTATACGATTGCAATGCATTTTTATAAATTCATAAAGAAATTATTTATTGTTAAGTATTAAGTCCCTCCCACTCGATTAGGTATTGAGTCTGACCGTTTGGTCCTATCCTCTTTGCTCTGATGACAAACTTTTCACCAGCAGCGATTCTATTAGCTGCTCCAAAATATATGTTCACCGATGATTTTAGATCATCCAGAGATATGTCGGGCGCACTTTGTTTAACAGGCGAACACTTTGGGGATGAAGGTACGCTACCCTTCTTTTGTGGTTGCGGATCTGGAGGCGGTAATTTGTCATTGTTTTGACGTTGTCTTAGTCTCCTCCCGTTTAAGGCATAATCGACACAATTTCCAATTTGACTACTAGCACTGCTCGAGGCACCGTTAAACGAACTTCTTAAATTCCTTGCAAATTCACTTTTAATTTCGTTATTACGTGCCGGTAAGATGGTTGCCGTTTTACTGGCAGTATGCTGATACTGCTGTTGTATCTGCTGTTGCGATGGACGTCCTCTCCGATGTTGACGTCTACGTTTAACTTGCCCGTTTCTGTCTATAATAATGTCTTTTTCCGATAATTGTCTTTTGGCTGGCCGCACTACCGGCGGTTGAGATATAACAGGAGTAAGCGGTAGAGGTAATGTAATTGGACATTGATTGTACGGTGACGGGGTACTCGAATTTGTTTGAGTGAGATGATTGCCAGGTGTACCCAATAAATCACTGAGATTTCTAAAAGGATTATTCTTGCCTTCAAAGTCTTTGGGTGGTGGAATGAAGGAGTCCAAGGTTCCTCTTGAACTGGTCTCATCCCCACTTGTATCCGCAGGCGTAGATGGTGGTAAAGGATGCATCAATTCCACAGAACTAGGCACAGATAGTTCAGATATACCCGAAGTTGTGGCTGGCGGCGTAGGTGGGCCAGAAACTGAAGTTGGAGGTGTCGGTGGTAGATCAGATGTTTCCGAGTTACGGGATTTACTCTGCAATATATAACGAGCAATTGGATCGAACCCCGAATTGTACGAATTATACCTGGTGCTGCTGTTCTATTTTTTTTTTTTTTTTTTTTTTTTTTTTTTTTTTTTTTTTTTTTTTTTTTTTTTTTTTTTTTTTTTTTTTTTTTGTTGTTATCTATTACCTTGGCTATAGCATTCTTCAATAATTTCCTTGCTTTCCTATATCTAGCTTCTCGAACGCCCTGAGCTTTGCTTAAAACACCGTCGCTCTTTTCTCTTTTCTTGTGTTTACGCAACATCCTTTCGCGAGAACTTCCTAATGCCATTAAACGTCTCCTTCTTTGCAAACTAAGTTTGGGAAACGGGAATGATTTCTTCACAAAGCCACCTCCAATATACCTATAACAAATAAACAGATAACAACGATCAAAAGTGTTTTAGGAAACACGTTGTTACGTTTCGCCGATACAGTGAATCAGAGCCCTACCTTTCCCTCAGGGACTGCGTCGATTGACTCGGTGGGCTTGGACTCGGACATGAACTTTGTTCTGCTTCCGAGTTCTGATAAATTGTTCCACGCATTACCACGTCCGATGGATTTACTGGAATTTCCAAGTTTTCTGCTGTACTTTGTTTTAATGCAGTTAATTGTTTTGTACTTTCTGGTAATGATATCGGTCTGCAACAAAACGATATTTCTTTCAGGGTCGTTAAGAAGAAGAAGAAAAGAAGGAAAGAAAGAAAAAAAGGAAGAAAATAATAATAACAATTAAAGTACGTATTTTAAACAACAGTATCGCGGTAACTAACCCTGTAGGCGGAGGAAGATATTGCAGTCTTTTATTAGCACCCCAGCATCTACGTAACACAGAATCATCTATTACACCAGTTGCTGGAAGATTAACAATTGGACACGGTGGTGGTAACCTAACTCTAAGACCCCATATCGTAGTACGTTTCTTTATTTCTCTGCCACATTTGAATCTGTTCCTATTATTTGTCAATATTGCTAGTATAGATTCTCTGCGTATTTGAGCACTGACATCCCTGATCTAACAATAACAAATACATACGCATATTTTTTAAGTGTCTAATTTGTGCACATTTTTAACCAAGTAAAAACATCTTGAACTTAACGTTCGAAAAATTCTATAAAACATCTCACCCGTGGAGGAAGCTGCAAAGTGTTCCAGTTATCATTGGCATAAGGTACAATAACAGTGTCCAAATCATAATACTTTTTAGCATTGTAAACAGTTAAATTGTACAACATCAGGTGCACCAGATCTACCCATTTCAATTCCAGTCGCCGTACGAATTCTTTGCCATAATTGCACATTGAACAAACAAACACATAAAACCTATAAATAACATCAATTATTAAAGCCACCATAGGAATAAGGAAAGAAACCTTTTTACCAAGATTTCATCATTTTCACCTACCTATCTCCACTGTATAAAGGATAAGTTAAGCAACTGACGCATTTTTCATGAAACCATTGCTTGCAACGAGCACATTGCAACATTTGCGTATACCATTCGCCATTGAGTCCGCAATAACAATAAATTTGTTCCGCATTTACTCTATGATGCGCATCCCAATTTAACATATTGGGCTGTAACAAACATTAACTATTGATTCTATCAGTATTCTAATATATTTTTCAACAAAATAATGTATTTAAAGATATAAGTAAAGGACTAATATTGTTCAGTTATTATTATCATTATTATTATTATGGATTTGCTATTGAAATTAAGATTACAAAAGATTGTCTTGGATACTTACATCGTACGGCAACTTTGTCATATCATCTGGTGGCGGCTGAGGTTGGTCCCTACCACTGCAAACTTTTCTGATACTTGCCTTTACCATAGAAGTTTTCGGTTCTACAACTTCACGCGCACGTGGTTGACTATCTATACATCTTTTACACATCCAATGCGCCTCGGCTGCAGTTTCTTCTTTTAATATTTGAGGCTGCAAGTACATACGCTTTGAAATATCTATCTCATAACGTGTCGAAACGATTACATATAAAACTATCGATCTCTCTTTCAAATATATATTTTTTCCTATTACCTGATGACAAAGTTGGTGATAACCACGACCACATTTGTCGCAAACAATAATGTCGTTATCAGTCTTGGGCTGAGATTTTTTACAAAGAACGCACATAACATCAGAATCTGGCATTGATAGCTTTGTCAACTCCTTAACAGAGGACCATGCGGAGGTGTTGTCCATAAATTTGACAAGGCATTTCTCCCTTGCCAAATCCACCTGTACAGACAGTGTTTAATAGAATCTCTTCCAACTATGTTAAATACCTGTAGTCTCATCTAGCTATTTTGAAATCCTGACTACGTTAAATCCGATAGCAAAACATAATGTGATTATGTGATTTATTGGAGAAATATAGAAAATCAGCTACGTTTGAGAAATATTATGCAAATGTACCTCAACAACCGTTCCAAGATAATATTTTCCATCTTTGTGCTGAAGAAGAACGTCGTCCCCATGAGAGAAACCCAATTTCTGTTCCCTCGTAGTGCTATCCGGCGCTGCCAGACTTTCTTCTGGCTCTGACATTTTCTACCCTGTTTCTACGGTCACATGGAACAAGAACGATATAACTTGACACACATAAAATTTAGCGATTGAATCATATCTAAATAATGTAATGAAATAGCTGTTATTTAACTTTAGATTCAAACGTTACAAAGGGAATTTCATTAAAGACATTTTAAAGGCATTGTTTTAAATTTAACATTGTTTAATTTCTGAAAAGAAGCTGATATTAATGTTTATCTGTATAAGATGTACAGATCATAAAAAATGATCAGACACTATAGAAGAAACATGTTATGATTTGATAGTAAATAATAACATCAACACGATAAGGCTTCTATATTATTAGTTACACCAATACCACACCGCACATGTATTTACGTTATAAATTGCTGTTTAATGTTATTAAACAATTATAAAACAAACTCGATATATGTGGAAATTAGCCTTTTATGAAATAAATAGCATCCTATAGAAGTAAAATTGAACATGTTTCGAGGTAAAATTACGATAATCACGTTAGGAAGGTGGTTAACATTTCGAATGAAAGGCCATGTTAATATACAATCTTCTTGTAAAATGTTTGTTGAAATCCGAAAGGAATGCAAATCTTACATGCACGTACACATAATGCTTGGTCCACGCAAATGTGCAAAATAGATGGTCCGCCAAATCATTCATTTATGTACGTGTCCATTACAAGCGGCGATAAGTACGTTACAAGAATGAAAAAAGTATCGCGTATACCTGCGAAAGAAATAACGACCATATGATCGGCATCTCATTAAAAACCAGTCCGCGCGCTCTCGCTCTCGTTAACGAACGAGAGCACCTACAAATGCTGTTCTAAACAAGACGAAACGTCGCGCACGAGCGGTTACACTTTCGAGAACATTTTTATCGTTGATGACAAGTATGTCGAATGAAATCAGATTCTCTGCCGATTAAGGGAACGGAAGAGACCTTAAAACCGATTAACTGACAAAGACACTGGCGATACGATAGACAGGAACAACCCCCGGGACATCTCCTAACACCGGGCGGTGCTTGGACCGGTGGTGGTGTTTATAGGACAGAAGACCGTGCGAATATCGTTCGATCTCCAAACACCTTCTCTATGTCGTACCTCAGCGTCTTGGCCGTCGAATCACGCGCGACGTTCGGCCCTCATTTTCCGATTCCCGTCAGCCATTTACAAGCATGGGGGCCCCGCCACGGTCGGTCGCTCTCAGACACAGAATCGCGGCGCGGCAAAACCCTATCCCGTGAAGTCAGGATGGCGACACGCCGGCACGCATGCAACCGTTACGATCACGGCGGCGCCCGGGTATCCACGTCGGCCACCCTCAGGATCACCACACGCCCTTAGACACGGACATCACCGCCGCGAACTCGGTGCACTTTCATTGTGTCCCTTGAAAATTCGAATAACCACCGTCCGCCATATTCGGGGAAACACTTGCTAGAGACTACGCTGCTCAACTAACCTACCGTGGTGCCAGTGCTCCCCGTAGGGATGTCTAACGAAACAGGGATGCCCATTTCTCTTCGCTTTACACTTACATTTACACTTTTGCCCAGAAAGTATAACACCGCTCTCTCGAAGCTCGTCAAATAGGATCAGAGATAGTTGGTCAACGTTCCGAGTCTGCTTTTCATAATTGTATTTCACGAATACTATAGCCTTAAGTTATAACCTTTGTACGTTTGTTTGATCGACAAATGCTCTTATGGAACAATCTCTCCAACCCTATTTTGTTTCCAAGCACAAGAAAATAACTAAACGAACTATTAACAAAAGTTCTAAATTATACATCGATATATCATTCATGTCTTGGTATACGTGTAAAAATTCCTGAACAGCATGGCGCGGGGCATACAAATCTTGATGTACGGCCATGGTCGTTAGTTGGACGTTCTATTGTGGTACAGGTATAATATAAACAATTGATGACAGCGTAGCTAAAGACTCTGTTATATTACGATAATTACAAGAGATTACCGTAATTATTTAAAATGTGGAGGATTTCGGGATTGGAACGATATATAGAATATAGAAATCTTGCAATCTTTCAACAATTAGAGTGGTATATCTTTCATACACAACATTCTCGTCATCTATACTCTAAACCTGTATAAATTTTGTTACACTTTAAATAATCCAAAACAGACCTTAAAATACTATTAAATGAAATACGATAGTTAATGAATGCAATGATTTGTTTAAAAAACAACATATTCATATGTCGCATCTGATTTGATCAAGTTTTGAAAAATAATAATTTCAATAGCTGCTTGTAATTAACTTGTATGTAAAATATGAATTTGTAAATCAATTTTATATCACGTTTATGTATAAATAACGATTTTGCCATTCTAATCTTAAACAGTTGCACGAAGTATAAGCGCCGCAATAGCTAGATAACATTTTGGCTATTGGTTATTCACATATTAGCTGATCATTGGATATTGAATGCGCTCTAAAATTAGCTGTAATTGTCCAATCGGCAGAAGACTGGAATACGAATCTCTTATGCCTAACGAAGTAATACTTAAGCTACTCACGTATTCGCAAGTGAAGGGTTGCTAACTTGGAAGTTGAAGCATGTAAGTAACTTTTTTTTCTGCCCGTAACTCACCTGCCGATTTCTTTTTTTTTTTTTTTATTTAATTTCAGCAGCTCTTCCTGTTCAGAAAGCGAAGACCAGACACGCCATTTTGGGACGCAGAACATCATTTGTTTTTCACTCGCAATAGTAAAATAATTTTGTCTGCATATTTATACTTGTAAATACTATAATTATACGTGACAAAAATTGATTAGGAAACGTAGTAAAAGTTACAAGTTTAAAATAAGAGCACGATTTATTTTTACGAAACTTAGTTTATGAAATAATTAGATTACACATACGCAACATCATATACACAATAACAAAGTTTTGTGTACATTTACATATTATAACTGGTTATAATAATTTCAGAAATGTCTGCTTCAAACATATTTTTGATTGTATCTATAATGTTTAGTTAGCAGCGCATAGAAATATTTATAGATCATTTTGAGAAATGGGGAACATTTTGGAATTAAAAATGGTGTTTTTGCTTATTTGAAACATGAAAAAAGAAAAAGAAAGAAATGCAAGAATTTTTCGCAAAATATATTATTATCATTATTGTATGTTCTACTAACGTTCCATAAATTATGCGTATATATGATCATTTCTGTAAGAACTATACCGCAACACGAAATATATATCATGACGTCGTTTTATAATCCATGTAATAAAAACTGAAATCCTGAATGTTATACCAGATCAAGGGTTTATATGTATGTACATTATTTTGTGTATATAATTTTTATATCGTATATCGAGCTCATCATCTAATGTGTTATTGAATTACTAATGAATGCATTTCTCTCTCTCTCTCTCTCTCTCTCTCTCTCTCTCTCTCTCTCTTTCTTTTTTTTTGTTAAGTATAAAAATGCTTTTCCGTAGAAGCATTCATCAATTTATTAAAAACGTTCTTATCTCACGAATAATTCAAGAACTTTATTTTTATGATATTACTCTATCGCAGATATCGAGTATAGTAGAATTTCACGAACACGATGCGGCTTGTTTTCAACGTCATAACATAATTATGTAATCATTATTATTATCTATAACAAATTTCGTAATAAATATTCTATAGGATAACTCTCAAAACAGTTTCTTTTTTACCGCAGTATACCTTTCCATGTAGTTATCATAACCATCGAGATTAGCGAATTGTTTCATTTCGAATAAATTTCCTTCGACAGAGAGAACGGAAATCTTGGAATCTTTCAAAATTTTGGTAGGTATCGCGCTCAGTTGTAGACAATTTTCTTCGAGTCTTAAAGTTTTTAGGCGCGAACATTCCGCCAATTTGTCAGATATAGTCGATATTTGATTTTGATTGAGGTTAAGTTCAACCACATGTAATGCCGCAGCCGCGTCGGGAATTACGGTAATTCGATTCTTCGATAAATCCAATACGTCCAGAAATTTTAACTCGCAAAACATGGGGGGAAATTCGGTTATACGATTGTCAGATAAGTTGACCTGTTTCAAACGTATTAGTTTAGATAAAGACCAAGGGATACTTTTTATTTGGTTCGAACTTGCGTTTAAACATTCTAACTTGGTCAATGCTCCAAGTGCTTCGGGCAAAGTGGTCAATTTGTTATGATTAAGATTCAACTGCTTTAATAATGTGAAATTCCCAATTTCATCGGGAATATGACCAAATTTGTTCTCCGATAGATCCAATGTTCGTAACAGTGGCGACAAAGCTAGTAGATTTTGTGGAAATTCGTCGAGTTTCCTCTCTGACAATTTTAACGTTCCGGTTTTCTTTGCAGTCTCGTAGTGCTGCTTCAAGCCAGAGTTCCCCATTTTACTTTAACATCGGCAAAAATAAACCCGTATACTTGTTCCCAATTTGTTGATATCAGAGGTTTTACACGGGTTTATGCGAATAATAACTTTCTACCAATCTTCGAGAGGCATAAACAGGAAATATGGTTTTCGCCTAACTCACTTTATTTTTTTAACAAATGATCGTTCAACTTATAAGAAATTCACGCAATGTCTCGTTATACATTCTCGTTGGTTGCTCGGTACTCACTCCTCATCACGGTTAAACCGTGGAGCCATTGAAATATATTTTGCTACAGACTGTATTCGATCACATCGGTGCGGTGGACGATGATTTTTGCGAGCCACTGTACCAACGTAGCAGAGTCAGTCGTTGCGCCGCCACTCCTCCGATTAATTTTCACACGGCGATACTTATGAAGCGAATCGTCGCAGCGGGTTAATCGGTGTCGCGGTTTCTATTCTCGCGCGAGTGCAGTCGCAGAACATGCTGCGCTTGTAAAAATCAGTCGTTCGAAAACATCCTTCCGAGATCGAAAATAGAGTGAAATGTCACCCGAATGACAGTCGGCCGGCCATATTGCTCTGGATGGTGGTTGTGTTCGAATCGTGACCGCGCGATGGCGGTTCGCGCGCTCGCGCCCCGAAACATGGCTGACAAACGAAGATGTAGCGGTGCACGTCGGGTTTACATTAGACTGAAAACGCCGCGGCAGTTACTGGTGTGTAGTTTACGATGCGATCATTCGTAGAAATGGTGAGATAGTGTCGTGGCTCGAGAGGACATACTATCGGCTAGCGATGGCCTCCACGCCGAAGTCGGAGAAGCATGCAGGTGAGTGATATACTGTGTAAGTACTATGACCTACGATCAAAGAGAACGTATGTAAGTATGTAAGTATAGGATGTTCTGCAACAACGACGGAACCCGGCCGTCGTCGCCGTTCTTCTTTTTCTCCCTTGTCAGTCAAATTCTTACTCGTTTACGTGCGTATCACAAGAATTTCTCACAGCTTAACATCCTCGAACGCCGCTATAGTCACTGCCGCGTTAATCTAAATATTAGCAGTGCAATCGTTCACGGACGCTACCGGACGCGAAACGTCAAAAGCATATGCGTTAGCACGCTTCTTCTATCGTTTCTCTTTCTCCCTTCTTTCTTTCTTTCTTCTCCACATTGCGTGTCACGTTGCTACAGGTGCCCGTTTCATTGCAATTGACGATTACAACGGGCATCTTTCTGAAACGTGGGTAATATACCTTTCGACAAACATCACGCTCAGCGAGTGTCACTTATAAACGAAGGAAGGATAATTGCGGCCGGTAAACGCGTTTACAACTTCACCTTTCGTTCGACTCGTCAAGATCGCATCGCTCTAATTTCAAAGATTCCATTTTTCATACGAAACTAACGAAATTTGTTGCTGGCGTTCGAATCTACAAATGGAAATTGTATATCGTATCGTCTTTCGTAGGAATATGGTACACATTTTTGAAACTGCATCTGAAAGGACTAATGTTGCCCGATGACGCGAAAGTGAAAGAAGAACCGCACGAAGAGTGGAAAGAGAGGCACGAGAGGTGGAAGCATTGTTGACTTTCTTCCTCTCCTAGTCCATAGAGCCGAGATTCATCCTGATGCTAGGACAATCGTTTCCTCTCTCGAAAAACGTTAGGCGGCGGATGCACGACACTGGTAATAATACGCGGTCGCCTGGAGAGTGTGTCAATAAACCGTCCACGCGCCAGGGGCGAGCCCAATGTAATCCGAACAGCTGCCCGTGTCGCGAGTTTTTTTAGTTCGCGTTCGCACGCTTCAAACAAAGAGTTACATACTTACTTACTACATATACGTAGGTCGGCATCGAATGCGACGATATTAACACGTTCGTCGCGTATGTCTCATATTTCCGTCGTTGGTACGCGTATCAAAAGCACATATTAATTTCGATGTCAAACTGAAACTATAGGTTTTCTCCAGGAAAACTACGTACGTACATACATGTGTGTCGTGATCCGATCCGATCAGCAGTGAACGTGTTAAAGCCTCGAGAAGTCAAAGTCGTAAGTTTGTTTACGTTGTTTAAAAATTACACGGAACGCGTCGCGTTGCATCGAGCATGCGGCTTTTCATTTCGATTGCTCTCTGCGTGCAATTGATGGCGGTAACTATGGTTGTTACGTTGCCTTTTACTATACTGCACATGTTGCACGCGAATTTAATGGAAAATGGTGTGGTCAGATAATTTAAATAGGACACGTAATACATAATACGCGTATATTTATTAGAGATGGAGGTCTATCAGAGGTTCGAGATGTTTTGAAATATTTTCAAGCGCCCTGTAAGATTTCCGCACTATCTTGAATGTATATTTATCTAAATGTCGAACAATATTCTACGCATGAAAGATACTCTTATAACAATGAGAATATAAGTGCATATTACGTACGTATTCTAAAGGTAATTAAAATAACTGATATAACTATTGACATGATTGTTGATCACTGTTGTAACTGTAATTGTAACACGGTATGCATATATCGTATATAAAGGGCGAACAAGTCACAAACATTACTATTAACTTGCCTATTATTATTCGTATAATACAGATTCGTTTTCTCGGCCTTTTAATACTCCATCGAATCGCAAACATCGGTCGAAATTTATACTGTACAGGATGAAATACACGCATAAATTATTAACGAGATGTACACACTATTATCTATTCGACGTAATTTAGGCAGCGATTTGAGACTTTATATTATCATAAAACGGCGATGTAAATTTCCTTCTTTCTTTCTTTCTTTCTCTTTTTAATTGTAAATTGAACGTAATAAAATGGCCTCAGAATATCTGACGCTTTTATTTTATTATTATAATAAGTGCTACTTATCGGAATTGATATGTTCGACCATGTAGGACTGGTGACGGGTAGATATTCTTCAAGTAAAGGCAGTTTGATCAATTCGCCGGATAGCTAGTAGTAGCGACTAACACGGTATATACCCTACGTCATCTGTCGCTGGGTAATTGCGTTTAATGCCAGTTGATTTGTTCCCGGTTGAAATCGTGGAGTGTCTGTCACGTTCTGGCATGGTCTTTCGCAACTGAAAAATAAATCCGCCGGATCTATCCACGGGTTACAAACGTTACGCGAAGAGAAAAAAGGCGTCAACAAAGTTACAGTTGTTATCGATTAACAAACTTTTAATACGCTTTCTACCATCGCGTCAAATCGTCGAAAGTAGCAACAATTTTTCTTTTTCCACCTGATCTATTACAGTAGAATTTTGTACATTATATGCATTCCTTTTCTACGTATTTTAAATGTTTTTATCATAAATCAACTCGAACAACAATTTGACAACGAAACAAGAACAAACGTAAAAATATGGAGAAATATATTTTTCAAGAATTTGATGACGAAGAATTTCATCTTGAATCGTATCAGTTACTTGAGATTTGACTAAAATCGTGGGAAACAAAATACAATCGTGTGACGATAGAACAGCCTGTTTTAAAAATATCATTACGCTATCGTGTAGACACATTCTTCGGAAAAGTTCTATTCTTCTGGTTACTTTTTGGTAAAGGATCGAACAATGAAGCTGGTCCAACCGGAAGGTGAACGGTACCTGAACCGAAAGATCATACGAAGAGCGACGACGAATGATCTTTCTTAAGACTTATATACAATATAAGAGCTTAGTCTCTCTAAGAAACAAACTGTAATTCATTTCGTAATTCGTCGCGTATTTCACCCAGCTACTCCGATAGATTATCGCCAACGCAACGTCTCGAAAAGGTGCTCCGTTTCGTGTTTACCAGTTACTACGATACTTACATCGAGATAGAATCTCGTTACCAAGAAATGCATCGCGGACGATCGAGTCTCTTCTCGGTGAAACGTCGCAAGCTCGCATTTCGCGAGGAATAAATACTCTCTCGTAGAACAATTACCATAGCCATAAACGGAAGAACGTTGGAGAAGAGGAGAAATTGTACCCTCTCGGTTAGAGAAGAGCTGGATACTGCGAACTCGGTCAATCCACGATTTTGTCAGGGAATTCCGGATGAAAAGCGTACTCTCGTTAAATTTCCAGCTAGACCGGCTGGTTCGTTGAAATAATTCTATGGTGTGTCGCGTAAATGCCCGCAGCCGGCCGGCGATGCTCGAGCAGATTAAACGACTTTGTCGTTGTCTGGAAAAAGAAAGGGAGTAAGGCGAGGGTGAACAAGGAAAGGTAAGAACGTGCGCTAGATCGCGAAGTGCGATTAAATTCTACGCGTTCTCTGGCCTTTCTCCTTTCTGCTCTGTTGACATTGTATCTACGTGCGAGGTCCAGCCGTTTTGTCAGTTACGCTCTCCCGCTGGATCTCCTCGGTGAAAACAGGACACGGGAAAATATAGGGTACGCACTCCTGGCATGTAAAAGTGCCTGTCTTACGGTTGGAAAGATGAAATTTCGGCGAAATAGTTTCCTCTTCTTTCTCCCCTTTTGTATCATCTTTTCTTTTATCCGCTTCTTTTCTTTCTTTTCCCTTGGTCACGGAGGGACGTTGTTACGTTAGATTTGTTCGATACATATCGATTCCATTTTTTCAAATGTTTCGAACGTCCAATATTCAAATGTTTGATTATTCCGGATTTCAACTTTAGTCCGCGATATCCAACGACATAGCGACTTTACGAAGCAAGTAATTCATTAAAGAGCAACCCGTCGACAATATCGATTATATTTCTCGAGCAAAAGATAGTCGAGAAGCGAATACCGCGCATACATTATACCGTAAACAACGTCAGGAATAGGAATAGGAAACAAATCCTATATACGTTATATTAGTCGTGTGTACACATACGCATAGACAGTCGGTCATCAACGATCGTACACAACGATGATCGGATTTAGGATTAGATTCTTGGATGCTCGTGTTTCTCGATTCTCGATGCCATCGGTAGCTATGGTCGACGCGAGACCACAGGGGCAAGTGCTGTGGGTCTCGTATACCGCGTACATCTCTATATCAAGCACCGATGCGACGCAGCGCCAGGAAGAGACCGGGATCTGTAGCGTGTGCATGGTACGTTCACCGGCGATTCATGAATATGCATCTGTTTTCACGTTTCGTCGAGCAAACGTGATCTCGGTACACGGATTAGAGGGGAACGTGCACGTGCGAAAACCAGTCGACGTACGTGTTACGCTTGATCCTAATTTAGGTTCTGATCCAACGGATCCCATGTGTCTTATTCTTCTGTAGGCTCTCTCGTTGCACGCGCATAACGCACACGTTGCATCGCATCGAGGCTACTAACTGAACTCGATACGACACCTCCTTCGCCTTCCTTCGGAAATTAATCGTCGCCATTATCGTCTCCTTATCGTTCAATATCTCCGCGTATACAGATAATCGCGAGCCTTTACGGTAATCGTCATGGCGAAACCAGCCAAACGAGCCAAAGAGTCTTCTCGTTCTCGTGATACAACGTGCCTGCGACAAAGGATCGAGCAGGTTGAAAAGAAATTTTTGCTAGCGGTAGGAAGTTCGCTGGACGAGTCGCAATGGTTGTCGGATTCGTTTATAGAGAACGTAAGTTTTGCAGACGTTTTGTTGCTTTATTTCGTGCACGAGACATCTTTTACCGACGTTAAACGATAATCGATGGTTTTATCGATGGTTTTGGTACGAATGTGACGATATGAATTGAAATTTTGAGAGATTCGGCCGCGTTAGAGCCATAGAAAAGCGTATACGGAGAATTCCAATGTATTTAATAGGCAGTAGTATGTATCGGGACTAAATGGTATCTTCATTTAACTTGATTTCCTCCCTTCTTATTATTTCAGAGTTATTAAGGTATTATTAGGTGACAAAATGCGAAGAAGTTGAACGACGTTCGAGACGATAAAATATCGAGATTAAGATATCAAAGAGTATTTGGAAAGTTGTTTGACGATAAGCATTCGAGGACTTACAACTTGACGATTTATTTAAAATTTGTACGAGTATTGAGAAAGTGACATTAGTATCTCCGAATTACGATATGTTTCTTAAATCATTATACCTATATTTTATACTACGTTTTCGGAATTAGAAAGTCAGTTAAAATGTAGGCTATTCTTATTTATCCGTAATGTACTATTAAAATAAGGTACAGGTACTACCATCGAAGTATGGTAAGGAACGAGTTTTTGATAAGTTATTTATTAGCCGTTTACATTTATATTTATGATAAATATCCTAGTTTTTATTGATTTGACACATCACGTATACAAATATTAGCCTCCAGTTACTCGTTTCATTCGATTTTCTTGCATGTTACACGCATAAACGTAACTACGTACATGTACAATAATGATAGATTTAAAAGTCGAAAATGTAAATCAATTAAGTACAACACCGTTAAGGCGTATCGACGTCGATATTGCTATATATTTCTTTCAATCGTTCTCTTATCTCGCTTTTCCTCCATTCCGTGATAGTACTATAAAAGATCATTGTCGCATTACGTGTGATGTATTGCTAGGATTACGGATAAATACTATTTACGATTAGTAGTAGATTTTCTCCATTTCCTTGAAACGATCGGGCAGCAAACGTTTCACGTAACTAGAGACCGTGCGATACAAATTCGTTGATTCGACTATAATTCCGAGACGATCCGATATGAAATTTTGAGAGTCGCGGGGAGCATGGCAAGGGAAAGGTGGCAATAGGCTACAAATAAAAAATTCAAGCTTCGAGTGTTTGTCAGTTTTCCTCGGATAATAATAAAAAAATATTTCGATAGCATATATCGAATTCTGCCTATACATGCGTCGCTATTCAACCGTCCTCGCTGTAGTAGTTGTCGATTGTCAAACAACCGATGACTGATGACGCAGTGGCGATATCGGCTTCAGCAGCTATAGCGCACCTACAATTAGGCCACCTCTTTCTAAGCTGCGTTACGTTTTAATTTCGATGGCCGAAAAATGTTGGTTTACAATATACCGTATGCATATGTTATACATACATGTATATAGCTATATTTATACAGATAATAAAACACGTAACCGGCGATCGGCCTGAGTTTTCAAGCTGTATTGGGTTAGCCGGCCGCGAAATGATCAAGCATCCGATTGCTCAATCACTCTAGAGAATGTTTAAATAGAACATGAAACGCGTGTGTGTTTGGGCGACCAAAGTAAACAGTAACCTGTTTTACGTGGAATATCCTACAGGTACTGAGGTCGATATCGTTATTGTATTATTACGGTGATAACCGGCTATTCGACGAGTCGCCGAGATAACTATTAACTATAGCGGGTGACGGTTGTATCAGTGACGTACGTATAGGCAGAATTCGATGTATAACGCTACAAATTGTTTACCAATATCTCGGAAATCAACTAGTAGCTGAGGTTAAAGTATTATATGTGGAGTTCGCTACTTCTTTCTCTCTATAGTTCCATCTATATCCGTTAATTCTTTTGGTCACCTGCAACTTTTTGTCGGTGAAACTGTAGAAAAATTAATAATGCGATATAATCTTTAAGAGCCAGAGACGTTCGTTCGAAGGTAAAAGTGACCGATCGTTCGAAGCATGACACCTAATCAAGAGGAAAGGAAAGCTTTGACTGGAGCACAAAATTATAATCTGCACGGTCGTTTTCTTACGCGAGCTAAACCAATTTATGGTGCAATGGCAATGACAATGTCCACTGCATCGTCGACGAAGAAGACGAGAAGCAAAGAACGGCGAGCGAGATGAAACGAGAAAAAGAGAAGGAAGAAAAGTAGTTCTAGCCATCGCACGCTGACACAGTGCTGCAGGGGTCCGCAAATAAATTGTGCCGCCTCCTTCTCTGCTTCTCAATTCCTCGCCTCCTCTCCTCGCTCTCTCTTCTCTTTTTCTTCTCTTTTTCTTCTCTTCCTCTTGCCTTTCTCTCGCCTTTCTCTTCTCTTTCTCTTCTCTTTCTCTTCTCTTTCTCTTCTCGTCTCTGCTCGGCGAAATAAAGAACGAGCGTAAGAGCGGCTGCCTATGTGCGTGGCCTTTTGTCTCGTCTCCTCTTTGTATTTTCTTGCGTCTCATTCTACCGCGCAGACCTTTGCGAGGCTAGATTGTGCACGCGCGCGCGCGCGCGCGCGCGTGATCCTCTCTCCTCTCTCTCTCTCTCTCTCTCTCTCTCTCTCTCTCTGACCCGTTAAAATAGACAAGCCTTCTTTCCCGGCCAAAGTCACAGATATTACTGGGCGATCCTGCTAGTGGACGGTCCACGAGTATTAGCCGCGGTATTCACCTCCGGATTCGCGTGCGACTTGCCTCTCTTTGACTCTGTCGTTTAAACTCGGACGGACCTGTTTGGAATCCGATCCGCGGACCAGATTTACGCTCGGTGCTCTTTCGTAGACGTCTCCAACGCACTCGTTTAAACGTCGAACACAACGAAACGACGACGTCGGGGAACAGTCGGTGAAGTTTTTCGGTGAGATTTTCAACATCCTGACGAATTTCAGCGGATTCATCAATTCGGATCAGTTTTTTGTGACCGATCGCGTCAGCGCACGGTGGAAACTAAGAGGAACACTACGGTGCACAGATCGGAGAATCGTGTTGGTTTGGTGTGAAAATTCGTTTCAGACTGACTACGTTTTTCCTAAGGATAATATATAGAGCTGAAAGTTCTCGATCGTCGATCGCGTTAATCGTAGAAGATGGATTACTGTTGTAAAAATGAGTTGCGTTGAACAAATCTAGATGCTGGTATAGAAACTTGGTTGTAACAATCGCGGCGAATCCGTTTTACGTTGGTATATCGGTTTTATGTAATTGTTCGCGCTTTGGAGAAAGTGCATGGACTATTACTTCGAAAGTAGAGATTCTAATCTTCCAGAAAATACACAATGAGGAAATTTATGGAAGATGAATCGACGCGAGCAACAATCCGTGTTCAAGATAGACGCAGTGTGTCTCTAACGAGTGATTAGTTTTTTAGTGGATATATATTTGCCGTGCTGAAGTGGATCGATTCTTACCTTTTCTACGATCGTACACGACTGCGTGGATATCGATGGTTTTTGGATCGATGGAAAGTGGATAAAACGAGGTGCATTAAATATAGGAAGATTCGTGTTATCTTGCTAAAACTTTGTAGATTTACAGTTTGAAAAATGATAGAAATCAAGGTAAATCGACATCGAAAGTAAATCAAGATTCGTACGAAATTTAGATCAACTTACCGTTCCCACGACTGACAAGATGGATTCGGTTATTCAGTTATTCACTAGACGTAAAAATTCCTCATCTTCGATTCGTTGATAGAAAAGATAATCGGCCAATCGTTATACTAATCGCCAATATTCATACAAACACAATTCATTTAGGAATCTTTTCGCCTCTGAACGCAACATCAAAGTCCTATTAAAAATACATTATGTTACATATATACGTTTGCAAGAACGAAAATGGAGCGACTCGATCAAAATTACCTTATCTTTGTCGATTTTAAACTTTATGGGCTAAAAGATTTCTCACTAAAACATAAAACATCGTCCGCTATCATCTACTATTATTTATTGTCAAAATCTTCGGAGGTTTCGTCGCAATGTAAAGATTAATAGATTAATTTGTCTTATTGGAAGATAGAGACGATACATCTAGCAGCAATGATCAGCGGTTTAACAAAGTTTTGTAATATGAAGATTAGGGGAAGATTCGCAAATTCGATACGAATACTAAAGCTTTTCATATGTCGGGTTAGCTTATTAAGAAATCAAAGGCGGATATGTAAAATTGCCGTACTAATCTCCACGATAAGTACATCAGTTTTTCACGATTCACATTGCGTTGATCCAAGTTCCATGGTTGATGGCGTGTAGTATAGATGTATCGCGTTACATCAGAGGCAAAGCTTTCCGAGAGCGAATCTTTAGTTGTTCCGCGATCTTCCACCAAAACGGAGCTTCGTCCAGTAATAAATCCATCGATCAGTTTCTAACTAGAAATCAACAATGTACATCGGCTCGTATAACAAGTAACATTTCTTTTGTTCTCATCTTTATAGCCTTCTCATAGCTTTTCGTCGTGGTGAATATTAAATACCTATGTAAAAACCTGCAGATTGTAGTAAATATTGACGTATTTTTTATACATCTTGATAATAATCTTTGCCGATCGATCGAGGATTTTAGGACAGTATCTGGAGTTACGCGAAAAGCACGGTTTCTCGGTTTATCGCTTCGTGGCGATTCCCGAGCATTTCAAAACTCGGCAACCGCGTGTATCGTCGTATTAGTCGTTGAAAGTAAAGCTCTCGATTCTTTTCCACGAACAATCGCGAATCACTTCACGATCGACGACTTGCAAGCTCTAGGATAATTCCTGTGTCTAGTTACACCAAGTAAACGATTGCTCGACGTTCCTTCTTCTTCACTTACAAGTCATTTTTACCAAGTTGGTGTAAAGTGGATTTTCTTTAAAATCGACTAGTTCGAAATGGATGTGCGACGAAGAAAATTGAGAATTTACTTGTGGTGTTCGAAAACGAAATTCTCAATTATATTTAAACGTAAAAGTGCGTCGCAGTAACAACTAATGTCGATTTGTTCGATCGGTGGCTCGGTTTTACTCGTTATTCGCTCGTTCGTGCAGTACCTGTTTTCGAGATCAAATAACAGCGGTGTTTCGAGTCGAACGACGAATAAAATGCGACGAATGAAAGTGGCATGGGCCGACTCTGCTGATGTTGCTTGTGAACGGATCGTAAGATTTATTTTTTTTTTTTTTTTTCAGAGAGAAGATAAAGAAATTCGAATAAATTTGCCGAATAAAGCGAAAAGCATAGATAAGGCTGACATCATTTTTCTAACTGTACTATGTGGAGAAAGATTGTCACATAAATTGCTAGTATTGCATATGGTTTGTGTGTGTACACGTTTCGCTAAAAAAGAACAACAACGTTTCGACGAAAATATGAAAATTCATTGAACGATTAAGTGATCTCACGATCAGAATAGCGAGAAAGAAGAAATATGCAAGAAGAATATATATGTAACATAGTAAAGGTTTACTAGCGCGTCGGGTGAATGTTTTTAATCAAATACTTGGACGAAAAGTTTTATATTTAATTATCTTGGTTGTTCTTCTTCGTTCGGGTTCCGCAAGTAATCGAGACTATATTTTAATACAATCGCAGCTTACTTATTCCGCCATTTCATCAAGCCTTTCTTACCATTTCTCTCTAAATAAACAACACGAATCAATGGATAAAAAAGTCGGTCGTTGAATCGTCTCGATTCCTCATCGATGTGAGATATAGAATTCAATATATTTCGTACTAAACGATTAAACAGAGCGAATATTCTATACTACATTATAGTTAGAAAACGGCGATAAATATAATTCTCGATCATTTAAAGAAATATCGTCCGTCTCGCTTAATAACATTTATACATGCATCTCAATATCCAATAAGTGAAAAGTTAAAACTAATTGTTTCTTTATGGACTTGATAAATTCGCCCTTGAAGAGATTGGACATTTCGCAGGTCTTCCTATCGAAATACTTAATCGTTAATTGCCAAATTTATACACCGTCGTTTACTCATTGTCGGCATTTACAATTCGAGCGGTCCGAGCGGTTCGAGTCAATTCGGCATTGTGACGACACGACGTCGCGTCGCACAGATTTTTTAACGCGCAAACATCTCGCTTACGTTAGAGCTCGCTCGCGAAAATGTCGCGACATGTACATAAACAAACTGAAGCGGTCGTACGCAATTTACGGATTCGCGTAACCAACGTTCCGATCGACCGGTATCGTCGAATCGGCACGATATTTGCCAAATACGTATGTTCAACTCTCTTCTTCGGACGTTCTCTCCACCCGTTTCGTCTCGTTTCGCTGAGATCCGAGCGTGTTTTTCCGCAAAGTGGCGATTAAAAGATCTACGCGATGCTCTTGACGACCTAGATCGCGACACGTCAGACGATCTGGAGCAAACGGCGCATAGATGCTGCGTAATAAACGATCAAGGCCCGATTAGTTAGCTGAATAGAAGCCGGCGCACCGACCGATATGCGTTTTAATCCGTGTGAACGACGTTCTGCGGTCAAAGACGATGACGATAAGCGATTACTTTTCATTCTTTGAACAATTAAACAGCGATCCACTTGGAAACTTTGGAAATAATTCGTTCATTTAGAAGGTAAAAACCGACGAAATAATGAATTAAAGAGAAACGTTTTTTCCAGCCGAGATAATTTAATATTTCAAAATTGCGACAAAGATGATTAACGGACGAAACGAAATAATCGTATCAACGACAGAGTCAAACTATTTAATTATTATATAACTAATAGATTCTATATGCTATACGGAGGTTGTGTGTCGTTACTTGCATTTAAACATTCTGTCATTGGCCGTGTCTTAATCGTGCAAACCAATGAAATTTAATTAGAAAGAATAAAATTTAACTGAATTAATCGGCCGTAAACGGATTAAAGAAAGACCAGAGGAGAAACAAGAACACCAGGGGCAGATGGAAGGAAATAAAAAAGACCAGTCCAGGATGATACATTTTTATTTAAAAATTATGATTTTATTTTTCGTTCGCTGGTCAGCATTAACTCCTCTTATCGTTTCCACGCTAAACCTCCTATCGATCTTGACGTTCCACGTCGAACGCAAGAGAAAATCGCGCGAATCGCACCAATGGATCGCCAAATTCGAAAAATAATTCGAAAGTCTTAGGCGTGACAGCAAGCCGAGTATAACTGGGTCGCGAGTTCATCATCGCTAATTACGATTATTATTAATCAGGAAATTTCGGTCCGTCGCGAAATTCCCGCGGCTCTGCATAATTACAAGGCTGTCGAAGAGTATGCTAAATAATTGCACCGGTTTGTAGTCGAGATTGTTCTTGGGCTTAGGTTAGGACGTTGGTAATTTACCAAAGTCGGCTAATTTGTTGTTACTTGACAACGTACTGCTAAGAGAGGATCGTTGATCGTGGTTCTATCGTGGTTCTATCGTGCTTCAGACGTTTCTCTAAACGTTCACGTTTAGAGTTGTCATTACTTTAACGCTTTCAATACAGATTCTTACATTTCTTCTTACATTTACCATATAGACGAGATATTTTGCATACCTGTTGAGTAGCACGGCTTCTCCAAATAACAGAAATTTATCTTTATCGACGGGATTAATCGCGTTAAAAGATTTTAAACACAGAGTATGTTGTATTTTTAGAAATAAATCTTTCTCTTTTTCTCTTTCCTTTATCCGAAATGACACCTATAAACATACAAATATTAGACAAATGAGACATTTTGTGTGCTTTTAGTTACGAATATCGAGGGTAAAAATCAGTTTTCGACCAATCCTAAACATAAAACACGCTACAAATAAAGAACAAGTAAGTTTTAGGTTGACCTAGAACGTTTCGTGATATATCACCTGTGCATACCAAGCGGTTAATTTAACTGGAGTTTACTTAAAGAAAGTTTCGTCCTTCCGTGCAATATGATACTAGTTCTCGGAAGAATATCCTATTTTATCAAGCTTCATTTTCCATAAGCTTTGTTACGCACTGTTTCGTTACTATGATCAGTTTTTCATTCAGTCGCGTTATTAACAGTAGGAGAAACGTGAAAATTATCGTCGACATACCTGTCAATAATAAAAAGTTAATGATAGAAAAATCTATTAAGATATAGCACTATACTTACATACGTACCTATCGATAAATAAAATATTTCCTCTCTAGTTGAATATGTGCGCATCTTATTCACCGTTTTCTATATCTACCTATTCCCTGTTTTACCCCGCATGTGTCTTTCAAACACCCTATTTCTTTTTCTCTTTGCATTATCCAGCTTATAACAATACATACATATATCCAGCGTATCACCCATTTTCGTTCTTTTTACGGTTCGTTTCGCCCTTATTTCGCCAATAGGCTACCTAACGAGGCAGCCACGTTTCATTTCTTCGACAAAGGTTCGAAGTCGTTGCCTCGTATGTATAAATTTGACCAGAAAACTCGATAATTTAACGAGAGCAAGTAAGCCAGAAAAACTTGGTCCTTGTGTTCAGTCCAGCGTGGAACTAGTTACGTTACACGATCGACCTCCTGGTCTTGTATCGAATCATAGTCGTTCGGAAAGCGGTGAAAAGCGATGGCGGAATCGCGATCAGGGCGGTTGAAGGTGGAGAAAAGGTCGACTTGCCGCTCCAGCAACCGTGGATCGTTTGTCGTGAAAACTGACGGAACCTCCAAGTATCTCGCCGCTTCACGTTATACGTACTACGTATTAGGTATAGCGCGGCTCTTGATCGATACATTTTTATCAACCGGTAACTCCGTTTAAACTCGATTCAGTTTGATCAAGCTTCATAATCAATACGATCAAGGTCATATGGTTTAACGAATGTTTGTTAGAACATATTCATGATTTTTACCCTTACGATGAAATATTTTACCGCTTTGTTAGAAGATTTTCGACTTGTTTAGTTAGAGCTTGAGTTCTCATTGATCTTTCGAGGTGACTTTGAAAGAATTGGAAAGATAAGTTCTGCTTGCAATTGCAAAGTAATTAGAAATTTAAAACTTTGTTCTACGTTGGCAGATTTTTATGCTAAATATCCATCGACCCTAGTGTTTGTAAGGCATGTTGTATCAACGTAGCAGATTCAAACGTTTCCTACTATTGTTATAGAATTTAAACGCGGGTACATTGATCTGCTCGGTCTAGAAAAAGGAAAAAAAAGAAAGAAAGAGAGAAAAGAGCATCGATACTTTCTGCAAATTAGAAACCCAATGCTCTTGTCGCGCGGCATAATTACACTTAACGCAGTATTTAATTTTTCATTTTTTTTGCCATTGAAACGTTTCCTAGCATCAAAGACATTCGTTTTACACCAGGACTTGTCTCGGCTTTCTTGTCTTTTCCCAACATGAACGTTGAACCAAATAAATATATAATAATAACAATATAAAAATGTCGCTCGAAATAATTTGACGCTGTCAGTAGTAAGTAGCAGGCTATTGGTACTATCGAATTTTACATTATTGCATTTACACGATGACAGCACAGAGCAAACGGTAATATCGTATTGCCGTATGGTATCTACGAGGTTGCATGAAAAACTAGGAAGCGCGGTAAGAAATCGTAACGGAAGATCCGTCGCGTTAAAATAGACATCCTGGAATTCGAATGTGCCTCGGTACATACTCCACTTTGCTATAGTACATATATACATATGTACTCGAGGCCGCTAAACGTAACATTGTACGTATATTTAGGCGCGGTACTGTCATCGGTGTGGCTCGATTGAAATATTTCAGCTTTTCTAGCTGTATCGTTCGACGATCATTTCACGAATCCCTTCACAGTGGAATCCCCGTTGGAATTCGTTGGAATTCTTACCGTTCGAACGTTTCACCTCTGAACTACACGCATCTAAAATTTACTTTGATTCACTTGCACGATAAAATGATAAAACACGACGAATAAAACATTTCAAAATAAGAAATTTCAAAATTCACTCGTTTCCTATTTTCACATATATACCATACAGTGTGCTTGGAAATTTCCTATTAACCGTTATGCGAATTACTCTAAATCCTAAATAATCGCATTTCTTCAAGCACGAGCATATCTTAAAATTATATCGCTTATCGTCAATTATAAATTATCCGCCGCTCGTTGTCAGCGTAGAATTAAAGTTCAAGAAACGGTGTATCGTCGCCCGGTGTTATCTGTTTACAGTATACAGCATGAACTTGTAGTCACTTGCTAAATATACCTACTATTCGTGAGATCATGCGTGTATAATTACATACGGGTGTTTCTTAATAAGCTTACGTTAAGAAACGTTGCTGTTGTTCGATAGTGATCATCGATAACTATAGTCCGGTACTACCCCGTTCTCTACCGTGTGTATGCGTGTGCCTGTTGAAAGAACGGATCGTCGAGATGTTTTTGCGTTAAATCGAACGAATTCGTGGTACAACGTGCTATGCGATAGAACGAGAAATAAAAAAAGAACCGTCAGCCTACGTCTACGATATATATTCCTCGCGTGCTACTTGGTATAGTATTTATCGCGGTGCTGCTTCGCTTTATCGCTTTTACCATTGCGTCGTTATCGAGCAATTCATTCTTATAGCCAGTGGCGATTAGCTCTTAACGCTTTCGTTTCAACGAAAATTTAATAAATCCCCGTTGAAATCAATGAAACGTTCTTCCTTTTTGTTTACGCAAAGACAAATGCTCGAATATTAATAGCGGCAGTGGTAAATAAAGAATCTGTGTGAACAGCAATTTCAAGAGAGACCAAGTACGATCAACGAATTTCCAATTCTGAGCTGATAACTCGATCCAGTTACCCATCAAATTGTGCGATGTGCTTTATCGTTGGTACAATATGAGAAAAAGGATTGTGCTCGAAAACCCCAGTGAAACAATGAACACCGGTTGCGATCCGTGTTACGAGGATCCATCGTGGTTCTTAATGGAATGAATAGCTTCTTAAAATGCCACAGTACGACGACAGCTTCCTCGACTCGCCGATCTTCCGGCGACGCACACGTAGCTATGCGGTGCAGAAGGGGTTCGTGCCGAAGTCGAAGAGCTTCATCACTGCCACGCCTCTGCTGTTGGCCGTGACCAATCACGCCAAGACCCTTTCCGGTTCCATATCGACCTGCAGCTTGAAAGGTAATTGGAAAAAAGAAATTCAGGTTAAGGGCATGATATATTCCGTGTTGTGGTTGGCCGAACGAGTCGAATGTTTAAAAGAACCCTCGTCGCAGTCGAGGCAGAACATTCCCCGTTCTTGATTTCTTTGTTACTCGAGGAAATTTAGTCACGCGGTTCTCCTTCATCGAAACCCGGTTTCTCGTCTTCATCGAATACGCTCGAATTACGTTCAAGTTTATCCTGCTTTGGTTGCACCGTATCGTGAGTAGTTTTTCGTGCGCTTACGATTCAGAGGAATTTTCATTTACGTCGTTAGTCTTGCGATCGTATACTTCTATCTGTACTATCTATCGCGCTATCTAATATCGTTCGAGGCAAAGTCAACCCTTGCCGTTGTACCGCGTACCGTCGCGTCATCCAGGACAGTTAAATTCAACAGGATGCATTCTTCGCGGAATATTCACCGGCCAAACGCTATCGACGTTTCCGGAATATCTGTTAGAGTAATTAAACTTGGGATAACCGCGTTATAGAAGCGAGTTTGGCCGCACTAAATATGCCATAGCCACGCTCGTGCTGTCAATCATATTAAGCACTGTCGGTAGCCACCTTCAGCTATTAACGCCTCCGCGGTCCGGGGTGTACGGTGTATACACCGATGTACTGTACACCATCGTGCTCCATCCCCTACGGCTGTGCATAAGGTATACACAAGCCAGTGATTTCCCCCTGGGCTAGCGGTGCGCTACAAATTGCCGCGTTCTCGCGCCTCGCTTTCTACCATTGGGAAACCATTTCCGAACAACCTGATTTTAAACTCGGTACGAACGTGTAAACAGAACGTTTTGCGTTTGCTCGACGTTTAACGGTTGACGGCTGATCCTTGACTTTTAAAAGACTAAGTGTTTCTTTCGATCGAGATGCAACAAGGTCACTTTGAAAATTATGGAAATTTCTCTGTATAAAGCGCGTAAAAGTATAGTACATGGGTGACAAAGATAATACTAGAATTTCTTAAATTTTATACACCAATGTATGGAGAATTGTCTAGTCGGCGGCATACGATCGGACCATGAGATTTTCAAACTTGAGCTATTATTATCGTCACCTAGAGACGGAAGTCAGATTCCGCGGATACCGTTCTCCAGCGGCAAATATCGGGAAATATCGTGAAATATCGTCGTTTCATGGAAACGGAGAAACTTGCACGGATTCGTTCAAAAATACGCGATACGCAGATCATTATGCGAACCGCAACGTTTACTCCTGCCTGTAAACAAATGCGCACGAGAGGGTGCAACATTAACAAACACGAGCCAGGACGCACGGTAATTAACGCAATGATAAAGTTTGCCGATGCCCAGCCGAAAATTAAACCGAACTGACCATAGTTGATTGTGGAAGGCAGGCGGAACGCGATGCGATTGTTTGCGGGTCACGCGCTGTTTAAGCGGATACAATGCGCGAACGGGCGTGTATTGCGAGATTTGAATAGGATGAATTGCAAGTTCGAATTAAGTTCCGAATACGGTTCTGATACAGGCGAAACCTGTCCAACGTCGATTGTCCAAAGTCTGAAATTAACGCGTGGACATCGTGCTTTCAATCTAGTCCGATATCTGAAATATAATAAAACATTTTGAAATTGCCCAGCCTATTCTTAGATCCATCTTATTTCTTCTTAAATGTCTATTTTCACTTTCCCGTAAACGTTACCTACGATTAGTTTACTATCTGAATGAGAAACGGTTAATACAATACTATGCGCTTCGTCTCGCGCGTTTCATTCACGTACACGCAAGTACACGAATGCAGCAGATTACATTCTGCAAAAATAGTATCGATAGATACTGCATCGCGTCGCTTCTTTTTCAGTTACTGTAATTCTCAAGATAGAAATTGAAAACTGCCATAAACACAAAGAACAAATAGCACGAGGATATAGGATAAAATTACCATTATAGGATACGCTACGGTTTAGCATGATAAAAGATTATACGTACGATTTGTATTTTTAATAGTAAATAGTTTTACGTCGAGTTTAGTATTAGTTTTAGTTTTAGTAATTAGTATCAGTTTAGTATTAGTTTTAGTTTTAGTAATTAGTATCAGTTTAGTATTAGTTTGTACATATTCGTAGGTAATAAGGGCGCGGAATATGGGTTTATCAAGACGCTTGTCCTATATTCCAGTTTTTATCTCCTGTCTCTTCTGAAATGAATCTACTTTCCTAGAGAAAGAAGCGATCCTGCCGACTCGACGCGGCCGTGTAATCTGCATTCATGGAACTCGTTGCAGCCAACAACACTCTCACGAGTAGGCATTTTCTATCTGAAATACTAATCGCGGACGTTTTGGAAGAAAGCTAAATTCCTTTTAACGGGGCTACGTAAAATAATTATTCGCTGATAAAAGATAATTAAGCGAATAGACGATTCGACAAGGCTAATGAAAATATTCGTTTGTGCATGCTCTTTAACTTGTTAAACTTGTTAACTTGTTGCCTGGTCCCCCCCCCCCCCCTCTTCTTCAAACGTTCGATCTTGCGATTCCGAATACATCAAATTGCCAAACCTTTACGACATTTATCGTTATTTCGAGCATCATCTATTTTAGAAATGGTGGTTTCACCACTTGTAAAATAAAGAGAACCCTACAAGCCGGGTTATTCTCGTTACGGATTATCTAGAGTTGCTGCCATTTAGAAAATTGAACTACCAATTAATTGAGAATAATTTCACACGATACTACTTGTCGTAAAACGTTTACCGTACAACTACCGATGAGAAAGATTCCGAATTACAGGATTACGAAATTTCAACATAAAAGTAATTTAAACGAGATAACAACGAATCAACTTGGAAACAGGGCATTGACATTTGATCGAAAAATCGGCCTCTTCCATTTCTCTGGTTCATCCTCTAGTTCAGCTTCTAATTCAGACCGAGTAAACTTGTTCCGTTCGACGGCATTTTCTTGCTCACGTCGTTACGAACCATGCGTTTTTCTTCTACACGAGCATGTAACGCATCAAGCAGAATCGCAGGGCAGCAAGCTTGTTTTACGAGGGTAGCCCTACACGCCGCGCCGCAGGGTGTAAACCACTGCCTGCTTCGATCAAGACGTTATAGAAGAGTCCTCTTGGCCAGAGTTTTCAATCACTTTTGCTCCAGGCTCGCTCGCTCTCCCCCCTTCCTAGTACCCGTCGATTCTCGATAGACAAAAGCTTCGGAACTAGTACTTTGGCAACAAGCCGTCACATATTCAGCTTCGCGATATAAGTCTCTCTCGATGAACCTTACTGTCCTTACTTTCACTTCTTTTTCTCTTTTTGAATACTTTCTTCTCGCTACCATATCTATTTTCTTTCCCTTACATACATATTAGATATATCTACAACATACACTGATTTGCTACGTAATATCTTCCTTTATCCAATGATTCTATATTTTATTCAAGAGATATGTTTAAAAAATGGCTGTAGTTGGTATATGTTGAGACAATAAATTATCATACAATTTCGGTCGCTGACATTTATTATATCGTACTGTGTTTCATTTCCATATAAAGCAAAGATCGATAATTTTAAGTATAGAAACTTTTTATCAACGATACATTGGCACGCGCGGTACGGACAAAGTAGTCGACCGTTTGATCGTTTAACGTACATTGTGTTTCGCGGTAAAGGCGAACTTGACGTTGGCATTAGAACGACACGCCGCGGCCGTATACTTATTCGGCAAGTTTGCCCGGTAAATCTCAAGACACACGGATCGGCGTAACTCTTTACTCTTTACGTTTCTCCGCGGTAGTCAACAATTACAAGAGATCCGCTTTCCGCGCGGAAAGAGTTTAAGGTTGTGAAAAAGAAAGAGTGCCAGGGGGATGCCTTCGACGACAGGTCGCACGTAGGGTAGCACACGTATATAACATGTAGAAGGTGGAACAGCGAGGAAGTCGTTGGCGAAATACTTTTTCATCTCAAAGTAATTTCTTCTCGTTGTTGTAACAGTTACTTTAAGTAATACGCGATGAAAATTTACTGGAGAAAGATGACCAAACTTGTTAAATTTAGCAGCCTTCTTAAACGATGCGTACGCACAGAACGTTGAAAAATTAGTATTTCTCAGAATTTCAGATAGAATTGACAACGTTTGAACGTTAATTAAGTTTGCGATATAACGCGCAGTGACACACTTGGTAACCAATCGACATTGTTAGTTATCGACATTATTATTTCTTTATTTATAAGAATTTACTGCGCCTTATATTGCTACGCCCAATCTACATCCACATTATTTCCTTAAATCTCTTATTATATATATTTTAACTAGAGTTTCGTTCAAAAAGAATTTCGCCGATGCTCTCGATTTACCTCTAATCGTAATTCCATTCTATGCATTACATTGGATACGCCAATACCTACTCCTTTCACCTATTCTGTACGTTTTACGCGTTCTGTATTCTCAACTGTGAACAAGTTATTAACGAACCAACGAGAGGAAAAATAAAAAGACTAAAGAAAATGTAAACGGAGAACAATATCGTTGTACTCTTAATGGTATTCGCTTATATCGCCTGAACAATTTCGCAACGCGATAAAAAGGGCAACGATTTTAGGTGACAGTAGTCATCGCTGTATATCGTCACCGTAAACCGTAAGGTATTAGGGCGCTGTTTAATAGTTAAAGAAACGCGAAATTCCTTGTTGGGGGTTGGAGAGAGGAAGCGAGACCGTGGAACAGAGTCGTGTTGCCGGTAGAAATAAATGGAAAAGGGAGTTAGGCAACCTCCTTTTTACTATTTCCTATTGTCTCCTACCACTGTAGGTCATTTCTCTCTCTCTCTCTCTCTCTCTCTCTCTCTCTCTCTCGTTCTCTCGCTCTCTTTTTGTGTCCTCTCCCCACCTGGCTCGTTCCAAAACCTTGCGTTTTCTCCCGTTTTCTATCCTTCACCAACGTTCAGCGTGCTCGGTTCTTCAGTTGTCGATTCTGATTCACGCAGCAACTTCCAGCCAAGTGAATTTTGCTCTACTGGTTGCGGAATGTAGACGCTGATAGAGCGGCCCGCGGGCCGAGACCGGTCTTCTAAGTCGGAGAAGGAAGGTGAAAGAAGATGAAACCATGGACCGGTTCCATCCTACCTTCTATGCTCGATTTTTTTCATCGCGTCTCACTGCTGCAGATCCTATGGTTACTCGTGGAAGCTTAGGAACGTCTCGGTGAAACATCGGAGAAATCGTTATTCGCTGGGACTAATTAAAAGTTTCTTCCAACGGTCGACGAGAGGATGAAGGGAAAAGGAAAAAGAAAAATTACGTGTTGAAACGAACAGCGTGTTGCTCGTTAAAAAATGCCTGGCGAACATCAGGCTGGAGATGGGCGATGGTTGGTTGGCCCGTGGGGACTGTATCAAAGAGGCGCGAGAAAGAAAAATATCAGGGAACGTGTGTCGTCGCGTCGTGGCAAGATCGTGCGCTGGCATCTCATTAGTCCGCGAATCCTCCGCGCTAATGAGATTAATTATCGTAGAGCTGTCGGGTCTCTCTCTCTCTCTCTCCCCCCCCCTCCCCCTCCCCCTCCCTCACACACTCTGTCTCTGTCTCGATTTCACGCAGAAGGAACGCGAGGAGCAATCGGCTTGCCAAAGAAAGAGAAAAAAGAAAAATCGTGACAAACAATCGCACATGCCGTTCGATGGTAAGTACACGCGACGCACTAATTTCACGAGAGACTCGTTAATTGTTCGCGGTGTTGCTCCTCCCCCGTTCTGCTCGATCCGTGACACGCAGCGGGGAATTGAATGCAAAGATTCGATTCGATGGGTTGAGCTCCTTTTCATTTTTCTTCTTTTAATAGTGATTTTGCTCGTTGTCCGACGATAGCAACGATGTCTAATTGCAGGTACTAGCGATAATTATACGCGTTGTCCAAACTAGATATTTCGATGACGGATGATCATTCGGGATCACAAAAGCTTCATCTTAACAAGAATCGAACAAAGATCAAAGTAAATAGGAGCTTGGGAATTCATTTATTAGAAAATGCCATAGGTAAATACACATCTTTTGCCAGACAATACACTTGCGCTAGTTTTTCAATGAATTTAAGTTCGCGTTCTTCGTTGTGGTCCTCGATGGTCCTTCGGTCTATCGTGTTTAATCGGCCGAGTCAAATCCGCTTAGTTCGAACCACGATGAAATCTATCACGAGCGAAGAATGTTATCGGGAATCTTCGGTAATCGATAGGCAGCCGATCGACAAGGACATAGTTGGCATTCGCAGGTGCGGATTGTTCTGGAATATTGCGTTTGCCGCTGTGGCTCTGTATCTATACGATGATCGGTAATGACAGTGACCTCAGGGGTTCTGAACCAGGGCAGATTTGAATAATCTCTGCGATTCAACCGTGGTGCGCCACCGCGACGTATCAGGAACTCTGTCTTTAAAACGCATCGGGGAAGAAGTGAATAAACGACTGTCGATTAATCCGCCGTTTTTCCCATTACACGATCCTTGCTGAATCGTGCAACGAATGAATTTTTAATTTCGACTCGGTCGGCGATGTTTCGTTGGACTTTTATTTTTCGTATCCTATATCGATGAATTTATAATAATGAAATTTGATTTTTCAGCACGGTGTAATTATTGTTTTATGATAGAATTTTTGTTGAAGGTTTCGGTACGGTTTGGTACTACGAGATGATGTTGTCAGTTGGAAAATTCGAACGAAAAGACGCACGTAATCGTATTCTAGAGGAGACGCTTTGACACTGCGACGTTAAAAAAGATAAGGAAAAACGAGAAGAGAGTGAGCGAAAGAGAAAGAGAGCGGTCTCTAGTTGAGCCGTGGTATCGCGTCGGCGCGATAAACTATACATTGCTTGTATAAGTAACAGGCCTTAGGACTCGAGACTTAGAACGGCTATAGACGGATCGACCGTAGGCGGTCGACTGGCGAGAAATTTTACCAAGTCGCTTCGTGTAACTGCAAATTTACTCGACTAGCTAAATCGACGGTTCGACCAACTTTCTGGCCAACTGGGGCCAGAAAATTGCTTGCCAGTCAACCACTTGGTCGACCGTTGGATTCGGTAGCCTATCGAACACAACTTTCTACCAACCTACACAACTACATTTTTATGTTCGCACACGAAAACTTTACCTGCTAAACGACCCTCAGTCGTTAAGCTTAGTCGGGCAAATTTGCATTTCACGATTTACACAAAGCGCAATTTAGACGCCGCGCCGCCGGGATTGCAGAGAACAGGCGAGCAATGCGTTTGCACCTTCCGAGGATACCTTCTTCCGTATTTTCCCGATGAACGACGACGAATGTAAAAAGGCCACCGAGAAAATTTTACCAACGACATATTAGCACCAATAACGTATAAAAAATACATATTGGCAGTTGGAAAATTGAGGAAAATTTCCTATTTTACTTTATTCGTATCGTAATAGAAAAGATTGGCTTAAATGGCAATGACATCGCGCGCGTCAAATGGTACAATGTAATTGAATCTTCGAGCTTATGAAAATTGCGAATGACTTTAGCCACGTAAAGGAGAAAATTAGTTTTGCGTGCACGTGCATACATACGTATGCCCATAGTATAGTTAGTGTACTTATTATACGTAGATATATACAGTTTGCGATATAAAAATGCAGCAGAGATATTGGCGATAAGCATTATATTACGATAAGCACGTAAAGAAGATAAGAAAATGCTACAGTTCGTTCAGCCGCTTGGATACGGGGCGTAACTACGTCTACCAACTGGTATTGTCATCCACATTCGCAGAATGATAACGTTGAGATTCTACCAAGGCACGATTACGAGGATTTACGATCCTGCGCTTATATTCCTCGCAATTACCATGCGATAATTCGGACTCTTCGAAACTAAACAAAATACTCTAATCGTTTAAGTAATCTTAACGATCGTTTATATCGTTTATTCGTTATATCATTTATGGAGGATAACCTTAGTAGTGGATTTATCGGCAATAAATACGGAGCGTATACAGCTAACGGGATTACGAAACGAAATGAATTTTTGTTACGGGATGTTGGAAACTATCTGTTAATTACAAATCCCTATCCTGGGTTACGCAAGCTCTTTTACGCCACGGTATGATGGCAAGTTGTCAAACCTATCTATCTTACGGATATCCTGCGCATCGATATCGATCGCTAAAATATTACCTGGGTCTTTCTATTCCTGCAAAATCTCTGACGGCAAAATTAACTTACTTAAATTGCTTAATTGCAAAATTAAATCGCCAACTTTCAAGGAATTGCCTCGTCAATTGTTTTTATTGCAATTTACACAGAGAAACGTGACCGCTACGAAAGTACGAAAGTTTAAAGGCAATAATTACACGACGTATGCGAATTTCGATGGTTGATCATGCGACGGGTCCGAACCCCCGGCAATCGTTAGCCAAGGAAATGAAAGATAAACTACGATCGGGTACACGAGTCCGAAGATCGAAGAGGAAAGACGGTCAAAGAAATCAAGAAAGCGGCTAACGAATACTTACGTAGTTGAGAGATACTGGCATCGCTTCGTCCAGAGTAGAAGAAGCCTCGCGTTTAGCCTCGCCTCTTGTCCAAGTGTGCAACTAAAGTAGCATTAATTAGCGAGTTGGCTTTACCTCGCCGAATGTGACGGTGCCGTCTCGCGTTGAGCCATTCGCGAACTCAAGAAAACGTGCGGTCAAAGGAAAACGGCGGCTCTTCAACGTCATTAAACCAAGCAACGCAACGATAGCATTAACTACAGGCGTCATTAAAGCGATTATTTTTTCCTTCTTTCTTTCCTTTAAGAGCCACTAGGGCATTCCCCTTCACGCGAACCATTTTCAGCGATTAACCAAACAATCGATACAGATCTTCTTTCCCTTCTCTTTCCCATTTCTCCCGCTCCATCCCCCCCTCTCTCTCTCTCTCTCTCTCTCTCTCTCTCTCTCTCTATCTATCTATCTATCTATCTATCTATCTATCTATCTATCTATCTATCTATCTATCTATCTATCTATCTCTCCCATACGTTTTATACGAAACATGAAATTTGGAAGAGGAAATTGGTAGTGATATTCGCAAGATTTGCACAGAATAATAAAGAGATTGCATAGAATATAAAATTGCGAGAGAATGGTAAAATATAAAAATTTACTTAGCCGTCTAGAGATCGATGCGGTAATCAGTTAATCAGTCGCGTGAGATGTTTGATCTTTTCAATTTCTTCCATAAATTGTCCTTTTTAGAGTCAGATTTAGAGTCGTTAATAGTAGGTTATCATACGTACGGTCGTCCGAATCGGATGATCGATACGATCTTTTGACGAACTGTCGCGTCTTAACTAGTTCGCATATCCTAACAAGCATACCGCATCCCCCGTTTTATTATCCCATTTTCCAATGGACTCGGACGCCTGCTGCACTGACGCGGCAACAATATCGTATCTCAGAGTTAATATTTTTCAGAAGATATCGTATTTGCTCTCTGTAAGCAACCCTCGTGCAATCAACTACTCGATGCACCACCTTCCAAGCAAATACAGATAGTCGCGTTCTGCGGCTGGTAACGGCTTTGCGTCGAATGAAATACCGCGTGAAATGTGGGTGGATACATGTACAACAATGTACATCGAAGCATAAATGGATTGCCAAACGAGAATCAACTTCTGAAAGTCTGACTCATCCGTATGTTCGTCCCACGCTATCTCCTTTTATCCACACAGGCTCGAATCAGCCTAATGCCAGACTGCAATATCAAGCGATTCGATTCGAAATGTTCAGGGCTCGATGCTCTCTTTCCAATTACGGCAAATGTACACTAGTTTATTGGATCATAACCGCGAGCGAGACGTTCGAGCGGAGATCGCGAGAGTTCGAACAGGGTTGTTATTGCTCTTAGCGGGGGTTATTGTTTGTCCGAGTGGACCGACGTTCGAGGGATCGGTGCTTCTTAAATCATAGACCAACCGATTCTTTATCTATTGAATGCGTCCTGTATTCGTCGAGTAAAGCCCAATATATCTACCTTACGTGGTTGCGTTATCGATCGGTAATAATAGGTATTGGTATTTTCAAAATTTTGGATTTTTTTTCAATCCATGTTCGGGGATCACGATCGATACTGTGAAATTTACACAAATTTTCCGGTCTTCGAATATATGTATACCTACTGACATACATACTCATTCGCTTGTAAATCGTTAGATCAATCTTCGCTGTACCGTTATCGAATCCTCCGAACCAGAGTTAACTTATCCGCCAGTTGTGCCAGCCATTGTTTACCGGAAACAAAGCACATCGGAGAACGATGAACGTGTCACCGATGCCAATGCGCAGTGCAACGGCATGAAGCGTCTAGTTAGTATCCAGACGCTTCGAGTATCCTCGGGACGTTGGAACACGTGCTAATTAACGATGTTCAGATACCGGCCCATTTGGCTCTACCTTCGATACAATACCAAGGCAAGGGCAGGAATCATCCATCCATCCTCCTTTGTTTCCGTTTCGGCTAGAAATCGCAGCCTATACGTTTCCCCTTTCTTCACCGTTATCCGCTTAATCGCTGAATCCGATTGCCTCGCGATCATCCACGACCACTTTCCAATTTATTTCACACATATGGAAGCACCTAATTCCCTTCGTTCGCCATCTAAAAGATGCGTTTGAAAATAGTTCAACTTAGTTCCAGCAAGTGAAACTAATTGCTTGCCACTGAAAAATTTCGTCCATCGTATGGATCGATTCGCCTTGTTAAAACAATGTATATAATTGGGAAACCTTTCACCAAGATAATTCATCATTTATAATTTGATAAAAGAGGTTTGTCTGCTTGCGCAAACAAGCAAGTCCCAGCGCGAGTGTTTGCTCCCCGGAAAAGCCTCGAAAGCTCGTTTAGATCGAAGCTTGCGGCTAACGTTTGCCGCCTGATTGGCCTGGAAACGTAAAAGAGGTTCATATCTGAGTAGTTTCGCGTTGCCAATCGGAAGGTGAATGCGCAGGAACGAACATCTTGCACGTTCGTTCGTCGTCATTTTCTGCACGCGGATCCCTTGCGCCGTTCCTCTCCGCTTATAGTCTAGACCAACCAAACTCTAGGATAGATCAAGCCGGCGATCTAGCGGTAGCTATTTCTCTGTAAATGTAGTAAAAGAAAATAAAAAAACAGTTTGGAAGTTGTCCCTTTGTTAAGTTGAATGAAATTATTAATTAGGATATACAGGTAAGCGTTGATTATCGACTATGCGCTTAAGGATATAAGGGTAAGCTTATTGATAATTAATAACATTACCATCTGCAATATTCCTATTATTTGCCTCGCGCGTCCAACGATCATCCCTTTAAAAATAATACGTTTCTTTAAATACGATTTTTACACCGCAGCGCGTTATTTCTGCTTTTCGAATTTCTGCGCAGCAACGGAATCTACCATATGCGCATTTTGCGGCAAGAAAAAGGTATAAAACGGATACGCATATATACGATACCGTCGTTTCCTCTTTCTCTCCGAGGGACGCTTTTATCGGAAACGGATAATATCGTGCGCGATATATGCGACACGGCCAAGACCGGAAAGGAGTAATACAGCCCTTTACGCTCCACCCCTACCCGTGTCTTCTCGCCTCGGCCCCGTGTTCATTACGCTGGTTTTACGACAACATTTTTCTTCAGTGTCGTGCGGCTTCCTCTCTCGCGAGGGATCGTGTCGCGCGTTGCGTCTCGTCGCCGTATTTTCGCTTGCAAATTCTCGATACACTCGGTGCACGGGCCAATATTTTCCCAACGAGAATCCATGTTCTCTCGTCTTTCTCGCTCGTAGCCTTGCTTCCGTTTAACATCCTTCGTTATTTATCTCTATCGCCGTACACGTTCAATTCATTTTTCTGCGATTATCAGGGACGCGCATGAACAGTATCGAGATTCGAAGATCTTTCACCGGTACAACTACACGATTATCGAACTGAAACCTGTCGTGGACACGATCGTATGGATCAATGATATCGGCTGAGGATTAAATATTTAGAAGATCGAAACGACGCAATGGAACTTTTATCTGTCCAATTAGAAAAGGAGAAAGCAACAGTCAAGAGCGCTGCTAAATTAAGATTCTGACGAGTTAAATCAAGTAACTTTACAACCTGTGTCATATCGCACGAGCCGAGCGTTTTCACTCAACTCCAAGGAACAAATAATCGTGGTCCGAGTCGTTGATCGCTAGTAAGATGAAATTATGAGATTCGACCGAGCCGACGCGACGCAACGAACAGAATAATAAAATGCTTTCGTCGGATCGGATTTATTGTTAAAAGCAGCGAGAACGCATTGTTCCAAGTTTTTCGATTAAAAGTTCCCCGGTATCATTCGCTCTTCCTTTGGCTCCGTAAAACGCTTCTGCTCGGTTATTTACGTTTTCGCTGACTTGGAAGATAAATTGGGTTCGTTGCTGAGACAGACTTTGAAGAAACAATAGCCAGTATTGGACGCGTGTTGTACGCGCGAGAGAAAAATTCCGGCAAACAATCTTCAATTTCAATATTGTTTCTCGTAGAAGAAAGAATTTTTCGCCCGTTAAAAGCAGAGAAATCACGGTTTAACATAATCGGATAACTCGATCAAACATCTGGATAATTTACATACCATATTTTCTGCAACTTGTCGTTATCGCGCAATAATTAGCAACGACGACTTAATTGCAGCCAGATTTCGTAGAATCGCTGGAACACTGAAAAATTCGAAACGCCCGAGACGATAACTTACTTAAGTCCCCTTAATTTTACGCGGAACCGTACCTGTCGTATTTTATTAAGAGAAAAGATTCCTGACATCGTTGTCAAAAAGCGATCGACGGTATCCAATCCAAAGCGAACGATCCGATTCGAATCTCTTTCGAATCAGTGCCATCGCTCACTCAATACTACCAAATACTAAATAAGTATTACTAGTAAATACTAAAATATTACAGCTATATATGTACCTACTTTACTTAGATACTTGCTTTATTCGTTTACTCCTAGCACTGAAATACTCTATCTGCGCTACCTAGTACCAATATCATAATTTTCTGAACAAAATTTTACCATTCTTTGTTACGTTGGACTCATTTTTAAGCGACTCCGCCGTTCTTTCTTTCTTTTCCTTTTCTCTTTTTTCCTCTCTTTTTCCCTCCTTCTTTCTCTCTCTCTCTCTCTCTCTCTCTCTCTCTCTCTTTCTTTTTCTCTCTTTCTTTTCTCTCGTCTGCAATTAAAGCAGCGTTGTGTAGCAGAGTAGCCTTCCTTAATGTTCGTTCGCTGTTCCGACGCGACTAGCAAGAATGAAAATGATTCGCCGTCCCTATTACACGTTACGTTCTTATTTAGCATGGACCGATGCTCCGTAGCGTGTACGGTAATGTACACGCGTGTATCGAAACATGGAGCAGTCACACAGGGTGCATCGATGTTTTACCTACCGTTAATCGCAACGACGCGACGGAGAAACCACTACGGCTGGCGGTCGTAAAATGTCGTTTATCACCCGCTAAAGTCATTGCAGCGCTACCTCCGCGGGACGCCATTAATACGCAAATTGCGAGCAGAAATTCCGTGGGACGAGACGCAACCACGATAACTAATACTTATGCAAGTCGTTACGGTTCTGGAAAGTCGTTGGCTGTTTCTACGATTCGCCCTGAATTGGGAAGAATTCGAGATCGTTATCCACGTGCTAACATGAAATTATATTTATTTATTTACTTTGTTTAGTTGAGAATCGTCGAGTTAAAATGTTAAACGATACATGTAAATACTAGAAATAGTAGAATATCATTAATCGTAAAATATAGTACGCAGTATGGTAAGTAAAGCGTGTGCGAATCAGTAGTAAATTTAAGTAATCTGATATACGTATGTATTTCGGTAGCATTCGCGAAAAGATGATTTGTATTTTGCGTACTACAAAAGTCGTTAAAACATTTCGAGGTTTAGAAAAAGGCATGTGTAATAGAAACGAAATAACAGTTTTCCTATATTAACGAACGTGTACAATATTGCGTTTTATGGATCAATTGGTAAAACGGCAAAAATGAATCGCATAAAAACGATTCGCTCCACAACGTTCTACGTAATGAATCCTTGACGGTGGTCGATACATACACTTATGTATCACAAGGTATGTATTTTGTTACTGCAAGTCGAAATGCACGCGGATCGTGTTTTTTACGATCGTGCCACTCGCTGCACAAGTTCCGTCCAGAATTTTATTATTACGCCGAGCGAGAACGAACTGGTCGAGAAAATAGCACGAAAGTCGGCCGTAAGAATACAGCGAAAGAAAGGAGAAAGGGATAAATAAAAGTATAAGAGGAGGCCTGGTCGTTTCACGGACAAGCTCCAATACTAATAACGGATAATAAATAATTACCAAATGTCTTGTATTTTATAACGCGTTGTGTAATAACTTACAAATTACGCCGAATACTTGACGAAATGTATTATTATGTCTGCAGAATACATATATCTATATACGATTATTAATTACGTATACGTAATTTACATCTGTAAGATAGTTGTCGGAAAAATGTTTCACAGCGACCTTTTTTATCAACGCTCGTTCTTATCGACACGACGAAAAGGTTGAAATTCTACATTTCTTTTTGAGAATAGCTTGGAGAATAGCTAAGAAGAATAACTTTTTTCGTTTCTCGTTTAACATTATGCATCGTCCAATGAGAAATTCAATTACATATAAGTCCTAAAAGAAAGGAATCGATCGATTAGACGACGTACTATAAACTTGTATTGTTCTTTTCTTATGAAAAATGAATTTTCTTATGAAAAATCAAATTAATTTTCACGTCTGTATTACTCAGATTGCAGTATTGTCGAACGCGCGAATAACGGCCGATCACGAAAATGGGGATGTATTACGTGAAACGGTGTAGGAACGGAACACAGCTGATGATGCATCTTCCTGTCAACGTAGGAGCGCGATCATGAAACACACAAGAGCGCTTATCGTTAGTAGAACAAGGACTAAAAAGCGTTGGGGGTGGATGTGTGTGTGTGTGTGTGTGGGGGGGGGTTGGGCGGGGGTGAGAGAAGAAAGATGGAAAATCTGTCGATACAAAAGAAAGCACGAGTAGAGAAGGAACAAAGTAATGGAAAAGGAAGATCGAATATCTCGTATGGTACAGATACAGGCGACCTAAGCAGGCTGGACGAAACTGTATAGAAAAGAGAGGAGAAGAGAAGACGTAACGATAGGCAGAGATAAAGAAGCGCGAGAGAGAACACAGAGAGACCGGGTGCAGGACACGCACGTCGCGTCGGTGCGACTAGGATGGAATGACGAGAGATCGTACTCGATGCTCGTTGGGTGAAGTTAGCAGTCGATGCGCACACGCCACGCGCTCCGGACGTACGTATCGTTCCTCTCTCCGGTTCGGTGTCTCGTCGCGTCGCGTTGTCCGGTTCGTTCCTTTCTTGGTTTGTCAACGTGTCCGTTTCGTGCCACGGAAATCTGCTGCGCGGTTTCCGCTCGAAATTGTTTCCTCTGCGACACTCTACGCGACAGAAACTCGGTCGACCGACGATCGTTCGACCACGTTCATCGTCTCGATCGTTTCTCTGCCGAAACAGCCGCCGCATGCGACCGGTTACGAATTTCAAGAAAACCGATCCTACCAGTGTAGTGGTACATTTAGAATTCACGATGCTTGCGATATATCGGTATCAGTGAGCTACATATTCTGTGCTGTTTTCAACATTCCTGTGTGTGTCGAGTATACTCGAGTTTCGGATAAAACTACGACGTTACCTTATCGGAAGACTTGGATGGTTCCTTGGAATGCTCGTTTCTCGTTGGTGTCCGAGCAAAACGGGTTGAGCCGTGAAATCGAAAGCCAGGTAAACTAGTCGTTACTCTAAAAACGATCGTGTTACGCCGTGATCTGTGCAACGTCGAGACGCGGTCGAGATTAGATCGATAATTTAAATATCTGTAGTTTGAATGCTTTTATAAGACTACACTTCTATCTTATAGATTGTTTATATTACATGCTTGTCCGACTAATCATATACATAAACGCACGCACGCACGCACGCACGCACGCACGCACTCACGCGTATATACACCTATATACCTATATACCTATATTGTACGTACATATAAATATTTACTTGCAACGAGAAATCGTTTCGTAACATACATTTATTGTTGATAATACGTGACCCGCTGTGCCCGTGTCCCTCGCACGTAGTTTTCGTCACTCGGGCCTACGGTTTCCGTCCTTCGATTCGTTACGCATCTCCGTTTCTCTATCATATTATTCATACGTGGCTCGCACTTCACACAACGTTTCGTTCACGCAGATTCTCGTTCATCTATAGAAAATTATTGAACGTAGCGTGTCTTAAACGAAGATGAACATTTTGTTTGCTTTGCATTTAATATTCATTATTTAAAATTCGATTTGATCTGCTTATAAGGAACGAATATGTACACAACCTCTGTAGGTGGAATTTCTGTTTCTTGAATATAAGATGAGAAACCCGAACGACCAATAGATTTCGATCGTCCCCTTGTGATTTGAATAATCGAGTTTCGATCGTACATCGATTCGAAAAGCAAGAAACGTTGATGGAATTGGTCGGCGCTCGATTCAAGATACTCTTAGAAAATGATCGTTAAGATGGGTGTGACTATATGTTCGGATTGCACCAGTTATATCGTGTCGCATCACGTCCAATTTTCTCCCTTGATATTTTTCGAACGGCATTTAAATTTTAAAGGCGAACGCTGGACGACGTGAACGGTGGATCAATCATGGCTGCACGATGCCAATGACAGAACGGTGTTTATTAATAACTTTGTGACAGAAGTAACGTGCCTGTTTGAACGAATCTTCGAGCCTTCGAGCCTTCGTGCCTTCGTGTTTTTCTCACGTAACGATAAATCACGATGTCCCGTTGTCAGCAGCGAGCCGAACGAACATAATGAAACTTTTCCGTTTCCACCGCATATCGTACGCGCGCTATGTGTACGTGAACCGCTGGGGCGCCTATGACTCATTTCACGGGCGTGTATCGTGATTTTTTGCGGTTGAAACGCCGAGACGCCAGATCGTAGGAAGGAATATCGTTACATCCGCATTCTGTCTCCGAGGCGTCTAGATATGTATAGCTACGTATGTACCTACTATACATCTACGCCCTACGGAACGAAAGAAAAGGGAACGAACGTTTTAAATTCAAACGGTCTTTTTAACAAGGTAATTTCTCCTGCTGCCTGCTAACTTTTACCACATTTTTTTAACCTCATTCTCAAGATTAGCACATTGCTTTGAAAGAGTGGTTTATTATATGAGAGATAAAATTTATATGGCGAAATCGTGGTACCAAACTTTCTTTCCATTTACAATGTCAAAACAGGATCGGTTGTATTTCCTTCGAGTCACACTTTTTAAAAGTATCTTCCCCGCATGCAAGGTTGATTATTAAAACGTGATTATTTCTGCTTACGTTCGTTACAAACAGATTAAAATGTTATTTTTGACGCACACACCTCACTATATCTGACTGATATACTATAATTTGGATATTGTTTCGCATAGATAAATGTTGAGATATTTGATTGCTTGAAACCCGTGTGTATACGTACATCTACCGATACGCTACAGATAATCAGATATCATATACTAATTGTACGTATGTATCATGGCAGCCAGAGATCCCTTCACATGGAACTTGGCCTCGATACATGCTTCGAGGTAAATCTCGTCGCGACAGTTATCGTTACAAGAACATTCCAGCATGACCTACATAATAACCCTTGGGCCCACCAATAAAGTCCGCAATATATCGATATTCGTTAAGCATGGAATTTACTTACTTATTGCAGACATCGTATTACGTATATGTATAAATAACATGTATAATAAAACATACCGTAGAAGGAATTCAGAGATGAGATCATGGCAAGTGCATGAAAGTAGGCGGTCGGTCGATTCAATAAACAGCAGCAGCACGAAGGTCACAGGCTTAAGTCATCCAATGTGTTAACGTTTTTATTTTCGACTCGCTTGCTCTCGGCTCTGGCTTTATACGAAATGTCTCGAAATCGATGATCGCGCGGCATCTCGTTGATCATTGATCGTTAATTAACAGCGCAGCATTAACCGCAAAGCTATCGACGATAGCCGATAAAAAGTATGAAATGAAATTTTCCATCTTTACGGGTAGGTTTTCTCCTTACACGGGGTCGGTCGTTCGTAAAGCGTTGGAAGAACAAAGTCGACGATTAGATTGACACTGCGATAGGTGGTGGTACCACCCTAGTCTCTTAGTCCAACGTTGTGGACGAAAAATTGACGACCATGTTCTTCGACCGTGAACCCCATCGACGCAACGCCACGTCTCGAGCAAACTTAATGTCAGGGGCTTTGCTCGTAACGGCGAGTTGCTAATTAATTAAACGAAGCGAACCTCTACACAGATAAAGCAGATATTTCTCGTTTCTTCTTCTTCACCGGCAATTTTATCCTCTCGTTGTTTTCATTATTGCTGCGCGTGATATTCAAACTGGTTCGATCGATTCAGCGAATCTTTATCTCTCGCGTCTTTTTCTTTTTTTTTTCTTTTTTTTTTTTTTTGGTAAAAGGATACGCGTTTAGAATTTGATTCGATGCAACCGATACAATTCTCCAACACATACGTTATTAATCTCAAATAACCCATCGGATATTCCGTTAATTGGCTCGTTTCTTCCATGGTGAATATCATTTTTGATAACTTTACTCTTGTAATTTAACTAATTAATGCACAGTTTTGTCACATGCGCCGTTGGTCTGAAGTTTGAATTAACTACTAACTACGCTACGTATTCCAGAGATTGCAAGAGGAAAAGTCGTTGTTAAAAGATCTATCGAAATAAGGAAATGCTCATGGATCTATCAGAATAGATGCGTTTATGTTATCCGTTCAGATACGCAATTAAAAAAGAAAAAAAGAAAACCGATTATCGGTTACGGCATGATTCTGCCCAAACGGACACGGAGTCGGAATGCACATGTCAATTTCTGCTGGAAAACGGTACGAAGAATAAGATATTCCTCCGTCTCGTGTCGTACAGTGGGTATCGTTCGATAATCTTCTCACATTTATCTCTCGTAAGTGTCGCAGCATTTGAACGATACACGTATACACATACACTTCATTAACCAGTAGAAGAAGTATCGACGGAAACGTGAGAAACAATATAGCCGGTCTATCTGTCGTTCCATCGAAAATGTCCGAATCGTGATACTCAACATAACGCGTGCTATCCGAATGTACGCGTTTACACTTCGGACGCTTTCCGACAACTTCCGACACGGAATACGTTGCCGCACGCGTGTGAGACGTAAGGCCGCGTCGGTATTCGCCAATACGGCCAACGGTCGCTCGGTACTGCCAAGACAAGAAGTCCCTTCGCTTGGGGAGCCGATCGGCGCTGCATAGGCATGCCGATCGATTTACCGACTGTTGTCGGTATAGAAATGTCTGACAACGAGCGGAACCATGCCGTAAGCCGTAATCGTTCCGTCTCTGAACGAATACGTAATACGCATAAATCCACCTTCATAGTCGATACACTGCGAGACTTATTTTCAGAAGGAATTAGAAATAAAGTGGCACGATTAACCACAGAATTTGTCGAGTCAGAATTTCTCCTTGCAAAACAGATTGCGATCAAGCATTCTCCGTTGCCTTCGTATTTTACGATGATTTTTCAATGTCGCTTATCAATGTCTTTTTATGTTATCCAATTTTGCGATCTTAACCCTTGGACAAATTTTTCTCTATTTTATTTATTCGCCTCGTTTGAAAAGAGCTTGAAGAGAGACGGAACTTTGAAAAAGCGATAATCTTTTATTTCGTGGTTAAATTATTTTTTCTTTTTAGTTTTCCGTTTTTCAAGATACGTACCTAAATATAAAGCGAAGAGAAACAGAAAGGAATTGAAACTTATTTGCTGCACGCGCGCGTACAGCGGTGCATAAATTATGTCTTGAATTTGATTAATTATTTATATGCATTCTTAGCACGCGCGCAGTGTTTATTGCTGCATTTATGAGTCATGCAAGACGCGCAACTGCAATTGTCAGAATCGAATTTGTTTAGGATGATAGTGGCTAGAAGATCTTTGAAAGGATAACCATGTTTTTAGGGAATTTCTCGTGCCTTTTTTATGTGAGAAGCAATCAGTTGAAACAGAACTTTGAACATATATTACGTGTACATTTCATAAGGACATAGTTACCTATATTTGAAAGACAAACAAGAAATTCTTCGCACGGCCTTCATCTTACGTTTGAGAAATAAACGCGCAATTTCTTATTTTCTATTATATGAAAGTTGCCGCGTTCTACGTCGGTAATACGAGCCATCTGTCGCTAGAGGCAAATTTGCGTTGAAAGAAGGAAGAGAAGCACTGGTTTTTGGAAAACTCGTAACGTGTAACGCTAGATGGAAGAAGACCGTTTTTCAAACGCATTTCTTCGTGGTATAGTCTGTTCTGTATCTAATTTCCTGCAAGTTATCAGCATCCCTCCTCTGGCATCGCACATGTTTCACACACGTGTTACGCTATTATGTCAATCGTTACCACATGGATAAATGCACCAACGATACATTCTCCAAGGACTAGCTTCCGAGGCATGTTTACTAGCATGTAAACGAACAAGCAACGTGAACGACAGGAAACACACATCGAACAAAGTTTCTCGAACCTCAAATCTGTTTAGCCTTTTTAATATATTTTAATATTCTCGCGTATAACAGTGGCACGTTGTGTTACGTTGCGTTATGTTGCACGATCGTTAGATCACGACGGTAAACGTTGAATTGGATCCGCAATGTTCGAGGATAGACAGCCCTGGTTTACGAATTCCGTTTCGAATTATTTGATCCGGAGAACAACCCTTGTTTGGTAACGTAGAAGCGAGTATATCGTTTGACTTGGATTCACTTAGCTCGACGAATCAAGCTTTACCTTTCGCTTGTCCTCTCGGTATGATGTTTTCGCTCGAGTGCCCGAACGAATCTAATCTCTTCTTCGAGGGGAGGTTGAAAAGGCAGATGAGAGTGTAAGAAGGTGTATAGATTTCCAAATACTTGGAACATTTCGATTTTCTATTTGTAACGAGGCGGCGGATCTAATATCAATGGCAAAACAGGAGCATGGCGTCGTAGTGATGGTAGCTGACGTTGGAAATTTCTGCAAAAAGATACGAGTTAGGGCGAAATATACCGTTAGCAGAAAAATTTGAGTATATCGCGAGAAAACGAGGAACGAATATCAAGCGAGACGTAATTTGCGAAAAGATCTTCAGATTGACAAGAAGAGAACTTTTATGCCTTAGAACGGATTATGCCTTCCTCTTTTCATTAGGCTTCGCTGTTACCAAGCAAGAACACTACCTCCAACATCGACGTGTTCGCGTCGTAGATTACAGCCACGTGCGTTTCGGCCGATCATCGTGCCACGCATATATAACTCTTACAACATAGACTGTATAAAATATTGAAAAATCGTTAGTTTTCATAATTGGTCGATCGATCGTAACATCGGCAGACAACAGATTTCTTATTAAGCATGTATTTGTTACAGCGATTTGACAAGCGTATCGAGCAATTTTTTGCATGTGATCGGGAACAGGTCGCCTGCAGTAGTCAAAATATCCATACAGTTGTGTCGTACGCACGATAACGGTATCACAGTAAATCCGAAAAGGCATACACCTATGTATCTTACGCCCGCTCGTAGATCTATCGGAACCTGTGTAGCTGACTTAAAGGCTGTACCAACGAATTATACGCGATGGATATGCGCTGTTAACGAACGGTAACCATTAACCCTTCCATATCGAGCTTCACATCGTGCAAATGTTTGCAATATTTGCTCAAGGACCAAACAAATATTTCCAACGAATCCGGTAAATAAGAAGATTTCTCTTGAAACAAGGCGAATTCTGTTTTACGGAAAATCAGCGAAAAGTTGGCAAAAAATGCGTGGTACACGTGATTCTCGCCGCGAATGTAATAACAGCCGAATCCAGGAGGCAAGTAGTCGGGCCAGTTCGCGTTCTTCCACACATCCGTGGAGTGCACTTTTCGTCCGCATTTTACTAGCCACTTTTCCAGCGGCTTTTCACATGAAAAGAAAAGAGTTTGCACGTAGGCGGATTTAGAAAGCTCATCCACTCGGTCGGACGATTTTCTCCCGATTTTTCATTTTTAATGTGTTTACGTTAGGTCGGCTAACATTCAAAATGAAACGTTACATACGTTACTTGTTCCGATCCGTCTTCTTTCTTTGATCTGTCATTATCCGATTTATTCTATCTGATTTGATCTGTCGTTATTCGTCGCCGAACGTTGATAGATAATCTCTTAACCCCCTGTAACCGGATTAATATCGACTTTGCTCTCGAAGAAAACAGATAGTAGCGTAATTACCTGCCTCTCGGTTCTACATATACATATGTATATACGTATACATTTATAATTCACTCTATGTTACGGATGCCCAATGCGACGCCATCGCCGAAGGCTTCTTTTTCTATTTATCGTATTAACGCGTTGCTTTTCCAAGTTTCGTGTCACACGAAAGCTTTCAAACTCGAGCAGCACTTCTTTTATCTTCTCTTTACGTACATGCTCTATAACCCTGAGTTGTTTATCGAGTTTGGTAGCTAACTCGACGACATTTGGACAAATGCTAACGATGATAACGAGCCGTGAATATCGCGAGTCATATTTCGTTACAATTAATTTGATTAGTAATCACAGCACGTTATCGCGAGAATTTAACGGATCGTCGGATGAAAAGACGATCGGAGAAAGGGAAACACGTGCCAGGCAATGGGCTTCGAACGCAAAATAAATTCGCGATTCGAGTAAATTCAATTAGTTCGAACTTGAAACGTTCGAACGTTTCCAATCCTGTTTGGACGAGGCTGGAAATGTTCGATGCAGGCAAATTCACAATTTTGCAACCGTTGCGCTTCCTTTCGTTTGATCGAATGAGATTTAGCTGGTGTGGGACGTAGTATGGGCACGTAGGGGCACGATGAGCTTATGATATGGTAAAGTATGTACAATGTACATACGTACACATAAATATTTCTTGAAATGGCTTCAACGACGGATGCTGACAACGGTGACTCGAGAGACTTGGCTGGCTCGACCGACTTATCCGTTTTTGCTATATTCTGCACGTACGCTTTTCGATCGATGCTTCGGCTTTTCAGCGAAGATCATAAGCGCACGGCTGCCGCTTTCTTACCGTAAGCAGCCGTGTAGATCGTAGACGAACGTTACGATACGGCCGCGTCGTCAACGATCACTGCCACAGACAGCATCAAGTGGTGTGCCATCGCCTTTAGGTAAAAGCTTTCTACTTTTCCTTTCCATTAGACTAAGATTTATATCTGCCTATCGAATAACTGCATATATATATATATATATATATATGTCGGGCTATGGTTAGAATTTTGTAACAACTCTTCACGTGAACTAGCCCTCGTTTCACAGAGCCGAGATTATATTTACACGTATATACAAGACTATCGCAAAGCTTAACAAATAATAAGTTTAATGAATAATAAGTTTGACGAATGATAAAGTTAGCGAATAATAAATTGTACGAATAATAAGTTTAACAGATAATAAGTTTAACGAACACTATTAACTATGTTTTGGGTTCAAACGAATCCACCGTCAACGGGATAACTCTTTACTAAGCGTAAACTAATCTTAGGCGCAAAATACGATTGTTGAAAATGCTCGATGTGTCACTCTCCAAGGCAATCGCACGAATGCCAGCCTCGTGGAGATTTTTCTCGCTGTACGATTGCATTTTGTTTTCTATACTCGTTTGGAAGCATCGAGAAGCATCGTTCCAAACGCCGTTGCTACGCAGTTTCTGCCTGGAGTTTGATTATTAATACAATGTATGTCCCATTGTATCGGCACCTCCGAGGCAACATCGCACGTGGCTAGGCCCGTTCCCGAGGCCACATGCCGCCACAACCACATTTCTCGAAAAACCCATACAACCACTCCAGACCTCCGTTAGACAAAACGTCCGTTAGACGTCCATCCCGTGACCGTGGCTACGTTCGGCGACCAATTGTCACCTCGAACCCAATCTCGCTATCACAAATCTCGAACAATTACAGCTATGATAACATCTAGGCTGGAGTACTAGAGGATGTTCGCAAAATTTCCAAGGAAACGCTTCGGCTTTCCTTTCATCTCCGACATATATGTACACCTTGTTATATATGTATACCTGTAGCGTTCAATACAAAATAAGATTTGCGATTAGCTATAGTCATTTGTAGATAAATCTTTCGCAAGTTTAAAATTATACGTACCCCCGTGCTCATTCAGGGGTCGTTGTTCAATGGTTAATATCTCTACGTACGAGTTATGATTCGATTTTTTAGATAGATTAGCGTAGGAAATGGAAAGTACGTGTTATACTTAAATATAAGGATATATGATAGCAGCTGTATATAATAAAACATAGCTAGTAAAGGAACAAAAAGAAAAAGAAGCCTTTTCCGAAACCTAACTCTCGGAAATTTTTAATTGGGAAACGTAATGCCGTATTTCCACGTGGAATCGAGCATTTTCAAGCACTTGGAGAGTTTTAAAATCCATGCAGTCAGAAGCGTGCATAGACGAAAAAGGACCTTCGTGGTCGATCCGATCTTTTAATTCAGACTACGACGTTACCATCTGCGAAAATCACGCTGGTCCAACCGGCAATCCCGCGCTCGCTAATATCGCTATCGAACCATGAAATTCCCAGCTGGAGACGATGCCTGATATTCCGCTAACATTAAAGTTCCGTAATTGCATCGCTGCGAGCGCAATGGGAAATTCCAAACTGAATCGGCTTGGCCGCTTCCATAACGGCGATACAGCTGCACGGAATTTAACCTGTTAACAAATTAGCCAGGGGATTTGTTAATCGGGACTCGTCCGACGAGAGCCGGTGGTTACATAGCGTATGATTAAACCACCGATCGAAATTACACGAGACTCGTTAATATTCTGTAATAAGTGTAATTAACTCGGTTAGGTGTTGCGATAGGATAAATCATTTACATTCAAATGACGTACGAATCGNATATATATATATATATATATATATATATATATATATATATATATATATATATATATATATATATATATATATATATATATATATATATATATATATATATATATATATGTACATATAGGCTACGATGTTTGAATGAAGGTTTAATTCTATATCTATAGAATTAAAAATAATGCAAAAACAATTTTTATAGAAATCCTTCATGCACGGCGGTATAACATTCGTCGGTTCTCTTTTCTTTTTGCTCGTTCCCCTTGCATTTTCTCTGTTAGCTATTTACTTTATTCATTAGTATATATATACATATATATGAGAGAGAGAGAGAGAGATTGGGGTTAGGTTATTCTACGCAGTAATTCATTTTGCATTTGCAGTTTTAGACGCGAGTGATAATCGGATTAGGAATAGAAAGTGAGAGAAATGTTATGAAAAGTGATCGATGGGAATAACGACGGATAATAAGAGAGAGAGAGAGAGAGAGAGAGAGCAACGTGCTTCGCTTTTCTGTCGAAACGAGAAATCATGCGAAATGACCCTTTATTAACTTTTCTATAAAGTTTGAGACACAATGAGCGCGATTAAACACTGCAATTAGATAAAAAATTGCTCGATATGCACATATTCCGTCCCTTCTTCGTTGATATTTTCAACGCTTCGCTTCGCGCGACGGTGGTGGTATAACGATAACGATAACGATACAGTTTGATTGCTTCGAAACCGGGAACATTCTCGTCTTCGGCGAAGCGTTTCTCGGTGTTTCGTCACTTACATCGTGATTTGGCCGTCGCTTCGCGTCGCGCCGGTTTCGGGCTCGCTTACTAAATTTAGTTCGTTGTCCGAAGGCACCATCTTGGAATAATTCTCTGTCGGCATTTAAGCTATTTCGAAAGCTCTTTAAAAAACTCCGGCAACGCTTCTTCGTATTTTGTCGACACTGTTCAACGCGGCTTAAAACGCTATTACATCACGTCAGTCAACTATCGACATTTCATTTTTGGGAAAAAGCTAACGCGACTCTTTTCATTTCCAGTTCTCACACAGTCCAATGATTACCATATCGTGAAACACGTTCGATCCAACAGAGAACACGCTATACTTGCCGCCATCCAGTATCCCCCTTCCAACTATTGAAGGGACAGGCGTGGGACGATGAAATTCAAGTGCCACGTTTAACACGTTTTTCGAAGACTGAACAGGACATAGTAGCCGCTGCCGCCGCCGCCGCCGCCGCCGCCGCGTATTATTATTACAGAGCGGTGCAACAACCTCGCGGTTATTTCGGCGCGACTCCCGTCTCACGGAATGCACCGTGCAAAGGAAACTGGCCGGCGCTGCGTGACTCGGGGATGCGTGTGTTCCGGAAAAATAACAGATTATTTAGACGAGATAACAGCGACGATACGATATATTTTCGATCTGTTCGAATCGACGTTCTTTTCTTTTTGACGTTCTACTTTCGATCCACAACGCCGACGATATGAAAATCCATTTGACAAACAGCCATCGAGTCAAGAACTTATCGCCTCTATTTACTCTAGATACATATAACTCTGTCTTCCTTTCTTACAGTGTGCGGTGTATAGGTTGACAGAGATCAGGTGGTGCTGATGCGATGGCAGAAAGGTACTACGATATTGGGAGAATATCGTGGATACTCCGTCTCAACGCGATTAATACCCGGACGATCGTTGATGGATATTCTTAGATCCTGACATCAGCTTTCTTTCACTCACCAACACTCGTGTTCTTCTTTAGCGCGTTGATTGGCATCGGTGTTATTAGCGACCAGCGATTGACATTAGATTCACTAGCGGAGCTACATGCCGAAAAACCGCTAACGCTATTTATTGAAACATATCAATTGAATATTTGTAAAGTTTTTAGTACTTTTGACATTCGATGTCACTGTAAAGCTAAACGCGCTGAAACTATGAAGCGCTTTAGCGTTTTAACGAATTTATATCGGTATTTATATCGGTATTTATATCGGTTGGGTTCATTCGGTTATTGTATCGCATTGCGTATATCCTGTCAGTGGAAACTTACCACGACACGTCGCGTCACGCGTCATCCCAGCTTCGCAAGTTCGAAGCAACAATTTTTAACGTGATCGAACAATTCGGTTAAGAAAGCGTGTCGCGTTCGAGTGTGTTGGCGCTTATCTAACATTTATTACCACGTCGCGAAACAAATCTCGTCGAATGAAACGTAAATCTACATCGATTGGTAGACGAAACAGTTACGATTCGCGATCATTCGGAAATAGGAAGCGATTTACCAGAAACTTTCCGTATTTGTATATCTTACTATCAATAGTTATCTTGTATCTTGTATCTATCATCTATTATCTAGTAACACCGTTGTTTAATTAGGTTGTTTTGTAGGGAAAAAAGGAGAAACAGGAAAAGCAGGATTTTCTCGTCAACTCGATACGCGGTACATATTCGCTCGTCAAACGTAGCTTTTCATTCGCGTTATCGCAATAAATCTCGTCAAGCAAAATCTCCGATAATATTAAGTCCTACCGCCACGAAGCGATTGATTAATAGACCGTTTTCCACGGACAGCGGGATGGTCCTGATTTCCCGCGGTTCCGCCGCGAAATACCCGGAAAATCCGCGTTTCGGTATTAGGCACGATCTGCCATGAAATCGCGTGTCCGATAACCGCAGACCACGATATACCATCCCGAGTCCCATGTTCCACACGTGTTTCGTCATATACCTATGTACGTAACATAGTATGTACATACTACACACCTACACCTACACACAAAAGCGCGCGCGCGCGCGCCTCACCTCCGATACATTTCCGCTTCTGCCCATCTAACGTCTCTTTCTTTCTTTAGCTTTCGTCCATTTATTTATTTCTCCCTAGCCCTCTTCTCGTTCGTCGTATGTCTCTGTGTTCCACCGTTTCTTCACCCCCTCTTCTTTCTATCGACGAGATAGGAATTACAGATTGCCTCAAACATTTTGCGCTGTTTTGTTCGCAACGTGACCGATTACGGAGACCGAGTCGCGCGCAGCCTAGCGCCATCGAGTTTCTTCGTATCGCGGACCATTTCCAGGCTGGTTTCTTGATTAGAAGGGCGAGTGAATCGGAACGGGTGAATCGATACGAGGTCGTGTGGACGTCGATATCTTTTCGCGAAATCGTTATCGGAGATAAGGGCGGCAATTGCCCGACGAGCGAGGAAGTACACTGGGGATGGATCGTTGCCGAGTTAGGCATTTGCGATCTGCTTCTACTTCGTCAAAATTTGTCGTCGTCCAGATAATTTTAATAGGTAGACGATATAATGTTCGACGTCGAGTTGTTTCCAACATTTCAAACAGATTTTAATGCAGCGATTGAAAATATTTTATTCGACTACCGTAGACCATCGTTAGATTATTATTGATTCAGCGAACTCGTGTAAATATGTACCTAGCCCGGCCTTACTTCGTGCTTCCCTCTCGCTCGTGGCACGAGTCATCCGCAGCAATCCCCCAGTGCGAAACAATGCGTAAATTCAGCTTTACATCCTACCGTGCTCAGACTCGTGTCGCTCTTAATAACTCCGTTACTGTTTCAAACTTGATGTTCAGTTACCTTTGCAGAATTTCTCGCTCGACTTTCGCACCTCGTAATCACACGATGCGTCGCTAATCCGAAATTCGTTAGTTCGAACAGGCGCTTTCGTTAACGAAGCTGTAGATAATGAATTTTCAGCCGCCTAACAATAAGGCAATTGTTAGCGCCGTTCGATGTTCTTCTATTCCGCTTTGTCAGATCCAATTTAGATGGTTTCGCGCGCGAGACACTCGTTCGACATTGCTACAAATATTCTAGTACCAGATCGGAATATGTTTTCAAGCTGGTGAAGAAAGAGAGAAAGAGGCAGGGAGACTAACGATAAGCCTATTCTCATTTGTCGCTGCGGCAATACTTGTTTCACCACGAAAGAGTAAAACTGACGCTTGTCGGATTATTTTTGTCTTTGGAAATCTGTATCGAACGTTACGCTGGCTTTCTATCCTGCATACACTTGCCAATGGTAATCTGGGCCATTGATCTAAGATTGATTTCGAAATTGACATGTTGTTCTATACTCGTTGTTTCGTACGGCTAGATAATAATAACGATGATTGTTAATAACAACATCGTTATATTTTTCCCTATTTCATTCACGTTCAGTGAGCTGGTGAGAAAAGAAATAATAGTTTTAGTCAGTAATTCTTAGTACGATACCGTCACCGATAACAGAATCCATAACTTGGCGAATTCAAACGTGCGTCTAATAATAACGCGCGAGGATCAACTAACGTGTAACGTACAACGCATTTTATCCTCTTGTACGTATGTATATCTGTTTTCATGCAAGCCTGTAACATCTCAAACCTCTAATTATCGATAACGTAGTATCATTAACGTATTCGTTAACGGAACACTTACAACGGGCATTTGTTTCGAAGAAGATAGAAGAAGAAACCGTTGGTCATTTTCTCCATATCGCTGTGTATTTCACGTTAACTTATTCACTAAGACGCTCGAAAGGCATTCCAAGCTCGCAAAAATTGCTCAATGTCCGAATATTCTCCTCTCGATGCGTTATTTAAAGGCGAAAGGTTTGGCCTTTCATCCATCGGCATGCTAAAAATTCACTCGTCAGCCGTTTTCGGAAACACCGACGCGTCTCTCGTTCATCGATCGTACAGTTGTTAATCCAGGCTATCGAAGCTGTCCAATATCGAGCTGTACGCCATTCGGGATCCACCGGTATTCGAAAGACGATCGGTCGCGATTAGAATGACGAACGGGTAGTATAGCAGAGTAAAGCAGAGTATTTCGCTTTGATTCATGTCTGTACGACGACGATGACCGCTCTCAAACACTCTCGCACGTGTTCACGTTTTCCATCAACCCGAAGCCCTTCCTCCACTTGCACGTATTCGAGGTGGTGCGCGGTGTACGGCGCAGTGAGAGGCTTTCACGCTGATGAATGGCTGGCAGTGACGCGATTAAAGGGACATGCGTGGAAAGCTATCGCGGTCGTTGCATTCTCGAGCACGTTGCACGTTCGCGATAACGATGAAAAGATGATCTGACCGCTGTGCTCTCTGTGTTAGATCGCGACAACAACAAGATCCGCACCATGTGTACCAGCAACGTGATGTTTACTTGACGAGGGGCTGCTTGCTCTGTGTGTGTGAGCGCGTTACCATGCGAGTTATTAACTTTACGCGAGAATCCAACGATCGCGTTCACCGATGATTATTTTCTTGTTATTAACACGATACGCACACACCTACACCCACATACATCCATATGCACCCACACAAGAGCGATCTTGTTTTTGGGATATATTTGGCGCGCAAGTGAATAATCCAAAGTTTATTTGAAAGGACAATACTGTATCGGGCAAGCGACGAACATCATCGCGAAAAATAACCGCGTTTTTAGACAAGATCCAATGGTCAAGTTATTCTTGTGTCTCGTCCACTAATTAAAAGTGGGTATCGAATGAGGCGTATTGCATCGATCCGAACAGCTAGCGATCCGAAGGAGTAATGTCCAGTGAATAAACTGATTAACTACTGAATTGAACTAAACAATACGTACCAAACAACGCTCGTTACGACGTAATGTTATGATGATGGTCGTTAACGATCGTAAAAGCAGCGTGTGGCTTGGCATTGCCGTGCAGCAGCAATTTCAAGGAACGTTCTTCCTTTGTCGTTTGTCGGTGTCCTGACGATCGAAACTCGCATAGATGGCAACGACGAATACCTCGGTCGAACAACTTGCGGTTGTCTTTTCTCAAATAAACTGTTGAAGGCTCTGTCGTACATGCGATTATTTACGAAGCGCGGGTGCGGTGGTTGCAGCAGCCTCGAGTATAGACGCACTTCTTTAGTATAGACAGCGTACAGGATCGAGCATGTTCCGTGGATCCAGTCAGTCACGGCAATTTCGATCCCGTCCTCCGTTCTCCGTGTTTTCTATTATCTCTGTCGGCCATCCGAATCCTGCCTTTGGCGCAAATCGCGCCTGATTGAGGTTTCAATCGGAATTCGTGAATAGAACTTGATTTACCGGCGTACATACACGCGTACATACGCGATCAGAGATGCAGAGATTGCCTCGACCAGTCGCTTGCTTGCATTTCCCCCATCGCGAAACGCAAACCACCAAAGATGACTGGTTTAACCAACCCCTTCTGTCCCCATGCGCACTTGTCCAGGCAAACAACCTGGTAATGATTCGAACATGAAGTTATTAATCGAAGAGAAGCGTTGCGGACAGCGTTCGATAGACCGATCTTTGCGGTGGGTAATTTCGGCCTGTTTTGTGCAACGTGCGCAACGTTGAACGTTGCTATGACACGTGTATTTACATTTTCGTTGATAGATTAGATTCGACGATACTTTCCAAGGTAGTAGCAGTGATTTCGTTAAATACCTATACTTTAAATAGGAAATTTCAAAGTACGCGTTACACACACTTCGCAGGATACTGCGCATTACTTATTTGGTTCTCCGCGTGCGATAAATATATATAATCCTATCAACGAGACCAACAGAGATTTCTCAGATTTGCTGCATTAAAGTTAGCTCTTGGAGCGTCGTATCTTGACAATGCCCATCTACGCTCGAGAACCGCATCTCTCTAGCAGACTTAAACAAAGTTATTTTTGTTTCGTTTTCGTTTAAAATTATTAATAATATTACAAGAGTATATGCGTAAATCAATCCAGCATCTCATTTCGACGATCCATTATTAATAGAATTATTAAACTGGCAAATTGATACGCTGAAAATTACGTCGACTTTCTCTTTTCGACGCTCGTCCACTTCCGAAACCAAGCTCTACAATACCCTTCTGTCGTTATTTATAACATAACGTATTTCTTAACAACTTTATATTATATACTTGTTATTGGGCTCGGTTCGTACAACAACAACAACAACAGCAACAACAACAACAACGATAACAACAATTTGCTAACCAATAGTATTACCGAATTAACAAGTATAGGTAGATATATTTCTATAACGTCAATTGCAAATGCTATAATATAACTATGTACATATACCTCTACTTTAGTTACAATCATACCACCGAACCATATATAATAGCAGATTAGTACTTAGCAAATCAAACTTATCCAAACAATCTTCGGGAAAAATGAGAAAAGATAACTCGAAATGAATCGATTCGAAAGCCCTTCTGCCTGTACATTCGAATCTTCTCGACAAACGAACCGATCAATCGAGCCCCGGCCGTCGCGTCGCTTTGATTTTAAACGTTTGGTCGCGTTTGTTTACTATTCCCGATATATTTATCCGTTTTCGTTTGCACGGCGAATTCACCGATGGAATTTACGTACCAGTACGTCTGCTATTCTGGCGCGAAATTTTCCAGCATAAAATTTTAACTCGACTCGATCGGTTGCAATCGTTGCGACGACAGTCCGTTAAACGCGTTTTTCACCAGTTTAAGCGGATATCACGTACTTACCTTTTGCATCCTTTACGATGAAAGCTACATCGATCGATCGTTTGCAACGTATATGTTCGCCCGTGGCAATCTGTTTCGATATCTTTAAAGTGAAATAATGGTGTTAAATAGAAACTTGTACGGAAACAGGTTTCGTTGAACGCACGGAAATTATTTTTGCAACCTACGCAAGTCTGAAACGAAAAGATCATAGAACGATATTCAATTTTCTGTTTATTGTCTGTTACAGAAGTCGAGGAACGCTCCAGCGGGAAGGCGCGTGGCGGTAAACTAGCGCGTCGTGCGCGCTCCTTCAAGGAGGACTTCCTGGAGAAGCTCTCCCACATGCGTTCTCCTGGTAGCGGAAGCGGAGGTGGAGGCAGTGGAGCGGCTACGAGGGCCGCCTCGCCCTCCTCGCCGCGAACACCGCGCGATAAAAGCGCGCCCGGTTGCACCGATGGCGCGACCACCCTCGACAAGAATCCCCTCCGCGACCTGCATATCCACGTGCGACAGGTGCAACTGGCACTGCTTCACTTCCGAGACGTCGTGTCAAAGAAAAAGCTCGAGATGCTGCCCGGCAACGGCACCATCGTCCTCGATACTGTTACCACCATACACACTGTGCTGAAGTCCTATCTCCTCTACGAGAACAGGTAAGCGAATTCGATCGTGATTAAAGTATCGATCAAAAACGTATTGACCGAAATGAACGAAAAAAAAAACGAAAGAGCTGGTAGATTAATCGAGTAACTTGGTATAAAAAAAAAATACATTTCCTGGCTGAAACTTTGAACCGACTACTTTCATCTATTCGATATCAAGGATCGCTGGTGCGCGTGAAAGTATATGCCAGATATTTATTTTATAATTTAACGTTAAGCTGAACGAGTAACTCACTACACTGCCAGCGACGTCGACATTTTCAGAAACAATTTCTGAAAATTTTATATCTTACTTTTAATTCTAAATTAAATTTGGTCATTTTCTCCGTTACTTGCTATATGGAAAAAGTTATGTAAATCATGGAAATATATTTTACGTTTGTAACATTCGAAGTAAGTGTTTTGTCTAGATAAAATTCTACATTTTTATATGAAATGCTTGCGTGAACTAATCCTTCGAGGTGACGCAACTACAAATTTATTCCGTGTAAAAGTCAAGCATATAGTAACAAACATTGAAAAAGTATTAAAAGTTGATAAGCACCGTATCAATTATCACCGTATAATTACAACTAGCGGGAACTAGGTATTTTGAGATATATTGGAACAAGACATGTATGTATATTGTAGCTTTATTTTTATTTTTATTTTTATTTTTATTTTTGTTTCTACTTCTGTCCAACTAGTAAGTTTAGGTAAAATATTAAGATTAGAGATATTTTCTAGAATCTCGAATGTAATCTATGCTTGTAATTTCAAACTTTAATTATCATCTATTGGAAATGCAAAGAGAGATGAAGTTGTAGATGCTACCGAATGTCGTAACTTTAAATGCCGTTAATATCGTTTGTAACCGCGACCTTCGTATTTTCTTGACGAAGCTCTACTCTGGGATCAGCGACGAACCAAGTGTACCAAGCTCTAGCACAATTATTAAAACTCTGCGACGACGTGTTGCTGCACGGTGACCAGTCCTCTGCGCTGGATACCGAGAACGTTACACACATCATAGGATTAGTGGAAGAAGCTGTGAAAAACTTGGTTGCCCTGGCGAATGAGAAGATCGCCAATAGACAGAAACCTGTCGTCGCTACAGCTAGTAATAGGTAATCTTTCTACTTGTTCTTTGCTTGAAGCACTGATTTTTCATAAATTTACATTCTTCCATACTGGTAAAAAAAATTAATTGTTCGATTTTATTAGTATAACTGACCAAAAGTTCGATACTCTTTTGTGTCGTCGTCGTAATCAGCTGAATTTGACGATGAACCATTGAAATCGCGTTTTCAGAACGTCGTCTTATGGATCGGAAATGACGCCGCAAAGAAATTCTTTGCCTGATATTCCGTTAACGCCAAGGGAAAGGCAGATTTTAGAGCAAACAGCTGCGACTACCAGTTTGGTCCGTAGTTCGCATAGTTCAGAGTCGATTTTAAGGGATTCTAGTCCACCCCCAAAACCGCCACTCCCCGAGAGGTAGTTTCTTCCTATGCTTTTTATAGATAGTGCATAACAATGCATCTATTCTCGAACGTAGTGTAAAAATAGTTCTACGTTAAACGAGTACGATTAAAAAATAATGTTTGGATATTGAATTGCAGAACTAATATGTGTCTGTCGGAAGAAAATAGTTCTTCCGGTACACCGCCACCGTTGCCACCGAAACGGAGAACGAGAGGACAACAGTTGCTCGATGAATCCGAAGGTTTTTTAGCATCTAGTCTCGACGGTGTTTCCCTACGAAGTCGATCTCCGGAGGATTCGTCGTCTCTTTTGAGCGCGTCGGCTGGCAGTTTGGATTCGGCCTTGAACCATTCCCGTGACGAAGATGAGATACGGGCGATCATGGGACCAAACGACGAGTCTCTGAACGACAGTATGGATCTCAGCCTGATGGCTACTATCCAAGGTAACCGATCCATCCTTTTATCGTATCATAGCATCCATTGTTTAATCATGGCCAGTAAGAATGTGATAAACGATATATCTTGCATAACCTCGGTAACACTGACTCGGTATCGAGTCAGTTTCAAGCATATTTAAAAGGAGAAAGTAATAAAGAGAAGCATGCGTAAACAAAGTTATCGTTTATATAAATAATATGTTTATATCATAGATTAACTTATAATACGTGGACTATAATACGATATCAGGATATTTCTTTCTAACGTACGTTGTTTGCATTTTGTAATATATAATTGCCTTCTGTCTTCTTTTCAATACATCTGTATCCAGTTATTAGTGTTAGACATTATGTTACTTAAATTGATACGATGAAATACCTTTTACGCAAGTGAATGGCAACCGGAATGGAACCAAATGGAACCGAATGGGATAGGGATCTATGGCGGCACGTTTTCATCAAACTGGAGTTAACAGTAAAGTATTCTACAGTCCCTGTTTTATCGTTTTAGTACACACGGGTTGCACATAGTACGTCGGAATGTGATGTAATCTTGAACTCGAGCGCGTTAGGAGTTTGAAATTTAAAGAGGAATCGTATAAAGCACGGTAGGAGGTTCGAGCGTTGTTCCTAGTTGTTCTATTGGCTGCTCTGTTGATTGTTCCCGAGAAATAAGAGTCCAAGTCTAAGGCGAATGTCGAAAAACTCTAAGGAGAATATCGTCGCAACATATCGAGTATCTACAGCGTAACCTAAAAACCGCTTTAGCTCGTAATTTCACCTTTATTCCCGGTTGCCATTCAATTAATGTCACTTATAAATTGCCAACATTTAATCGTCTGTTTTAAGTTTAAGAGACAACATTTTACAAAACGAGGCAACCTCAGCGTAGCTCCGTTTGTCAACATTGAAATATCGTATTAGTCGTATTAGTTCGTTCCATGAACATTTATATCCGATTTGTGACAACGAAATTAGAACCATCCTGAGATGGTAGCGGTAGAACTATACAAGTACATTTCCATTTGTGTCGAAAGGTTCACTATGCGGACGATGCTTAGTAGTCAGCGAAGTGGTCTTCAACTGTGCTTGTCTCGATCGTCGAATCAGTCTTACTGAACACTCTCTTAGGATACGTTGGGATACATATTTCGAAAATAATTAAATCTCTAATAAATGAGATTATGTGGCGTAACGATAAAAAAAAGTCATATTTAATTGTATACATACATGCGTAAAAGTTTCATTTTTATCGATTGAATCAATCCTTTTCCAAACATTATGCAGACGATATACAGACAAACTAAATATATTGATTATTTTTTTACATTTATAGGTATGCAAGTTAATGGTAGTTCAAACTGTAGTTGCTGGGACGGTTCCGAAACAAACATACCAAGCACGATGTTATTGGGTCAACAAACTCCGCAAGAAATGCTTAATCCATTTACCGGTGGGTAATACAAAATCGTTTTATATTTGTCGCCAACACCGTCAAGCTGAAGTAAAGGCGGTGCCGATGACGTTGCACATTTATAAATGTAAAGAAAAAATGTACAAGAGCTAAAATTATGCAAGAATTCCTCGAATAGCTAGAGCGAAGCAGGTAACGTAGGTGTCAGACCTTTAGACTACATGACTAAACAGTATAGTATAGATCTTCGTTCCGATCAGTCCAATAGGTTGGTATTCTTTTTCTCGATTCGTTTTCTAAATCTAGATTATCCAAATTAAATTTACCTTCGTAAACTAGTGCCTGCTGACAGGAATTTGGAAGCGTTGCAAAGTATCTTTTTGTAAGAAAGTCGAAGAACAGGCACTTAAACATTTTTAACGTGTTATAACGAATCAATATGGCGATTATGTTGCAGGTATAGAAGGAAAAATGGAACGATTATCGACTCAAACGCAGGAATCTGGTTTCGTATCCATGCATTCGCAACGAAGTTCGTCTCAAAGTTATACTACCTCCAGTATAACGTCCAAAAGATCTTCTCAGCAAAGCAGTATTAGTTACAATTCCCAAACGTTTAATTCGCAACAATCGTTTTCCCAAACAAAACTGTCTTCGGATAATAACGGGTCTATTTTCACTCAGAAGACAACGACTAGTACGAAGAGTACCGTTAGTACAACAAATATTTCCGGAACTGGAGATCCTGCTGTATTAGAAAAATTGGTAAATGTGGGTGTTGTGTGTCGTGATTTTATTTCTTCTTACTTATAAATCTCTTACTTATAATTACTAAAAAAAAAAAAAAAAAAAAAAAGGACAGTTTAATCAATTTTCAAATCGAAATATAACGTAGAAATCAAGCTCTTTTTTCGCCGACTATTTGCAGAAATTCTATATGTACTTGTAATTCTACCATGACCATGCCATAATTTCGATCGTCGATGCATCGTAGATTAAAAATTTGCAAACATCAACATGTATGTTCTTATTAAACGTGAGTTTCCGCGTTTCGTAGGAAATGGAGTCGATTTCTGCATCGGACGCTAATGGTGTGCCGCCAGCATTGCCGGAAAAACGATCGAAACGGAGGAAAGAACGCCAACCGTCACAGTACGACAATGTACCTGAAAATGAGCATTTATCAACATGTAGTTTACATACCAATAACGGCGATAATACAGATACCAGTAAACCCCCTCCACTGCCGCTTAAGAAAAGGCATAGTAAGTCGAATTATTATTTACAAGAAACAACAGTAATACAGCAGATAATATTTAACACCATACTACGATTGCTTTATTGCTGTTGAAAAAATTCAAATAAAGTATCAATGATAATGGATATGTATTAAAAATGAAGTTGCCTGAATTTGAAGAGAATAATTATCAAACAAAATTATGTTAGAGATTATCTAGATTATATTAGAGTAGTCGTTCAGAATCTTTTCCACATAGTAGGTTAAAACTGATACAATATTTTGTATCCCCCAGTGTTCCAATCAGTGGCATATTCTGGTAAGTGGGATCCTGCCCACGCAAATCAGCTATCCCTCAGCAAACACACGTTCACGCTAAGTTGAAACCCGTCGTTTCACGCATTAATTATACACGACTTTTAATATCTTAGCTTTTTGCGGCATGTTTTCGTCGTTATTTTTCATTTCATTTTGTCGAAATCATCAACGCGATTTCATTTGACTAAGCTTGGATATGTCACTCATATTTTTGGGCTTTTTCATGGCTTATATCTTAATATATATAATTGAAATAATAAAATAATACTAAAAACACATAGAGTAATGTGTGTGTATGTATATATATATATATATATATATATATATATAAATTTTTTTTTTCTCTTCTTACATACAAATTATTAAATTTTCAGATTTCATTACATTCTATCCACACTCATCTTTTCCTTTCATTAGTTAAATTATTTTGTCAAATCAAACTCTATACATTTATTTGATTTGAATTTGTTACACATCGTACTTTATAAATATATTATTTCCATTGACATTTCTGTATAATAGCTCTAAATCTCATTAACCGTAGAAACTAATCTTCAACCACCTATGTGGGTGTCGTCATTGTTTCATTAATTAAATTGACCTTTTCTTGCTAATAGTCAGTTAACACTCACGCTTCTTTAACTCTAGAATTAAGACAGCCGAGACTTTAGTTTTCGTTTCCACAATCGACTAGGGGATATATCTCCAACGATCCGAAATTTCCTCGCTCTACACGATATTTGTTCATGCTTGCATCATCGTGATGATATTTATCCTAATTTTAAGTAACCGTTTAATCGCGAAGAATGTAATCTTAATCGCGGTAAGAATGTCGTTTAACGGATTTCACTCTTATTCCAGTGAGTTTATAATAATCTGGTATTCGCTACCTTACATATATGTCATTATCTATCGAGATACATGCTTGTGCATCAGTGTTTTTCTGTATTTTATACACTTGTGCTTTGATATTTTATTGTAACACGAATCATGCTTGTATGTACCATATATATACACATGTGTGATAAAAATAGAAACAATATACATACATGTATATACATATGTATGTATATATATATATAAATATGTGTGTGTGTGTATATATATATATATATATATATATATATATATATATATATATATATATATATATATATATATATATATATATATATATATATATATATATATATATATATATATATATATATATATATATATATATATATGGAATCGTATTTTTTTATTTATTTATTTTTCTTAAGTATATCATATTGTCTAGTAGATTGGAATCGTATCAATTTAATTCGTATCTATTCCAGTCATGGCATACATGGAGATGTTTGGGAATTGTTCTCACAGCAACAACGATTTCATCTCTGGTCTTGGGACCCGTCATTCAGTGGCAGCTTATAATTCGATGCAAGCGGAATGGCAACAACACGAAATGGCTCTTACTACCACACAATCGTGTTCTTTCATGGCGCATACTATAACTGCATTACATGACAACTCAAAGTATGCGTTTCTAGATATAAAAATTTATACATATCTTCCCGTAGGTTTAATATAAAAAATACAAGAAAGCGTATTATATCTTTTTCAGTACCTCCATAACTATGGCACCATCAGTAGCGGAAGTAACGAATAATTCTAGTCTCCCACCAGCATTACCACCAAAGAGATCCCGTTCCATTAAATCAAATGCAACGCCACCGCCAATTTCGCCAAAACCCACCATTAGTATGCAAAGCATACATACAATCGAACCAATCGTAACGTCAACACCTATGAAAGTAGAGGAATCTGGTTGTATTCATGATAAAAAGGAGTTATCACCTTTGTCTCCAGCGAAGTTGGTAAATATTTCATAAAATAACATAGATTAACGTAGATTAACGTAGATTTGTATTACCTAGACACATCATTACTAATCTGCTACCCGTTCATTTCTAGAATAACGTTGCTTTGGACACTATATTACCGTCCTCAAGACCTGCGAGTAATGCCTTATCGTCGATTTCCGTCGATGATAATAACTTGGACTTGAGAGACGTCGATCAAGACGATACTATTTTGGATGAACTCGATATCAGCAACTATTTAGTCTTCAAGAAACCAGACGAAGAAGGGCCAGATATAAGGGGTGGTCACCCGGATGCATTGTTAATTCATGCAACCAAAGCTAATAAACATGGTAAGTTTTCTATTCAAGCATCATAATATAAATTGTATTGACAAATGAATTGATCATTGAAGGATATAATGCATTTCGTATTCTTTCATGCTTCATAGACGAGAAAGAATCAGGTCAGTGTAATAATTTGTTGGATTTACTTTCAATTCTGCTGCAACTTAAAATTTCAAGATATAGAATTGCTTTTCCTCTTCCAAAAAATATATACTTTTATTAGGCATAGGAAAATTTCTGCGAAACGCAATTAAAATAAACATTTACCATACGAATTAATTACCGCATGCTTATTTTATTTACAGACTTTTTGTATCAAGAGGCGTTTCTAACAACATATAGAACATTCATGCAACCATTGGAGTTAATTCAAAAATTACACAAACGTCATCAGCGATTCTCTTGTTCTGCTGACGTTATTAAACAAAGAGCAGCTCGTGAAGCATTTTCCTTGTTGGTCAGAGTTGTCAGCGATTTAACGTAAGTTTACTAGAAAATTAACTAGAAATTAAAAAAATTTTTCTAAATATATCGCAAATAATTCAATGTAACTATAAAGAGGTTATTAATTTCCTCCAGCATGTCAGATCTCGATGATACCCTCTTGCAAACTCTAATGGAATTCGTACAGCAATTGGTATGTAGCGGTGATCTTACTATGGCAAAAGCTTTGCGTGTTAAAATTTTGGAAAAACACGCGGCGAAGCAGTTGCAATCTACACAACCGATTCTATCTTCGTTGAGTGTGACAACAAAGCAAGCTTCCCTTCTCGATTTCAAGAGTGAACAAATTGCAGAACAAATGACATTGTTAGATGCTGATTTATTCATGAAGATTGAGATTCCGGAAGTACTAATTTGGGCTCAAGAACAGAACGAAGAACGAAGTCCGAATCTAACTAGATTCACAGAACACTTTAACAAAATGTCGTACTGGGCTAGATCGAGAATACTGGAACATAGATTAGAGAATGAAGCGAAAGATAGAGAGAAATACGTTGTTAAATTTATCAAGATAATGAAGCACCTTAGAAAAATAAATAATTTTAATAGCTACTTAGCCTTGCTTTCTGCGTTGGATAGCGCTCCAATTAGAAGGCTCGAATGGCAGAAACATATTACAGAAGGTTTAAAAGAATATTGCGCTCTTATTGATAGTTCCAGTAGTTTCAGAGCTTACAGGCAAGCTCTGGCAGAAACACAACCGCCATGCATTCCGTACATGTAAGTACGTTTAATCTTTTTATTTCAATAATTGAAAGGCAAAGTTTTCGTCGAAGCGAAGTTCATCGAAGAGCTAACAGATATTCGAAGCACATTTTTCACTTACAGCGGACTTGTGTTACAAGATCTTACATTTGTGCATATTGGAAACAATGATTTATTACCGGATGGTACGATAAATTTTTCGAAAAGATGGCAACAGTTTAATATCGTTGAAAACATGAAAAGGTTCAAAAAAGGGTAAGCTCGCTCGTTTAATAATTTTTTTTAAACTAACGAATATATATTTCAATGTTATTCCTAAACTGAATTGTTTATTTATTTATTGCAGAACATATTCGTTCAAGAAACACGAACGTATAATAACGTTCTTCAATAATTTTAGCGATTTCCTCTGTGAGGAAGCAATGTGGCAGATTTCCGAGAGTATCAAGCCGCGCGGTGGAAAAAAAACGCAGTCACAGAACTAGAATATATCAAACCCTTTCACCGCCTGCGTCTCAAAATCGAAAGGCTGAATCAGTAAATTAGAATGTCTGTAGTTGTGATGTTTAGGTAAATTTACCTAATTACGAGTTGAATAAAAATGATGCAACGCTTTAAGGACGGTAAAAGGGTTAGCTATGTCTGTTCCGCTTCAACAACCTCTGTGAGGTTGTATCTCATTTTATGGAATATTCAGTCTCTATTGAAAAGTAAAACAGAAAAAAGAATGCGAATAGTCAGTCATTTAGATCAAATTGAGATTTGATGCGTGCGTGCGTGCGTGCATGCGTGCGTGCATGCGTGTATGTGTGTGTGTGTGTGTGTGTGTGTGTTTTTGTTTTGTTTCAAAATATGAATTGCGTGCACGGATATCGATTGAATCGAAATACGTATAGAGAGACTTTAATGAATTGACTAGATCAATCATGTCTCAATGTATTTTTGCAATTTTTTCCTTTTTGCTATAAGGATAGTAAGGGAGAAAATCATGTTTACTATGGATCTATGCGATGTATACTTAAACGATACACAGCTGTAATGATGCTTAACATGGCATGATGGAAAGAGCACCCTCCTCTCTCTATCTCTCCCTTCCTCTCTCTCCCTCCCTCTGCCCACTCCACTCTCTCGCACACACGCATGCACTAGCTCTTCTATAGAAATATATATACATATATATATATATATATATATATATATATATGTATATAAGCTATTTATTTATTTGCTTTATATCGGCGAATAGCGATATGTAAAAAGTAGTAAATGTCATACATTTCTTTTTAAACTTATTTAGATATATATGTAAACGTCCATCATATAGATCTGTTGTAGATAGGCAAACTTATCAAGCGTCGACAGAGATACATTTGTTGACTTCGCAAGGAAAAAACACCAATTACGTTGATTAATGTAAAACAATTATAGTCTCAGATCAGTGCAAAAATGATGCGCTTTTCCGAACACGTGGCACGGCTGAGCGTAACTGTTACATATACTATTGTATATGATTCTAGGAAACATTTTTTGTTGGAAACTCGTTAACAGATATCCAAGATTTCAACTTTAAGACAAATGGTTATCTAAAAGTGCGTAGGTAAATTAAGTGTAAAAAAAAGCCCACGATTAGACGAATTGGATTGAGATATCATTCACATTGACCTTGTACTTTCGCCGATAATTCTAAATACCTTTGATATCTTTTATTATCAGATTCCATTACTAGTTTCTCTGCGTTTATATTTTTCAGCATTGCAAATGAGACTTTCCCTCAGGATACATTCCGATGGAGTAAAAGAAAATTATTCGATCAATTCTATCAAGATAGAAGAAACATACTACTGGGTCCTACAATTTTCTTATTCTTTGTTAAACGCGTCGAATTTTAATACGTGCATCGAGTTTATTTGATTTCTTACGATAAATGATACCACTGTAATGATTTATGGCTGTCTGCGTGCCTCATATTATAGAGTGAATGAATTACGTCTATTAACGTTTCTTCGGTCTCACGTTTAATGATATAAATATCTTGTATGCATAATCCATGAACAAAACCAGAATAATCGGGCTTGAGAGATCTGAAAAAGAAAGAGGAGAGATACGTCACCAGTACGTTAACGCAATATACGTACGACGGTACTGATCGTATACTTTTATTTACGTTAAAAAGAGGGCCTAAGCAATTGATGAGTAGCATCGGTTTATAAACACACACATGCCGTTAATTACAATTTACCGATATAGAACACCGAGGAAGTAAAAGGTAAACAAGCCATAATTTAGTCTCAAGGTCTAGTTAGAGGTTAACTATTGTATACATACTTATATAAATTTGATAAACGGTTGTCAATTTCGAAACGTGCATCAAACACGCGCACACACACACGCGCGCGCGCGCGCGCGCGCGCGCACACACACACACACACACACACATTATATACATATATACGTCGACACACGTAATATAGTTTTCAATTGAACTGTAAAGGAAGAATAATAGACGTAAAAGACTTTGTTTCCATAAAAATAGATGCATCCCGTTTATCGCAGCTGAATAAACATTTTGAAAGACGCAAACAAGGACAAAGGTTAGTACTGGTTATGAACTTTTAGACAAGCATATATCCCCCTATAAGCCCCAATAGTTTACAAATAACGATAATCATACGCGGATGAGTATGCAAGTGTGTTTGAAGACAACCACTTTTATTTAATAAGTTGGTACATATAAAAATGGCTCGTCTAATGTAAAGCTAAGAAAATGTTATTAACATTGTATGTAAATAGTTTGTGATTGTATTCATAATTTCTTGTATGTATGCGAGTGCCCATTTATAACTCATACAAATGCGCGCGCGCGCGCGCGCTCAGCATATTATCTTTATATTATCTTTACGCACGATGTAATTAATCTTATATACTTTTTAAATTATGATCGAAGTCATTGTGATGCCATTTTACATTCTCACATAATAGCGGGCACGTAATCTGTATATTTTTTTCATTTCAGTTAGTTTAAGCCACGCAACGAACAGATATACATAAATTCTTCATAATAGAAGAAATAAATTAAAAAGTTACTACAGTGGATTCCGCTTGTTTCAGCCACCGGTTAACCAAGGTAGCCGTTTATTTGAAACGAAGCTGAAAGTGTAGAATCTGACCGAATAAATAAAAACCATTTGTAGATAGTCCTAATTTACTTCGCTTAATTTCATTAATTGAAGCAGCAGCGTCTTTGGTTTTTTTTTTGGGACAGATGACTGCAGTAGTCTATGAGAAAGAGAAGATAGCAAGTGGGACGGCGCGACATAGGGGCAAATAAGACTACCATTTCCTTTCCTTTCCTCATCGTCATGTGGCTATATCTTATTTGTAACGTAATATTTTCGATCAGAACGATTGTTTATCTGTATGATTGCATTTGGTGTATTAGATGTAACCAATTAAATCCACATTCCTTTGCCTTATTATCTTTCTACAGACGCGTTACTTATGTATCGCATTTCACTTTCGTTTCCGCTCGCTGTAACTTTGTCTTCTGAAAATATTCTTATCAACTATGTAGTTTGTTATACATTTTTTGTTATCTTAACTACCTACGTAATTCTGTATTGACCTATGTGATACTTGGCATAATTGAGACATCCGTTTAACCGGGCTAACGCTAGTACCGATGTGTCCTGAATAACCGAAATCCACTGTATTTGTAACTTAAAATTTTATTCGCAGAACACTAAGACAAAATATTAGAGATCGACTTGTGATACTTATCCATTTACATGCCATAAAAAGTGAAAGTAAATGTATATAAATACACGTACATATATCTTTAATAACAAAGCCAAATTTACCGATTTTTATTTATATTATAAAATAAACTATAATTTTTTTGTTGTAACGAGGAATTTGTGTATGCTGCATAATTTTACATTGCATAATTTTAAGGTGTCTGGTATCATGTTCAACATTGATTTTCTTTGTAGTTTTCTTTTATACGTAGAATCATTGCCATTCTCTCTCACCCCCCCCCCCCCTCAAATTCATTACATTATTTCCTTTATGCATCACATCTACATCTCCTTGATGTCTGCTGCTATTACATATTTGTACATATATTTCGAATCGCTTCTATACTCTCTGAGATTTCGTTAACGGTTGTTTTACCGAAACATTTCATGCGAAAGTGTATTCATAAATGTATAATGTGACTATATCGATCGCCTTTGTCTCTATTTTCTATTATTTCGTTTTCTTCGATTTACTGTTAACGAAATTCTCATGCAAGTTTCGCGTAGGCGTACATATACATATGCATATGTACATACAATTTAAGGATAAACGCTACAAAATCATGAGTGAGATAAAAACAGTGAATATGCAACGAAAAACATAGACTCGATCGGTTAATTAGATAAAGGAACTAGACTAATTCATAGTAGGTGGACAAACTGCGAGAAAAATTAATTAATTTGATAAAAATAGATTGATAATAAGATACTTTTGAAGTTCGTTTATTTTATACTTTATAGTACAACAATATTAATTATACTAGTTAAAAGAATGAATATCCGTATATATCTATAGTTGGACAAATTCTAATGTCGTGGTCCATTTTTTGTGCTCGGAAATTCTATAACAATCATTAAAATACATAAATATTTGCTTTGTAGGAACATATTGAATCTATATTTTATTCGCCAAAAAATTAACATAATAATTCTATTAAGTATACATATATTATTAAAACGGATTACTATGAATTTAAATGCTAAACAAAAATATAGGAATATTGAAAATTAATTTTTATTATTTATCCTTCCTTTAACTGCTTAGATTTACACTCGCTTTACTTATCAACTGTCGTATAACTTTAGAATTAAAAGTATGGGCAGGACAACGAGTAGGACACTTTAATCGTGTGACACTTCAATCCGAAGTTTATGCTTCAAGGATTACGATGGTGGTGGTCCAGATTGCCGGAAACTCGTAGTTTCCAAGATTTTCAAGAGTGTTTTCGAGAATATTGCATTAGGTATGGGTTATTCCTTGGGGCCGCCGTGACCGTGACTACTACCGTCGACTACGTTGTTTACTACTATTTTAACATTAATATACATATTCGTTAATACGTATCTCGAAAGCTGCTGCGGTTTTTTCAGCAACTCGAACTATCACCGTTGTAATCCTTCAAGCACAAGCTTCTATTCATTGACCCAATAACTAAAGAGAAACTAAGGTGTTATGTTACTTCAGATCTCTAATTTATTTAGAATTATCGAATTCCTTTTACATATTTTCATTCTATGGTCCTAATCTTGTACTACATGAAATCCTATAATGGTATGATTATATAAATTATTCGATGATTACGCAATAAACAAGCAAATGAAAAATTTAATTACCGATACATACGAAGACACGAGAATTTATGTATGCGATTAGTGCTTCAATGATTGTTATCACGCCAAATCTATCTTATTATCAATAATATTAGTTATACGTAGAACTAATAGATTAATGTTTACGGCCGTATTCTTTCGACTTTGACTATGGACTAGCATAGGCAGAAACGTAGAGCCGTGCTTTTTCATCTTTCGCTAAACTATCTTTTGCCATTATCTTGCAAAAAAAAAAAAAAAGAAAAAAGAGAAGAAAAGAAAAGAAAAGAGAGGAAAGAAAAAAGAATGGAAAAGAAATAAAAGAAAAGAAAAAAAAAACAGTCTACAAATGGAAATGGACTCTAAAATAATCGCTGTTGAATTTACTCTTGCGTCGCGAAACGATCGCAACGCTTTTTAATTACCGTATATACCTTGTACCGATGATATTTCTGTGGCGAGGGATATTTACGGTTTCAACACGACACCTTGTACATACATATATGTAGGTACTACACAAGAAATTTGACGATCGAACGATTCGAACATCGATCTTTTACTATATATTTTCACAAAGAAAAAGTCAGTTTCAGAGGACAGGAACGAGAAGTAGTAGTTCTCCTTGCGACATAAAACGCATACGTATTATACTATATATGTAAAAGAATAGAATTTATCTGCACGTTGGAAATCGACGATGCAGAATCAATTGCGTGAAATAACTCTCGCCGAATTTCAATTACCTATGTTTCGAGTGTGTTGTTCTAATGAGTAACAACAAGTAATATCATCCCTAGCGAATATCCCTAAGCATCAAATAAGTAGTAATTACTATTAATACGTTACTAATCTCTTATCGATAAACAGCAAAAGATTATAGTATGTATAATTGAACATCTAAATAGATACGTGTAAAAAAGTGCAGATAGTTTACCGTGATTATCGACGATGCTTTGGTTAACCCAAATAACGTTCCGAGAAACGTACGTTCGCCAAAGTGCCAACTATCGCTATATAACACGAAAAAGGACATATCACCACAAGATACATACATGTTTGTATATGCTGCTATTTAGAGATGGCAGTAATCCTAATATCTTATTACGTCTATCGAAAAAGCGACAAACTGGTTGGATATCATTTTCCGCTTCGATTCGATTGCTTTTAAATAATGGCGTAATCTTCTTGTTTGTCCGTTCAACAGCGTCAAATATAGTTTTATTCAAATAAGGTTTCTTGGTAAAAGTGCAGAAAAGCTCCTTACCGATTTCGATGACGTTGAATTACGCTGTAAAGCTCAACATTTTGAACATCCTTTCTTTTTATACGTACAACCACCTGTTGGCCTTAGTTGCCGACATACTCGTAAGAAGCTGTCGATACCACTACAGTGAATTCTGTCTATAATTGTCTGTCCGAAGCAGCGTACGAGTCAGTTTGGTTGGCGGCTGCCTCAGGGCGCGACGCGATGCGGTGCGATGCGGTGACCGAATAAAATAACGCCTAATGCAAATCTAACTCTCAACGTTTTTCTTTCTTTTATCGTTTTTCTTTCTTCTATCGTTTATGTAGATTTCAGTTAGGTAGCTGAGGTAACTAAGGCCGATCGCCGGTTATATGTATAGAAAAAAGTTGTTTAAAACGTTGAGCTTTACAATATGTTTCCAAATCATCAACATCAAGGAGTAACTTTAAGGAGGAGCTTTTCTGTAGATTTACCGATTAATTGATCAGGAAAAACAGGGCTTTATATTTACACGATGAAATACATATATGTTCATGTATATTGTAAAAAAAAAGCCTACGTATAGACCCGACACGTCTCCGGCATTATTCTGTTGCAGGGACGAATCATACATTTTCAGATATAACGTAATAAATCGAAATGTACACCTATACGTATAAGAGAAACATGAAATTTTCGAATCAGTTTCTCTCGATGAAAATGATGAACAATCAAACAAAATTATTCCTCTTAATGAGAAATTAATGAACTTTAATATAGAAGAATCAATTTCAGATCATACTTTTAATATAAATATTAGATTATATTTATTGTAATCGAGAAATTTTATATTTTATTGCGGCTTCACACAGGCATGATAAGTTGCGTAAATGAATAAAGTAAATTTTTTATTTGAAAATCTTGGGCGAAAGTTGAACGTCAAAATGTATAATTCTTGTGAAAGCAACGACTCGTTAATCACAAAAATTATCGCAACTCTTAGACAGCCTACGTATTATTCATAAGTCGAGTGGTTCTAAATGCTATTCGTATATGGAAATGAATCGTTGCTCTTCGTTCTTATAAATAATTTAGTAGACACAAAGTACCATCGAAGGCACCGTTGACCGTATTGGATTCGTCCCTTAAATAAGATTCTCGATCAAAACAATTTAAGAAATAATTACAACGATAATTCCATAGAAAGGTTTTCATGTAATTATCGATCCACCTCGACGATTTCGATGATTTCTGATTGGTGTTGTAGAAATCAACATTTTGAATAACTTTTCTCTATGCATGTAACTGCCGCTAGACTATAGTTTACGAGATATTCGAAAGAAGAAGAAGATGAAGGAGGAAAAGAAAAAAGAATAGAAAAACCGTCAGTACCACACTGCAGTGAATTCTGTCTATGCGACAGCGCGTACGTGACAGCACGCATACGTTAGCACTGGTTGCAGGCCGCGTCTTATGATGCGATGCAGCGGCCGGATAAAGTAGAAAGCCTATGTAAACCTGCATAAACTACAAACAGAAGATAAGAACGAAATACATATCATATATGTATAGGAAAGAGTTGTTCAGAATCATGCTCTCGACAACATATTTAAAAATCATTGAAATCGGCGAAGCGGATGATCGATTTTGGACAATTGCCATTCCTTTCATAAAATTTTTTATTAATTATAATCAAGATTAGATATTTATAGACAAATATTTCTAAATACTTTTCGTTTCTTCCTGGAATTACAATTCATTGCCACTTTTTTGACGTAGGTACGCTGTTATTATTAGAAAATGCAACAGTTAGCATAGAACTGCCACGAAACCGTGTAAACTATTCGTGAATGGAAGTAGCTAAAGAGTAGGCGTACAGCAAACGTTATTACAAGTCATTTAAGGGATCAATCCATTTCCACTTCATATACCAAAAGTTACAAACATCAAAAGCTACAAATCACAATTTATTATATCCGGTAGCGACGCAGAACTAATACGTATGAAGGAAAGAAATATCGAATGGCATTTATATTCTATACGTGTCTTCTTATCTATATAGAACTCTGTACATGCGTATAGAATGCCAATATCATGAAACGAAAATAAGCGTACACGTAATTCGCGATTCGTATCTACCGATTGCTAGAACGAATACGATTCACTGAGCGTATCATTCGTAAGCGAGCGATTACTACAACCGTAATATTTCTAGGTCTCTTTTCAATATCCTCTTTCGCTACGTGAACAGAATTCAAACAACTGTATTTCAGAAGAAGCGAACGTAGCATTGTGTTCATGTATTTTAATTTATTATGTGACTGGTCACATTTTTCTATGTATATTTTTCTATGTATATTTTTCTTAACGTGTGTATAACACTCGCTGTTTCAAAGCTACGTGTTTATGTAAGAGCGCGATCGACGCGCTATTAATACCTACGATCATAACCGATAGGTTTCCAAGAGGATTTCCTCTTCTTGTCACTAATATTATGTCGAACATCGTAATATGTGTACGAAATTTTGGATCGAATGTTATAGCTTTTTTGTAATAGCTGTGCGAAGAAGTGAAATAAAAATGTTAGAAGTAAATATATCCTAACGACATATATAATCACACACAAATAGCATAATAGAGCTATCACCTTTAAATCACTTCAGTTCAATAACTCATCTAATGTCTATTACCTTTTCATCATATATCTAACCAACCTGAGCACGAATCGCACATAATTCGCATTATGTAACCTTTCTTCTTCAAATATATTACAATATCGCATCGAATGTACGCCTTGGCATTGGTAAAACGTTATTTCAATTAAAAGAATTATTTTAAAATTTAAACGTATTGTGTGTGTGTGTGTGTGTGTGTATGTGTGTGTGTATATTCTAATTTTTAAAATAAAAGATAATATATATAAATTCTAAATATTTCTTAATAAAAATATCATCTTAAGAAAGAGTATCCTAATAAAAAAGATAATTATATAATAGAAATAAATATTATAAATATAGGTGTGACATACATAGTACGATATAATATAAATACTATATAATTATTATAATGCAACATAAATTCCTTTCCTTGAATTTGAAACGAGCATTGCTATTGCAGAATTAATTTTGAGAAATTGTACGTAGAAGGACGATGTAAAAGAAGTGTTTAAAAATGGATTTATAGAAAAGTATGTATGTAGCTGTAACTAGTAAAACAGCACGTTCAAACGATACGAATTTTAACGGATTCGGTAATTTTATGGAATGGGTAATGTCTGAAAGCAGCATGCACACAATTCCATATCTTGATTGAAAATCTAACATTCGCACGTACGCTTACTTTGTTTAAAACGTGTTAAGAGAACGTGTAAAAGTATAAGTGAGAACATGGGCTGTGCAATAAAAATGAGCAAAAATAATTAAATGTGTATCTAACTTCAAACCCTAAAACCTGATTGAAAAGCAAACATTATAATTCCAATGGTGGTTTAGTTTCGGACTTTGTTGGAACGTAGCGGCGACCGGCAACCAATGCCGACGTATACGCTGTCCCAGACGCACAACTATAAGCAGAATACACTGCTGCAGTAGTACCGACAGTCTTTTGCGAATATGTACATACATATATGTCGGGTTTACATTAGAATTAGGGTTAGGGTTAGGGGCGTGAAACGAATCTCCACTTGGATTACACATTCTCGTTATGCAATAGAGAAGACATTGACTAGTGCAAATACGATTATCGTGGAACTGGACAAGTAATCGTGGTAATTAATAGATACTCGAGAAACTATTGACGATGATCCTAGGTTCAATAACGAATCCGCGGTCGACGGGATGATAGATGAACGGGCTCAAAAAATCTAAGTCGGACGCGTAATATTCACTGGTCGTAAGGTGTTACTCTTTTCGTCGATCAGATCGCAAGAAGAAGAATGAATTTCCGTCCCGATGATGCCACAGAGGAAAACTACGATGGGGTGTGTCTAAGGACACGAGATCATCGGATTCGTCGAGGATAGCCTTCGTTCAGAAAGCAAGGGAAATTAACGTTGCTGCTAATTGGTCAATCTCGGTAATAATATCGGTAGTTAGAAAAAGATGCTAGCCACCCTCGAGAGAAAGTTGCTAGTGGGAGACGTCGTTCGTTGAAAGAAATAGATCTCCTCTATCTTCCCGTAGTTCGGACACAGACTGTTTGTCCGTTTGAAGGACTTTAGGTAACTAGATCTTAGTGTTTATAACGGCCCTCGGGCTAGCTGATCACGTACTGCGGAGACGCATCGACATCTGGCAATCATCTTACTCGAAGAATAGGGTCTGCGTGTGACGAGTCACGGGACAGAAACCGTTGGAACGTTTACTGTCGCGTGCCGCCACAAATATTTCTTTTAAGGAGAGCTATAGAATTATAACACTCCATGCTTTTGTTAGACAAAGCGTTCATCCCGTGACCGCGGCTACGTTCGGCGACTGGCTATCGCCTCGAGCCCAAGCTCATTATCGAGCCCAAGCTCTCGGTTAAATACAATCGGATCGAATGACGACAATTGTTTGATTACAGCTATAGTAGATTCTAGATTACAATGTTGCGGGATTATCCAAAATTCCAGAGGCTCCGGTGTTCTCTCATCTTCGACATATAATTTATAAGTAAGTATTATAAGTAAGTAAATATTAATTAATTTAGTTAACTAATTGAATCTAGCGTTTAGGTCTAGCAGGTAGTGTTGTCTCTTCAATTAGCGGATCTGGTCCGATGTATCAAATAGTCCAGTGATTAGGGGATTTTGGCGTTTGTTGACTCTTCTGCTATATATATATGTCGCTATATTTTGCTATTTCCTCTTTGACCGTGGGTATCTTGAGGTCGTCTTGTATTGTTTCGTTGGTAACATATGAAGAGGAGCGTAGTGAAAAGAGAATTCGCGTTTCGTCCCGGGACTACCGCTGGACTCGTCAGGAAGACTATGCCCGGTAGTGCCTGCCTTAGACGTAGAGGGAGTCTCGCTAGGTGCGGTATTTGTATTATGTGCCCGTATTTTCGACTGCTAGCGAGATAGACAGACTCGTTGTCGTCGTAGCCCTCTGGTGTTGGCGGTTGGTACCCGCGGATCGCCCGGGAGGTATTGCGCCGCGTTGATGCCTCGACCTGTCGGCGTCCTGTTGATACCGATCCGCCACACATATTAAGGATCTTAGCGTTTTCAATTGGAAGCGTTGAAGTATTTCAATGTTGGAGTTACTTGCTGTTCCCCATAATTGGATTCCGTAGGTCCAGACAGGTTTTATTACGGTCTTATAGAGGGTAATTTTATTCTGTAGGCTTAGTTTCATACGTCGGCCCGTGAGCCAATAGAATTCTTTTAGTTTGTCCTTCAGTTGCTTCTTTTATCTGAGATGTGGTTTTTCCATGTTAGTCTCCTGTCCAAGGTCATGCTCAGGTATCTGACTGAGTCCTTGCTAGGAATTGTTGTATTGTTGATGGTGACCTGGGGGCAGGTTTGTTTTCGGAGCGTGAAGGTTACACGTGAGGATTTTTTTTCATTAATTTTGAAGCTCCATTTATGAAACCACTTTTCCATAGAGTCGATACATCGCTGGAGACTGGATGAAGCAATTACCGGGTCTGCGTCGGAAGCTAATTGCGCTGTGTCGTCAGCAAATGTTGCTATTGTTATCTTAGTTGATATAGGTAAGTCGGCAGTGTAGATGGAGAACAGCAGAGGTCCGAGGACACTACCTTGGGGTATGCCAGATTCTATTGGGGATGTCGTGGAAGTGGCGTCTAAGCATTTAATAACCATGAATTGTCTGTTGGTTAGGTAGGACTTTTGGATGGAGTAGTAGGGGTGTGGTAGGATTTTTTTTGAGTTTGTATAGTAGTCCCTCATGTCATACTTTGTCGAATGCCTGTTGAATGTCTAGGAATACCGCTGAGCAATATTTTTTCTTTTCAAGGGTTTGGTTGATCATGTGGGTTATGCGATGGATTTGCTCTACTGTTGAATGTTGTTTCCGAAAGCCGAATTGATGATCTGGGAGTGTTTTCAAATCCTCTAGGAGTGGAAGGAGTCGATTCGTTAGCATCTTCTCGAATAGTTTAGACAAGGTAGTCAGTTGTCGATCAGTTATCAACCAGTTATCAACAAATTATCAGCGATCTAAATAACGAGTCAATAGCGATCCTATTTTACGACTTATACACTGTCTCAGTGAATCGGTTAGTAGAAGCGTCTTTGCGAGCATTATCTGTATACTAATTTATTATTTTAAATATATTCGACGGTTTCAGCAACGCGCAACTTCGTCCGTTAACACGTTGACTGACATGACATCCGTATTCGGGTATCAGCAAAGTTTCTGGTCAGGTCACGTAACCCATATTCGGGTGTCGCTTATTTGACTACTTGCAAAGGATCGTCGTAGGTATTTGAAAAGATATTCCATAATAATAAATTGTTAATTAATAATTAATTGTAATAATAGTTGAATTGTTATAAAATAAAAATACGAAAATGGTTTATTAAAAAAATTATTTAGAATGTAAAACTTTAAAGTATTCTATACATAGCTGAGGTTGGGCGGGACAATTTGGACAATAAGTTGTTGTTTTTTTCAAATTCTTTTGTGCCTTTATTCGCTCCATTCGACGTCTTTTATTTGCATAATATAGTTTGGATGCGCGTCTAATGCTTCTTCCGGAATCATTTTTTCGAACGGTGATATTATGCTGACTTCGTCGAAAACAAGGATTTTTTGTATTTTCAGATAACCTTAATAATTTTACAACTAATAATTGTCTAAATATTCTAATATCTATATATCTTTTCTTGTTGCAATTTTGTAAACCGTCAAAGCGTTTACAACAGAAATTCCCAGAAAGAATTGAATGCCAAGTTTTCTGTACCATTTGATTCCTTTTCTAATTGTGGTGGCATAAGAAACCACAATAATCTATACCACACTTTCCTTCATTATATTCAACAACAGCTAGTGGTTTTAATGTTGCGAACAAATGAAACGAAAGATCATTCTTGAGACCACCACTTGAGCGATTCGCATTACTAAAATATCGATGGGAGCACCTAGCAGAGAACGTTTGGTACTGCTGTACGCGTGGCCTGACGGAGATTTCTTTGAAAACACGAGCGGCAGTCAACGTGTTAAACCTCACCGACCAACCGACCTCTACACATAAACCTCTACAAATTGGTAACCCCGACGTGAGTCGAACATGACTAAAAACAATCTCTACATTGGTTGATTGGGCGATAGGAGCTAGTTTCATATATCGGTTTTCCGGGTTTAGGGATGAGGGTAATCAGTGAGATTTTCCAGGTCTTAGGAAAGTATTCAAGGCGAAGAATAGCGTTAAAAATCGATGTGACAAGTGCAATCCCTTTTATGGGAAGTTCCTTGATTGCATTATTGCCTATTAGGTCGTGCCCTGCTGCTTTCTTGGGATCTAGGCGATTGATTGATTCTATAATCTCTGCAGAAGTGAAGGGTTCAATAGGAGGAGACATTTGGGAGGGAGAGTGCATGTATTCAGTAATGTCCGCGGCAGCTTTGGAGGAATGGGGTTTAAATACTTTAGACAAGTATTTAGCAAACAAGTTGGCTTTTTCTAAAGGGCTACGCACACATCCACCATGCGGACGGCGGATTGGAGGGATTATTTGCGGGGGGCGCGTGTGTTTCCTGGAAGCCTTCCATAGTGAGTAGTTGGAGTCAGCTGTGGGGGACAAATTGGCAAGATATTTATAAAAACAATCATTTTTGTAATTTTTGATGATTTTGGTTAGCTTTCTAGTTGCGTTGTTTAATTTGCGTTTGTCATTCGGTGTTCTATGGGTCTGCCAAACTCTTCTTAGTCTACGTTTTTCTGCTATTTTTTTTTTAATATGTAATGGGGATATTCACGTTTGCTGATAGACGTCTTAGTAGTTGTGGAGGAGCGGATAGCGTTTATTATGCTCATATTTAAGTATTCCGTGGCTGCTTCGATTTCTTCATTAGTTTTTAGTTTTTTTTTTTATTTATTAATTTAAATTTTACAATTTGTCCATTAGGACATTTGGTAAAATATTATAGCGGTAATATAACATGTGGGTGGTTACCCCCAGTGGGGTACCATCATCGTGTTTGTTAGGTTGTGTCCTTTGTGAGATCTGTTGGGTGTTTCCTTTTTAATCTTCTTTCTATGAATGATGTGTTGACCGTTT